>CM033455.1:17103753-17432879 GCA_019425755.1 Amaranthus cruentus
AAGGGCAATCTAGGCAAAATGAGAGAAATAAGAGACAAATCTGCTTTTCTATTTCCAAAGATTTTGTCAAAACACTTATCCACCTAAATTTTTTGACTTAGTACAAGTTATAAACTCAATTTTCATAAGAGTTTATAATAAGACTAAGTATTTATGAGCTCTTGATTCTTAATCTTTTTACTTTCCATATTTAAGACTTACTCGAGGACGAGTAAGGACTAGGTGTGGGGGTATTTGATAGAGCTTTATTATTATATTATTTTATTATCTTTATTGTAGTTTTTAGTAGTCAAATTATTAATATTTTCTACTTTATATGTAAATATTATTATTATTAGTATTATTATTAGTATAATTATTATTATTATTAATATTTTTATATTATTAGTATTATTCTTATTTTAATTGTAATTTTTAGTTTTATTATTATTATTATTAAGTTTAATTTCAAGAAAGAAGGAAAGAAATGAAGCAAAAAGTTAAAGCGCTTAGTCAGCTAAGGCTATCAGCGGCTAGGCTTAGTCGCTGACACGACTGCTCTGATTTTAAAACTTGCCGCGGAAAAGCCTTTGGAATGTAATTGGATGAATTGAGCAACAAGGTTGAAACGAGGATGGCTGGAATTCAGAGCAATGATGTTTTTCTTCTCCTCCTTGCTTAGTAACCTTTTGGTATCTAGTATTTAAGTAATAGATTGCAATAGTTTTAGAGAGTTAGTTTTAGAAGTAGAACATAGAAAATCAGAAATAGAATTTAGTAGTTTTTAGTTCTCAAAACCTTTGATAAATTCAATTTAGGGTTGTAATTAAGGAAGATCTTTAGAAACTCTTTCTTTTCTTATACTTTTGAAGAAGATGGCCATTGTTGGCTAAGTTTCATCTTGAGGAAGTTAGGTTTTCTTTTTTGCCATTAATTGTAAGTCTTCCTATCTTATTAATATAGTCATCTTTGATAATTTCTTTGCTCTTATGAATTGAATTGGTTAATTGGAATGCTTAGTTGCAAATGAGTTTTCTAATTTGCTTGTTCACATGCTATTGAATTGGATTGCTTTATCTAATTCGAGTTTAGTAGCAACTTGAATAATTTATGAAACTTGCTTTAGTTTGTAAGTTATTTGAGAAGGATTATCATTGTGGTTAATTGTAATCTTGCTTTAGCTTACAATTCCATAAGTTTGTTGAATTGTTATAATGTATACTTGATGCTTTTCATTTATGCATTTATAATCAATATAAGGATGCTTTTCCTTTCAATAGACTAGTTGATTGTGTTGAATTGGGAAGATTGAAAATTAATGTGTGAAATTGGAACACTAACAAGTACTCAAGAATTGCCTTTACTTGTTCACAACCACATAGTCTTTGTTATTTGTTATTAGCAAGATTAAACAAGATTGTTCATCACTCTACTTACCCCCCTTTATATTAGTGTTCATATCTATAAGATAAACCTTAATCAATTTAAAGGTCCTACTTTCCCTGTGGATCGAACCTCTGCTTACTACTATATTACTTAGTTGTTTTATATTTAGGAGTAGTTGTAATTTACTTTGACAAGCATAAACGACTGTGAAAACATAGCTTTGTCAAACTGTTTTGAGCAAATTTGATGCATAGTTAGGATTATTAAATAATAATCGATAGTTGTGATTATTTTTGACCAACGAGTGATAGTTGGTATTATTCTTGGCAAAATTTCCTTATTCATATTATGATTATTATTGTTATTATTATTATTACTTGAAAGGGAAGATTGTCATATCTTGATTATGTAACAGAATGCTTGCCTAAAAAGCAAGCTTTAGTTTTTGTAGTGGAGAATATTACTCCCTCCGAATCATTTTAGATGTCCCGTTTGGATTTTCACGGTTATTAAGGGTGGTGTTGGGTCCATTAAAAAGGTGGTAGTTGGGTATTTTAATTGATTAAATTAATTGTAAATGTGGTAGTTGGTTATTGAGAGTAGTAAAAGTGGGGGTATTTAGGTAAAAAAAGATAGACAAAAAAGGAGATGAGACAATTGATATGAATTTGCCAAATAAAGAAATGGGACAACTAAAAAGATTCGGAGGATGTATTATTATTATTATTATTATTATTATTATTATTATTATTATTATTATTATTATTATTATTATTATTATTATTATTATTTATTATTATTTTTTTTTTTTTATTTATTTTTTTATTATTTTTTTGGAAGATGAATGAATTTCTATTAAGACTAGAAAAACTATTAACATGTACAAAAGTATCCCAGACCTAACCTCCTGGATTGAACTATTTGCATCAGATTGCTAAGAGGGCACATCTTCTAGGAAGAGTTTCCCACCCGCATTCTTCATGTGCACAGAATTCAGGGATAGGGTCTCAAAAACAGCTAGGAAGCCACATAAGCAAAAAACTATACATCATGTATGGTCCTATACATTCAGTTTCAAGCTCTTGAAGTCTAGTTTCTAATGCCGTAAACCTTGCCTTAATAAGATTTTTCTATAAATAGTTATGACCAAAAGAATGAACATGTATCAAATTCAGCACAAATAAACTTTAAACGATCATCATTTCTCGCTCGGTTATCGGAATTGGGATATTATATATCATTAGAAAGATCTTGAAGTCTAGGTTATAATGCCGCAAATATTACAATTATATGATTTTTCCTTTTAAAGTTATAGCCATTAGAGTGAATATATCTCAAATTTTAACACAATTATATTGATTCCGCAACTATATTGATGCTCATTTTCGTTGGCCATTGTAATTCAATTTTTAGTTTTAGCTTGTTTTAGTTCAATGAGTGTTTGGAGAAAGTTTTTAAAGAAATGTTAGAGATTGAAGGTTTGAAAAGTAATCAGGGGCAATTTTGGAATTTTAATATATATGGGGTGGCTATAAAATGAAAAGGGTGGCGAAGTTTAATAATGCCTTTTTTTTGTGAAAAGGTAATAATATAAAACTCTAGAGAAGCTCCAGCATGAGGACAAGTTGAGCACACTTCGTTCACCGTCATTATTATTATTATTATTATTATTATTATTATTATTATTATTTTTATTTTTTTTTATTTTTATTTTTATTATTATTTTCAAATTCTGACGTGTATTTGTATGTTCAATAAAATAAATGGGTCGGGTTGGGTCTTATGGGCCTGGCACGTTTAAAGTTTGTCGTTTATTTTAAAAGACCGATCTGGCCTGACCCGTTTCAACTAAAAGCCCAATCAGATCCGTATCCAGTCCGTTGCACAGGCCTAGTATTGGAAGAAATTCATAAAATCGAAGTCTTAACCCAATTACCTACCCTCCCCCAAAAGACATTTTTCTTGGGGACTTTCACCCTTTAGTCTCATTCCCTATTCACATTCTCTTTAAATAAACAAAGATTTGGACTAATTTTGGAGATAAAGTCCCTTTCCCGCCCTTAAATCCCACACGCAAACACCCCCCTAAGGATGTTGTAAGATAAGTAGACGTTAAGGATATGGTAAGTAGGCATCTAAAGATGATATAAGTAGAAAATAAGGATATTGTGAGTAGGCATTTGAGGAAAATGTAAGTAGGTAATAAGGATACGATAAGTAGGCATTAAGGATGATGTACATAGGCATTAAGGATAATATAATTAGACTAAGATACAGTAAGTTTAATGGGTTGGGCTTGGGAGACGTCTCTCATAGAGATGAGACCGACGACTGTAAAACGAAACTCTTAATTGTCTCAAATATAGGAAACTAACAACCAACTCAAACGAGATTCATAAATTCAACTATAATAATTGGAAGTATCAATACAGTAGTGGTATTACCAATGTCTCAATGCAAATGGGACACCATATATAGTTATAGCATAGTCTTACTTATGACTAGGGATGGCAATTCAGTCCGAATCCGACCCTAGTCCGACTCGATCCGAGAATAATAATCCAATTCGAGTCCGAGGAAAAAGTCATCCGACTCCAACTTTACGATCCCAGTCCGAGTTAGAGACGGACCGAAGCTGGACCGTATTAAAAATCCGAGACTCCGACCCGACTCCGACCCTGAAGAACATCCGACTTTTAATTTGACTTTTACACTAATATTTTGTTTCCTTTAAAACGCTAGATGTGACTAATTCAAGCTCTCTCTTATACTAATTGTAATTTTCGATTTTGAAAAAGTACTTGGTATTTTTATTTGGATTAAAGAATCAAGATAAGACAAATGAAATCAAGAGAAATAAAATACGCCAAATTAAAATACGAGAACATTTTGTTAAATTTTAGTAGTAGCATTATTTCTGTTGTTAAAATTGAATTCGAATTAAAGTACATATTTATTTGTTAAATTGTATATGAAAAATATACTTAGTTAATTTTGTATGCTTTAAAATCATTAGTACAATATCACAACGATAATGTTTGATAATAATCCGACTCTACATCCGACTCCGTTGGAGATCTGAGAGTCCGAGTCGGGGCAAACTTGGAGTATGCATAATCCGACTCCGAGTGGAGGTGAACTGAAAACAAAAGTCCGACTATTATCCAGAGCAAAGTCGGAGTATGTATAATCCGAGCCGAGTCCGACCCATTGTCATCCCTACTTATGACTAGAACTAGAACCACTCTCGAATCTCCTGTGAATCCTTCTTTGAGGTCCCATGGGGATCCATTGAAAACAAAATCACTTAAAAACACAAACAAGTACAGGATCACAAAAAGGTTGAGTATATCATACAAGCGTCCGTTACACAAGTTATTTAAAAACATTTGTTTGCAATACTTGTACTAATCAGTCATTTGAAATTTCTTCGCTTTTCAATACACTTTCATATATATTTATACTTTTATGTAACCATACTTAAATCAGAACATGGTTTTAAATTCACGTACATTTTGTCATGACATATGTATCAAATATTTTTTTCATTCACACGCATATACTTTTGTATACACAATTTAATCTTCGAAATTGCAAAAGTTTTTCACTTGGGATAATGTGTTTCAGTGTTTGATTGTAACATCTATAACTATTACTAAAACAAAACACGCTGACATCATTACTAATTAATATTCCTTACCTGTCACAACCTTAACAAAAAATTTCCCTCCAAAACTCAATGATGACATCATCCCCAATTAACATCTTTGACTTAATTACTTTCTAACTAAGACTATAATGTTATCCATGTTGATGTTATACTTTTTAGGTCACATCATTTAATATATTAGAAATCTACATATTTTATTTCATTTTTTCAATTATTTAAAAATCTTATCAATTTTATTTATTGAATGAGTATTATTTTAGTGTATTGGATATTTTAAGTTGGTTAAAAGATAATATACTTTTATGAAGATTTTTTTATTTATACTAATGAAATTGGTTACTTAAATACAATGCATAAGTCTAATATGATTTAGGTTGTAACTACCCTTATGCAAGTCACTTATATTTTTTATGACAAACAAATTTTTTTTAAAATTTTATAAAATAATTTTACATAAATATTTATGTTAAATCTATAACTAAATTTTCACAATTATCTACGCACAATGTAAAGTATGCTACAAATCAAACAATGTATGTAATATATACAACTATTCAGCGCGAAATGAGATACGACTACATATACAACTATTCAGAGCGAAATGAGATAGAACTATAATGTAAAATTTATCTTAAAATTTTAATTTCTTAAATGAATGTCAGTAAATTTAATAAAGCCGTGCATCGCACGGGAATTATCTAGTTATCTAAATAATCTAAAGCACAAACTTTTATACAAGGTATAAAGTATAAACATACTTAGCTGCAAAATACATAATTTGAATTACATAATTTAAATCTGACGTATGAATTGTATACATAACTTTTTTAATAATGTGGCAAACATGCTTACTTGTGTTTGTCCCAAGAAATCGCCCTATTGGAAATTGGTAGAAAAATTAAGAAAAATAGATAAAGTAGTATTTTATGAGGAAGTGGGACAAACATGTTGATAAGATGAAAATGAATGTATAGATTACAATTAAGAGAAAATTACATTAAAAACTTTCAATTATGCGCGATTTAAATATAAAACTCAACAATTAATTAATATGTAAAACTGATTTTAGTAAAGTAGTAATGGGACCCAATTGTATTTATTAATCACCTGACCCCCTTTGATCTTACATGACCCTTGGCATACCCTCTCGTTTTAACAAAATGGTAACCGGTTAAACAGGTTATGAAATTGTATCAGTGCTTTAAAATTAAAATAGGCCTAAAGTTGGGAGTTTTGAATAATAATCAATAGTTGGAAGTTTTATATTTAAAGCGCGAATTGTTGGGAGTTTTAAAATAATTTTCCCTAAAATTAAAGAAGAATTGTTGTGCCAGCCCCAAAATTAAAAAGAAGTAACTTTGATGAGACAGACTAAAAAAGAAAGTAGGGATGGCAATGAGTTGAACTCGGCTCGGATTATACATACTCCGACTTTGCTCCGAATAAGAATTGGACTTTTTTTCGCTCCACCTCTACTCGGAGTCGGATTATGCATACTCCAAGTTTGCCTCGACTCGGACTTTCGGACCTCCAACGGATTCTGATTAATATCAAACAATATCATTGTAATATTATACTAATGATTTTAAAGCATACAAAATTAACAAAATATATTTTTTAAATACAATTTAACAAAAAAATATGTACTTTGAATTCAAGTTGAACAAGAGAAATAGTTCTACAACTACAATTTAACAAATATTTCTCGCATTTTGATTTGACGTATTTACATCATATATTTACTCCGTTTCAATATACCTGGTATATTTTCATTTTTTAATCGTCTAAAATTACTTGTTACATTACTATTTTTGGTAAAAAGAACAACTCTATAAATATTTATTTTACCCCTACTTTTTTATCTACTATATACCTCAATAACATTTACATGTATCTTTATTCAGTCCCACTTAAAACCCCAACTAAAATTAATTTCGTCACAGTTAGAATTAACGATTCACATACACGACTTACCTTTTTCAAACTGATTTAGCCCATCAATAAATTCTCAACCATCTCTACAACTTTTTCAAACCATAACCCCAACTAAACAATGTTATAATCTCAATTAAGTAATGTTATAACTCCAACTAAACAATATTATAGTCCTAATAACCCCAATGAAAAATGATATAACCCCAAGTCCCAACTAAACAATGTTACAATCATAACTAAACTATGTTATAGCCCTATTAAACTATGTTATATAGCCCCAATTAAAGTATGTATACTCCCCACTATATTATGTTATAACCCCAATGAAAAATGATATAAATCACAATGCACAATGTTATACTCCCAACTACATCAAACTATGTAAAATATTCACAATATACCAATTATATTTAATATATCCCCAAATATATGAATTCAACCCTTTTCTAAAATTAGTCATCGTTGTCTTTTTCAACATCATTATTTTCCACATTTAATGAAGCTTAATTTTGTAAAAAAAAATCAAAAGAACCACAATTGCTATTATTACCATCCCCAAATAGTAGACATTGTTATCTTTTTCAACATTATTATTTTTCAAATTGATGAACTTAATTTTTAAAAAAAAAAAACCACAATCAAATTCGAACGTATGACTTGAGAAGACATGAAAAACGAATTTTGTCATTTTTCGAGGATGTATATACATGGGGAAGAGGATGAGAGACAATCATCAATTCAACCTTTCAAACTTTCATTTTCATATTTCTTCAAGCGCGTTGATTTATTTGAAAAGCCAGAATTTTTTATAAAAAAAAACTGTCATGTAAATTGAATTGGGCTACGTGTCGACCGCCCCTAGAAGAAATATAATCAAGATAAGGATCTAAATAATTATAATTAAAAATCGAGGAGATTTTATATACATTTCTAGAAGAATATGAATCCGTGAAGTCCATTTACATCAAGAACTAAGTTCTTTTTTTTAGTAGTGATCTTAACACTATACAGATGAATACTCAAAATTTTTTAGCACTAATAATGCATTCCTCTCATGATTGTACTTGGTCTTTTGAGCATCTCCACACGGACACCAAACCGGTTCCATCACCGGTGAAGAAAAGCCCTCCCGGCCCAACATGAATTGAGCGAACTTCTTGCTTAGCAAAAATCCTGCCTCTCTCAGCAAAACTGAAACAATGAAAATGGAAGCAAGTCAAAATCACCAAAAAGAAAACAGAACAGCAAACACGAAGAGATTAGCTGGTGGTGCAGACACTCACGATGGCAGATCATACAATCGAACAGTGTTGTCGTCGCATGACGATAGTAGCATTGGTTTATTTGTTGCGTCATGCATAACACACATGGAAAGAATACCCTGCAAGGAAGATGCAATTGTTCAGAAATTAGAATTATTTCTCAACAAAAGTCATCGTTGGCATAATTTACAACACCATCAATAATGGATATGGAAGGGAAAGTGCTAGTTCTATTGAATTGTACCATAATCCATAGTTATAAGGGACATTAAAACCCAATTCCAATCAGCAACAAAAGAAATCAGACATAAATGGTCTAGAATGACTTACATGCTGCTCATTGCGTTCATAAGTTACGTCCGCTACACCGGCTTCAATGGAAGCCCAAATCTGCAAAGGAAGGGGGAGTAAGAAAGTTAGAAATGACACAATTACAAATAATTCAACAAAGTACAACAGAATTTACTTCAGTAAGGATAGCAACAAAGAGGCGAACCTTTAATGTCTTGTCCAAAGAGCAGGAAAACAAATACTCTTCCCATAATTGCAAAGACATCACAACCTCAGAATGCTTGTCAAGTGAGTAGATACATTGCATAGTGTCCAAGTCCCACACACTTATCGTGTTATCCGCTGAACCCGAACAAAGCATATTTTTAAATTTAACCCCACCGATCAACGAAATCACAGCACCAGTATGACCCTTCAGTGTTGCCACTAACTCAAATGAGGTTGTTTCATGATTGAATTTCCAGGCTAGTATTGAACCATCCTGCAGCAAGAGAACACAATACAATGACAAATAGAACATCGGACATGATGATAAATAAATTTCTAACAGTTGAATTAATATAAATCGAAATCAAAGTCAAAAGGCAGATTAGTTACATGAAATCCAACAAGCAGCATTCCATTAGCAACAACCATGGTATACACTTGTCCACCTGGTGCACTAAGGATGAATTCCGCATTTGTCTCAATGTTTAGTACCTGTAAGCAGAAAGTAATCATGAGTCCCATCATCAAAGTTCATAAAGTAACATACTTTCAGGTCATTAGAATGTTACATCAAATTACCTTAACAACATCAGTTGATCCCACAAACACCCATGATCCTTCACTTATAAGACATTCAACAGGAGCACCCATATCTGCTACAGCAATGCACTGCATTAACCAAAAAATGTTCAATCATTTCCCTAGATCAAAAAAATGTTTAAGCAACGAGAAAAATACAGATTAAAACTAACAAAATATTTACCTCGCCGGAATGGCAGTTCCAAACCCTAATAGTCCCATCTTTACTACCACTGAACAGCTTATCAGAGCCTGATGGCAAAGTAATTCCAGTAACAGCCTGAGTAGTTCATGTAAACAAATGAGAATATTAATGATAAAACAAGCTAATGCATACAGGAAGCAACGGAAAATTTTCACGTTGAATACCTCTGAGTGGCCCTCAAGTTGAGCAAGCATGGAAAATCCATCGCCATAACTCCAAGAATGTAGGAATTTGCAGTGTTCACCAAAATGACAACTCTTTTTTATCCATTGCTCACAAACTTTAATACCCTTGGACATTTGTATATTTTCAGTCACTGCATTACAAACATCACTAGAACTAACATTGTTCCTTTTCTCCACAGGAACACATTCTTCAACTTTATTTTCAGAAGGCAGTTTTTGCATTCTTTTGAGCTCATTGCCATTTTCATTTTCTTCAACCTTATTTTCAGAAGGCTCTTTCTTCTTACTTTTGAGCTCAATGCCATCCTCATGTTCTACTCTAATATCAGCTTTCAACTGCCTTTGCAGGGTGTCAGACCTTTTAAAAACTGATCGATTCAGCCGGATGACACGGCTCTTCACACAATTATCAATTGCTTTGTTTTTCACTTCTTTCATATTTGCTTTCAATAGACTTTGACGAATATGGCATTGTTTAAATCTCATTTGATTCAGGCGCAAATCAGAATTAACAGGTGCATCAATTTTTGGGTGTGCAAAACGACACGGATTTCTTCTACAATCTCCAGCCAACCAAAATTTGCATATCGGAACATTGGCGGATTGACGGCCCCTACTGAACGATCTTCCACTCTGCATTTTTGATACTCCTGGGATAATTTGCGGCATTCTACCAGAAAAAATCAAAGGAGGACACAAACGATTAAAACCCTAATATTCCAGGATTGAAGGTGTGTAAACTTCTCCACTTTCCATTGTCTTGAAGATCATAAACACGTAACAGTAACAGCCACGGTCCCATGGTTCAGACAACTTAACATATCATTGAAGCGAAGAGAAATTGACATAATAAAAATCCTCCCTCATATGCAGTTTCAGTTGAACAAATGAATAAATCTTCAATCAGTCCACCGACATAATAAATGTAACTCAGGAGTCGGGATCCAAAAACGAAAATGTCACAAATAAATTCAAACATATCAAAAACCCTAAATCGAAACAACCCCCGTGTTTAAATTAAGCGAAAACCAAAACATGAAGATATTAAAATTGATATTAAGATTAATAAAAACCTAAAATTTGAATCCCTAACCCTAAAAAAAGGAACCCAACGCGAAATGCAAAGCGAAAACCAGAGATCGAAATCCACGATTGAAGATGCGAAAATTGCGAATTCCATGATTGTACAAACCTGAAAAACAAGTGTGCTTAACGATGATGAATTGATTACTGCTGCGATGAAACTTAAGAAATCGATCAGAAATCTTCACTTGTAATTGTAATTATGCGATTGAGATAATATTAAGAGAAGATGGAGAGATCAGAAGAAATATGAAACACACGAGTTTAATGTGAAGAGGGGATTATGAAGGGTTTAATATATATATATATATATATATATATATATATATATATATATATATTACTAGTACCAATGGGCTTAATTATTAATTATTAATTATTAATTATTAATTATTTCTATCCGAAGAAAAGTCCTGTATTCATATCCAAAAAGTTCGCCTAGTATTTAGCCACTTTTGTTGTTTTTCAGTTAAATTTTGTACAAAGCCGTACAATACCGTACAACTGGAGAAAACTTTGATTTTGAATGACTAAAAGTCTAAAATTATTTAATAATTTAATCTAGTTGATTTAAATGACTAAAAGTCTAAAATTATTTAATATAGAATCTTTATTTATATTAATTAAAAATAATCTTATAAGTAAAAACTCTTGCATAATGTTCTAAGGTCTAAAAATTACGTCAAAATATTCGTTAAATTAAAATTGTATTCGGTATATATATGTCATAAATAGAGGTGTTCATCGGGGCGGATTATATTTTAACGGATCATTAACGGGTCGGGTCAATAACGGGGCGGGTCTTTAGCGGGCCTTGGTGTAAAGGGTCGGGCCGGGTCGGGTCGAATAATTATAAGAATTAATTGTGAAAAAAATTTGCCACTTTTTTTTTTATTAACTTTTAAAAAATGGGTCAAAGTGGGTCGGATTTAAACGGGCTTGACCCGCCCCGCCCCGTTTAACATTAGACACTACCCGCCCCGACCCAGCCTATTTAAATTTTGACCTGCCCCGCCCCGATCCGCCACATTGAACACCTCTAGTCATAATTAAATGTATGTGTATGTCCATATGTTCATTTCATAGAAAACAGTATGATTAATATAATGTTTAAGCACTAATTTAGCTTCTACTTAGTATATACTAGATAGATACCCATGCATAAAGATCGAAAAAAAAATTTTGAGTTAATTTTATACTTGCATAATATTTGTATAATATTCTACATATATGTTTCTATAGACAATGCTACAAAAAGTTTATATTATATGTTTTCCCACAAAGATGATGTTATTGTAATTATTTAATGGCTGGTAAATAAATTTAAAAAATTTCACTCATTTATAAATTTAGGAACAATATTATTCTACAACTGTTAAATAAGTTAAAAAAATAATTTTGCTATATCCAATTATTATTTTCTTTTATTTTGGAAATCATATTGAAAAATGATACTGATTTACATTTTAGTCATATTTCAGTTTGGAAATAAAATATGAATCATATTGGAAAAATAATAAAGCTGACCAAATCTTATTCTGCACCTTAAATAAATTCTAGTAATTTAGGAAACAACTTTCAATAAATAATCAGCTGCCACAACATCATAAATGAGTGGAAAAATATTGAATGAGAGTTTGACATGTGTCAGTTTCTCATTTCTTCATTAATAGTCTTTGTAGATATAGATTAAATAAATATGTTAAAGAAAAATTGATATTAATAATCTAACATTTCACTCATCCGCTATGAAAACTCCCACCTTTGGATTATTTTTAAATAATCCAACCTTTGAGATCAATTTTGCCCACAACATACCTTATTACTAATAATAGGTAATAATAGGGTATGTTGTTAGCAAATAAAAGTAAAGGTTGGATTATTCACAGCGAACTAAGGGCAAACATTGGATTATTAGAAAATAATCAAAAAGGTTGAATTATTCACAGCAGATGAGTAAAATGTTGGATTATTAATGTCAATTTTTCCATAGGTTAAACCCTGAAAAATCAATTCACTCAGTAAAGAAAAAAACTCATTTAAACAATTTATTTTTTATTGGAAAAAATAATCTAAACAAGTAAAAATAAATTCATATTGCTAATAATGTTTTAGTTAGTAAAATTGAGTTATGATCAATTTAAATGGGTAGTTTAGTAAACTAAAAAATTATATACAATAATATATGTTCTACACTTCATTTTATTCTTTTATTTGTCCTAATTTCTCATTTAATCAAAAAATAAAATAGTTATATAGTAAACTTAACAATGAGGCGAATCAAACATAATCTATTTGACTATTTATTAACTTATAGATGTAAAATTAAATACAAATTGAAAATAATTAAAGAATAATTTAATACTTCATTCCTTAATCTTATGGTTAGGAATTTGACTTCCCTATCAAAGGTACTAGATACAAGTAGCTTATACTCAATTATTGATGAACTAGTATATATCTCGTGCAATGCACGAATATGTTAGTTTATTAAGTTATATAAAGAATTTATTGAATATAATTTTTTATTTTTCAAAACTAACCATTATATTGATCATAACTATATTTTACTAACTAAAATGTATTATTAGTAAAATGATTCTATTTCAGTGATTAAAATAATTTTTACTAATAAAATATTTTTTACGAATGGTAATTTTTCTTTACAAAATGAACTAATATATATATATATATATATATATATATATATATATATATATATATATATATATATATATATATATATATATATATATATATATATATATATATATATATATATATATATATATATATATATATATATATATATATATATATATATATATATATATATATATATATATAGGGGAGGGATCCAATGAGAAGGGTCTTGAAAATAAGAAGGATAAGAAGGATTCTACACTCTTGATTTCACTAAAATAAAAAAATCTATGGTCACGATTGAGCCAAAAATACATAATTGTAAAAGTAACTATGTTACACAGAAAGGTAACTATGACATAAATTTTAAAGTGTTCTTTTTTTATAACATAGTATCCTTTTTTGTATATATAGTAACTAAAAAAAATCAAAAAAAATCAAACAAAATCCTTCTCATCCTTCTCATTTTAAAATCCTTCTCATTTGATCCTAATCATATATATATATATATATATATATATATATATATATATATATATATATATATATATATATATATATATATATATATATATATATATATATATATATATATATATATATATATATATATATATATATATATATAGGGTAGAGATCCAATAAGAATGGGTGTGAAAATAGCAAGGATAGGAAGGACTAGTTACCGTTGATTGATTAAGATCTAATGGTCTAAAAAAATTTGTCATAGCAGAATATCTAGTAACACATGTTTATGAAGAAATCATCACACATTAATTTAGAAAACATCACACTTTCAAGCGACACATGATTATACAGAACGTATCACATATTAATTAAGAAAGCATCACAATTTTTCTTTTGTTCTCAAACGCGTGCAAGATTGGACCATTGATCTAAGATCTAATGGATGAAATTCCTTCCTATCCTTCTTATTTTCAAACCCCTTCCTATTTGATCCTAAATCTATATATATATATATATATATATATATATATATATATATATATATATATATATATATATAATATATATATATATATATATATATATATATATATATATATATATATATATATATATATATATATATATATATATATATATATATATGAAGAAGTTCTAGTGAGAACCATCAGAACCATGAGAATCAATCTGCTTTACAAAAAAGTGTTACTTTTTATTAAAAATGTGTTACTTTTAGGCGAAAATGTGTTATTGTTTTTTATGATACTATTAGGTATAAAAGCGTTACTTTAAGAAAAAAATTCTGAAAAAAGCTCATAAAAAGGTGTTACTTTTTACTTAAAAATGTGTTACTTTTCGAAAAAAACGTGTTACTTTTTAATATTTTTGTTTTTTTGAAAAAAATATTTTTTTCTGAAAGTAACACTTTTTATGCTAAAAAGTAACAACTTTTTTTATAAACAAAATAACATTTTTTTGTCCAAAAGTAACACATTTTCTGTAAAAAAGTAACACATTTTTATCAGGGAGTTTGGTTTCTATCCTTATAGTCTGTTCACCTAATGACCCATATATATATATATATATATATATATATATATATATATATATATATATATATATATATATATATATATATATATATATATATATATATATATATTATATTACACTGTACAGCTCGTACAAAGACGGGAGAAAACTTTGATTTTTCAGTTACACTTTTTTCGGAAAAAGTTAATTTAATAATTTAATCTAGTTGATTTAAATGACTAAAAGTCTAAAGTTATTTAATATAGAATCTTTATTTATATTAATTAAAAATAATCTTATAAATAAAAACTCTTGCATAATGTTCTAATTACGTTGTCAAAATATTCGTTAACTTAAAATTGTATTCGGTATATATATGTCATAAACAAAGGTGTTCAACGGGGCGGGTCGACCCAACGGGTCAAGGGTCGGATCACATTTTAACGGGTCATTAGCGGATCGGGTCAATAACGGGGCGGGTCATTAGCGGACCTTGGTGTAAAGGGTCCAGCCGGGTCGGGTCGGATAATTATAAGAATTAATTGTGAAAAAAAAATTTGCCACTTTTTTTTTTTATTTTTAAACAGCTGGTCTTGGGCGAGACCGTCTCAAATTGAGACAAGGGTGGGCCGGCCCAATTCGTGTGCCTTATATGCTTTTTCTCTCTTTTTTCATCTTCTGGGCATTTTTCAATTATAATCTTAAAGGTATCAATTTTGACCTTAAAGATATCAATTTCAATTTAAAGTAGTACTTAAACATGTCAATTAAAGTAAAAGTTTCAATTTAAAGTTATAAGTAATCAATTTTGATGTTAAAGTGATCAATTTCTACCTAATATATGGTTATGCTTCAAAATTTTGGAACGAAGTTATATAAAATGATGTTATTCTATCATTCTATTGATGAATTTCAAACAACAAATAAATAGTCAATAAAACTATCAATAATCACTAGTAAAAAAACCCTTATTTGTATCTTGTTTTTAAGCTCATTTGTATCTTATATTGGGGGTTACTAACAAGTGGGTTACAAATAACATATTATTTGTATCGCTTGAAAAGCAAAGATACAAATAAGGGTTATTTGTATCGTGTGTTTGATAAAAGGGATACAAATAACATGTTATACAATATATCTATACAATTTGAATACTTATTTTTAAAACGATAATTGAATATTCGAAGTTCAAAATTGAGTTATATTATAAAATATCATTGTCAAATTATATGTCATAATTTAACTATTAACTTATTCAATTTGAACAAAAACTTATACAATATCTTTATAGACTTTGAAATACTTATTTTGGAAACGATAATTGAAGATTATACATTCAAAATTTAGTTAGATCATAAAACATCAAATACTTAGGTAAAGATTGATCAATTTAAGGCCACAATTGATCATTTATAGGTTCAAATTGAAATTTTTACTTTAATTGATATGTTTAAGACTTTAAGTACTACTTTACACTGAAATTGATATCTTTATGGTCAAAATTGATACGTTTAATGTCGAAATTGAAAATTTTTTAGAAAAATGAAAAAAACAAAAAAAACGAAATTTGGAGGGCAAAGCGCGTGTGTGTAGTACACGCGCCTAACAATAGGCTGGCCCAGATCTCGTCTTAGAGTAGGACGGCCTCGTCCAAGTTTTTGTGATTTTTAAATGATATTATTATAAACAGAAGTGGATCGACCCAACGGGTCATAAAATATAATAAAAAAAATAATTTTTATTAACTTTTAAAAAATGGGTCAAAGTGGGTCGAATTTAAACGGGCTTGACCCGCCCCGCCCCGTTTAACATTAGACACGACCCGCCCCGACCCGAACCATTTAAATTTTGACCGGCCCCGCCCCGACCCGCCACAATGAACACCTCTAGTCATAAATAAAATGTTTGTGTATGTCCATATGTTCATTTCATAGAAAACAGTATGATTAATATAATGTTTGAGCACTAATTTAGCTTCTACTTAGTACATACTAGATAGATACTCATGCCATGCATGCACGAAGATCGATAAAAATTGAGTTAATTTTATACTTGTAAAATATTTGTATAATATTCTATATATATGTTTCCATAGAAAATGCTACAAAAAGTGGTTTATAAATTTAGGAACAATATTATTCTACAATCGTTAAATAGAGTGATTTGCCTAATCGGGGTTGAAAAATAAAATAATTCCAACTTTAGTGTTCTTTGAGAAATAATTCCCAAAATGGTGTTCATATAATAAAATAGTTTTACTAAGGTACATTTTTTTGGTTTGGTAATTCCAAACCTGCAAAAGGATAAAATTGTTTGTCCAGCAATTATACGCGTTAAACAAATTAAAAAAATCTCACGAGTCTTACAGAAAGAGTAAAATATTCCCAAAAAACATACTTCAACATACAACCAAAAATTTCAATCAAGTCCAAAAGTCAAAATTAATAAAGATGTTTGTCGAAGATGTTGTATCCTTGTAACCTGTTGTTAGCATCATCCTTGTGATCTATCATAGAAAAAATCAAGTGTAAAAGATAATTCATTGAATATTGTAATACTTTAGCATTACACATACCTTGAAGAACATGTTTTCTTATTATGACCTTTTTCATGACAAATGTTACAAGTGACCTTCCCTCGTATTGAGTCATCCATCTCGTTCCATAAACTTTGGGATTTGGGTTGTTTCAGTGGTTCGTTTGAGACTAATATCAACAATTACTTTTGGTCCGTTGTATGGCGCCCAATAGTCTTTGTCAGGATTTAGAACAGTTTTACAGACTAAAAAAAATCACAAGTAGAACAGTGGACTACGGTGATTGGTATAGGTAGCGGCTGTGGTGGGAAGCCGGCGGTTGGCGTGGATGGCGGTTGTCGTTGGTCTATTCAAGTCTCCCTCATCAGTTTTACAGATTTTTAGTTTAGGGGTTTAAAAAAACTAATAGGCTTTTGGAATTGGAATTAAAATAAGTTTTGTCTTGGTTTAATTTTGCTTGGGAGAGAATTAATAGGTTTGGAACTTCCCAAACCACAATCAAATAGAGTTAGTTAATTTTTTTTCTTAATGAACACTAGTTTGGGAAATAAATTTTGGTGAGCACCATTTTGAGAATTATTTTTTTTTCCAACACTACTTAGGCAATTCACTCCGTTAAATAAGTTGAAAAATAATTTTGCTATAATAAATTATTATTTTCTTTTATTTTGGAAATCATATTGAACAATGATACTGATTTACATTTTAGTCATATTTCTGTTTGGAAATAAAATATGAATCATATTGGAAAATAATAAAGCTGACCAAATCTTATTCTGCACCTTAAATAAAATAGGAACTAATTTTCAATAAATAATCGGCTGCCACAACATCATAAATGAGCGGAAAAATATTGAATAAGAGTTTGACATGTGTTAGTTTCTCGTTTCTTCGTTAATAGTCTTTGTAGACTATAGATTAACTAAATATGTTAAAGAAAAAATTGATATTAATAATCTAACATTTCACTCATCCGCTATGAATAATCCCACCTTTGGATTATTTTTAAATAATCCAACCTTTGTGATAAATTTGCCCACAACATACCTTATTACTAATAATAGGTAATAATAGGGTATGATGTTAGCAAACAAAAATAAATGTTGGATTATTTACGGCGAACTAAGGGCAAACATTGGATTATTAGAAAATAATCAAAAAGGTTGGATTATTCACAGTGGATGAGTAAAATGTTGGATTATTAATGTCAATTTTTCCATATGTTAACCCTGAAAAATCAATTTACTCAGTAAAGAAAAAAATTCATTTAAACAATTTATTTTTTATTCGAAAAAATAATCTAAACAAGTAAAAATAAATTCATACTACTAATACTGTTTCAGCTAGTCTCCTGAGAGACTGTCTTTCTGAAAGACGTCTTTCAGGCCCAGCCCATAAAGCTTAATATCTACTTTTACTCTATATTTTCCCTTATGGGTCAGTTCAATTAGAGATGGTCTCACTTAAAGACCGTCTCTCACAAGAATTTGTGATAATGTTTTAGTTAGTAAAATTGAGTTATGATCAATTTAAATGGGTAGTTTAGTAAAATAAAAAATTATATACAATAAAATATGTTCTACACTTCATTTTACTCTTTTATTTGTCCTAATTTCTCATTTAATCAAAAAATAAAATAGTTATATATTAAATTTAGCAATGAGGCGAATCAAACATAATCTATTTGACTATTTATTAAGTTATAGATGTAAAATTAAATACAAATTGAAAATAATTAATGAATAATTTAATACTTCATTCCTTAATCTTATAGTTCGGAATCTGACTTCCCTATCAAAGGTACTAGATACAAGCAGCTTATATTGAATTATTGATGAATTAGTATATATGTCGTGCAATGCACGAATATGTTAGTTTATTAAATTATATAAAGAATTTATTGAATATAATTTTTTATTTTTCAAAACTAACCATTATATTGATCATAACTATATATTTACAAACTAAGATGTATTATAAAATGATTCTATTTCAATGATTAAAATAATTTTTACTAATAAAATAATTTTTACGAATGGTAATTTTTCTTTCCAAAATGAACGAATATATATAATATATATATATATATATATATATATATAATATATATAAATAGTATATATATATTATATATATATAATATATAATATATATGTATATACATATATTATGTTATTATGCTTATATATCATGTATTACTTATAGTGTTATAAATGCATGCTTATTATAATGCATTATGCTTGTTGTTATTACTATGATGCTGCTAATATATATATATATATATATATATGATGCATATATATATAGCTAGAGTATATATGTATAGCATAGCAGTCTATATATGGCTATATAGCTATATAATAGTTATATATATATATACTGCATATATACATATACATACATACTACATACATACTACATACATACATCATCATACATACTGCATCATTACATACATACATACATAGTTACATACATACATAATACATATATATATATAATATATATATCTATAAGGTTTACTAAATAATGACGTCATTGTTTTTAATTTATTATTACTAAAATAAAACGATTCTGATATTAACACTATTTAAAATTGCTTACGTGTCTTTATCTCATTAGAACATTTTCCTCCACCACTGAATAATGACGTCATTGTTTTTATGACTGGTTTTTTCTAATCTTTGACTTTATTACTCACATCATTTCATGTATTAGAAAATAATATACTTCTATTTTATCTCTTATATTCAGTGTATTGGATATTTTAAGATGGTTAAAACATAATCATCATCATACATACAATACAACATATTAATTCAGAAACAATTTGGCCACTTGTCACTCAATAGTAGCATTTGTTCCAAGTGTTACTTTCATTAGCATTTAATTTTGATTTTTTTCCTCTTCACAATACAATATTACTATATTGATGATTATAATTAATATAACTTTCAAATTAACATATTATATATATACATATATATATATATATATATATATATCCACAAAATTTTAGATCAATGGTCCATTTTGCACGCGTTTAAAAAACAGAAAAAAAATTGTGATGCTTTCTTAATTAATATGTGATACTTTCTGTATAAACATGTGTCACTTGAAAGTGTGATGGTTTCTAAATTAATGTGTGATGCTTTCTTTATAAAGATGTGCTACTAGATCTACTACTATGACAAATTTTTTTAGACCGTTAGATCTTAATCAATCAATGGTAACTACTCCTTCCTATCCTTCCTATTTTCACACCCCTTCTTATTGGATCTCTACCCTATATATATTATATATATATATATATATATATATATATATATATATATATATATATATATAATATATATATATATATATATATATATATATATATATATATATATGTATATATATATATATATATATATATATGTATATATATATAGAGGAGTAGTGAAAACCACTAAAGTGGTGAAAATTGAAAACCAAACCCGAGATATACATTATTGTAGCAAAGGTGTACATCTGTATTATAGGGTGTACATATTTTTGTAAAGGAAAAAGTTCATACTATTTACAAAATTACCATCCAATATGTGCACCTTTTAACAATGCATGTACACCTTGTAGAACTGCTCAATTATTTACAAAATTGCCACGTAATATGTATACCATTTAAGCTTTTATGTACACTGTTTTCAGTTTCCACCACTTTTAATTGGTTTCACATGATCCAAATCCTATATATATATATATATATATATATATATATATATATATATATATATATATATATATATATATATATATATATATATATATATATATATATATATATATATATATATATATATATATATATATATATATATATATATATATATATATATATATATATATATATATATATATATATATAAAATTTTGAACGAAAACCTTGCTAGTATACTTTTATTAGGATTCTTTTTGTTTTTTTGTTTAAACTTTTGTAAAATAATTTAACATATATTTGTGTTAAAATTGATTGTGAAATGTGGTATTAATAGTTGTAATATTTTATATAAATTAATGTAATTTACGTGGGAAAAGTTAATAAAACCGGACATCTCACGAACACGATCTTGGGGTGTCGCTTCCACATGAAAAATTTTCACAATCAATTGCTTACATCATCACATTTGAAAATTGCTTACGTGTCGCTTCCACATTAAAAATTTTCCCTCCTAAATTAAATGATGATGTCATAGTTATTATGATCTTTGACTTTCTACTTTTTTATTTAGAATATATTATTTTTCTTATTAATTGTTTTTTTTAACGTTTTTGGTCAAATCATATTTAATGTATTAGCAAACTATAGACTCCCTCCGTTAAATGTTATCTGCAACTTTTACCATTTTTTTCCGATCAGGGTTATCTGCAACTCACTTTTTTTTCCTTTTTTAGTAAAAAATAATCAATGTAATTACAATTTTACCCCCAATTTACAAATCTAATTTTTTTAATTTTTGCCTTATTATTTGCTTAATCTGAATTAGGATTATAAAATCAAATTAGCCTTTTATAATTACTCCCTCCATTAAATGATTCCATCTCCTCAACTTCCCAACAACCATCAATTAATATGGTTGGGTTCTTTTTATTGATTGAAGAGTTTGTTAATACTCTTCCATCTTCCTGTTCGTCCTTCTCTCTCATCTTCTTCCTTCATCTTCCTTCATCTTCCTCCTTCATCGTCCTTAATCTTCAAATCAGAGTCCCTTTTGCACCATGATTAACATGGATCCACTTCTACATGCTTACTTAGCAACCAACGACGAGGGCGAGGAGAGTTTTATTAAGTGGTTGATCCAAGACATTGAAGATGGTTTATCCTTTCCTCGTGATTTTTATGAATTTGATGAGGCCCTTAAGTATTGTAGCCAAGAAACCTACGACGCTTTGGGGAAAGTTCTTCAGAGCATAGATGAAGGGACATCAAGCAAGGTGAAGGTTGAGGGGGAGGGTCGTTCTTTGGAGAAAGTTATTCAGATCAAGGAGAAGAAGGTTGTGGATGCAGATCTACCCTCTAACGCTTTGGGGAAAGTTTTTGAGGTCACCCAAACTCCCAAAAATGAGAGGGCTCCGCCGAAGATCCGGATAACCAGGACGACGAGGATTGCCCTGAGGAGGATGCGTGGCTTGCCTGATGTTCCTGCTTCGGAATGGGTAATTTTGTCCTCAGATGACGAGGCTGACAAGGTGGGCTGTTCCTTAACTACTGCACATAACCCTCCTTCTGGTGTCCCTCCTGGTGTCGTTGATGACGAACAGAGGTGGATGAACCCTATGGTTCAACCCTCCAAGTGACAACTTGCGTAACACATCCAAACCCTAACCCTAAATTTTGTTGGTGATGTTTCATATTGTTGGTTGGTTTATTGGTGATGTTTATGTTTGTTGGTGATGTTTGTATTTGTTGGTGATGTTTCAGTTTGTTGCTGATGTTTCAGTTTGTTGGCTGGTTTGTTGGTGATGTTTCTATTTGTTGGCTGGTTTGTTGGTGATGTTTCTGTTTGTGGAGTCCCCATTTCTGTTGTCTTCAAACTTGTGTTCTTTTTTATAATCCAAATGATGAAGGGACTCCATTGAATGTCACTTCATAGTAGAGTTTTGCTCCCAATTTATGTTGGTGAGGTACCTCTACTATGAAGTGTAGTATTCAACAATGTGAATGACTCTACTGATGGATTATTTGGCTTAGGTAAATATCAGCAAAAAGTATTCATTCCATTATAAGTGGGACTGACTGTTCAGGGCAGCAGCATAACTTCTCTCTATCTGCCTAAGATAAAGTGGGACTGACTGTAGGAATGCATCTGAAAATTCCCTTGGCTTAGGACTTGTCTTGCCAAACTTCTTAGTCCTCACATCAATTGTATTCCCCATTGTCATCTGTTTTTTAATGTCAGCAAAAACTCTTGTGATTGTTGACTTGTGTACACTGAAGTGTGTTGCTAATTCTTTCATGACTCCCTTAGGTAACATGCCATTTTGCATTGTGACAAGCATTGCATCTACAATCTGCCTTTTTTTTGCAATGTAAGCTGCTTTCTACTGGCAGCTGGAGTCCCTCCCTCTGTGTTCTGGTTTGCTTCATTATCACCTTGCATATTTTCATTATCTGATTCATAATGCTCACAATCTTGATCTTGCATTTCTTCATGCTCATCGTAGTAAAGTTCCACCAGTGCTTCTAGTGATATTAATTGGTCAACATCTAAAAAATCTTCTTCATGAGGATCTTCCATGTTCCTTGTTTGTGATTGTTCAGATTTTGGAATACTAAAGAAGGATGAAGGCTGCTGTTCAGATTGTGTCATGCTAACAAGGATGAAGGCTGTATTTTTTTGCTAATTGGGGTGTAATTTGTTGTTGAAAAACATGTGTAAGAATTGGTATTTTTTTGAGAAACTTGTGTAATTATGAATGGAAATGCTTTTATAGTGTTGTATGACAATGAAAGGGTGACATTTGGTAGGAATTTTAAAAATTTGGGTGCAATTTTAAAAATTTGAGAATTTTGAATTTTGGTGGGAAAATGGGTGGGAAAGTGGTCCTTTAATTACCTATCCTTCCATTTTCTCTCTCCTTCTTTCCCTTAATTACCTATCCCTGCTTCCTCTAATTAAGGCCTACAAAAAAATGCATTGGCAACCGCGAAGTGTACTGCGGTTGCACATAACATTTAACGGAGGGAGTATTATATTTTTTTTATTTTAATTATTTATAAAAAGTTTTTTCAATTTTTTTGTTAAATGAATATTATTTAGTGTATTGGATATTTTGAGCTAGTTAAAACATAATATACTTTTACTAAGATTTGTTTTTGTTATTTATACTCAGAAAATTTGATAAAATCGTGAATCGCACGGGTACTATCTAGTGCATCTACTAATTCAAAAACACTTTGTGGCAAGTGTCACTATATAATGCATTTTGAAACACTTTCCCAAGTGTCACACTTATAACATTAGGTTGTTATTTTGGAACTCATCCCTTCATCTTCTCTAATGCAATTCAAATTATCGATGAAAAGTTTTATTTAAAGTGTTTTTAACTGTAATAGAATACATGACATTGACATAGACTCTACAAATTAAATTCATATTCGTATTAATATTAATAATGTCGTTTTTAGCTTTATAAGAGAATATAACTCATTGATTCATATAAGGCTAATCAATGTTAGACAATTTTTTTAACCACTCCCTTCAAATTCCTTAATGTAAGAGTTTGCAAAAGAAGGCTAATAAAGCTAAAGTAGTATACATTCAAAGTAACTCATGCAATCTAATTTTAACTTATAAATTCACAACAAAAGAGTCATCATATATGTACGATTGCAGATTCTTCAACTTCTACTACTTTTAATGGTCATCAAAAACATACGTTCAATAATTTATGTATTCCTTTTCACACTACAACATAATTTAATTTGCTTTTAGTGGAATATTTTTAGCGACATTTAATTTAAATGTCGCTACTTCAAATTTCTACATATGGATACAAATCCACAATCAGTCTTTACATGATATAAACCCTTGTGCAAGACATTCTTAGCGTAAAATGCTTTCTATATATGGATTAAATCGTCCAACTTATACAATTATCAAAATATGTGCTCTTTATTATGAAGTCGTTTCATCAATACAAGGGTAGTCTTTACCTGAGGAGTATATTTTTTACTATGATACTCCCTCCAATTCACATCTATTGTCTCATTTAGTTGGAGACGGATATTAAGAGTGGGATGAGATCCACAAAAAAGGTGGTAGTGAGAGGTATTTTAATTGATTAAATTATTATAAAGGTGGGAGTTGGGGTATTGTAAGTAGTAAAAGTAGGGGTATTTTGGTTATTATTAGTGTGAGCATGGAGTATTTAGGTAAAATAATCATGAATAAAAATAAAAATGAGACATTTGAGGTGAACTTTCCAAATAAAGAAATGGGACAATAGTTTTGAATTGGTAGGAGTAAAATCTAAGACGTTCATTTATATATTAAACTATATTGACAGCATAAAAAGGGTTGGGAATAATAGAGTCAAAAAAATATTTGGGTGTTTTCAAGAGTGATAATTTATAGGAAAGAATCAACTCTATTTGTTGAATACTTTTATAGTTTTTGCTATGATTTAAGTTTATTTTAGTTTATATGATATTAATATTTTCATAATTTTTAATTGTTTTTATATAGTAAATAATTTAATCATATATACCGACCTTTTGCCCTCCTAGTTTCAATTCTTGACTTCACCCTACTTATAGTCTCTAGACTTAAGTGTTTGTTTTTGTTTGATTGTTTCAAATTTATAGTTTGGGCATACCACAAAAACTATTCTTGAGTTGTCACTAAATCCAAACCCTTTGAACAAACGCATCCCAACCACAATATCACTTATTTTAAATTTCAATATTCTCGGAGGAACTTGATATCCACAAAAATAAAGAACAATCCATTTGAACTTTTTTTTTTCTATCCTACGAATTAGCGAAGCAAATTAAGATGAAACTGAAAATAAGAAGAAATTCATGCTTAAGTCTAAAGAAAGAAGATGAAGGTAATTAAAGGAATACACATCAAGGCATGTGTATTTGATAAACATACTCTATTAAATTGGTTCAAGAACCGTTTTGTAATTCCTAGTGTGTGCAAGGCATTCTCTCTCTTTTCTGTTGTCTAGTACAACTTTATTATTTTGTCCTATTCCTACACTAGAATGACAACTCATTACTTAGATATAACAAACTCTAATATTTCTTGTATAAATAGATAAGTAGGGCATGTGCCCAAGACTACTTTTTAGTATTTTCAATAAAGCAAATTATGTTTGTCTTCTTCATTAATGGCAGATGGTATAGCGCACCATTTTCTTGATGCTTACACTACAAAAAAAAAAAAGATGGCTACGACAACAAATCAAAGCCATTTCGAAGTCATCACCCTTTTGGCGTCGGAATGGCTACTGTCAGAAGCCGAAGCCAAAAGTGACGTAGCCATTGTCGATTACCGTAGCCATTCCGAAGCGATCTTTGGCGTCAGAATACATATCAGTAGCCATTCTGACGCCATATTCATTGCCCAGCTTTTTTATACAATTATTATTATTTATTCTTTATTATTTATTAGTAATATTCTAATATTATTTATTAATTTATTTATTAATAAAATTTTAATATTAATTATTAAAAATTAGGATTTTATAATTTAAATTTTTTTATGGGAGTGTATAATTTAGATTTTAAGTTTTATTTTATTTAAAATAACAATAAATAAAAAAATAAAACCAACAAAACTAAAATAACAAAGAAAACATGTACGACAAAAAAACATAAAATTACAAAAAAATAGAATCTTTTGTGAATTACAGCTTCAAAGTTTTCTCGTTTTGTGAATTACAGCCGCAAAGTTTTTTTTTTATGAATTATAACCACCAACTTTTGAAAATGACCACCATTACGGCCAAGTGACCGGTTGACACAGTTGACCATGATTTTTACCGTTGACTTTCCCTCCTTCCCTTCTTCTAACCTAGGTTGGTCACCATTTAACCCACCCCACTAACTACCCAACCAACTCCTTTTAAAAATCCCCCTTCTTCTTCTTCCTTGCCCTAGTTCCTTTCCCTCCCTCCTGAAGCACCCCCAGTTTTTTCGAGCTCCATTGATGAAGAAGGTAAAGAACCCCCCTTTTCCTTGTTCGTTCAGTTCATTATTCTTCTTTGTTTGTTAAGTTCGAAACCCTAATTTTAAAATTCAAACCCTAATCATTTTGAATAAATTCGATCCCTAATTTTTTTTATTACAGATGCCTTTCAATTTCCTTAGCAATGACAAACGAAAGGAATGCTACTGTGGGTATGACGTTACTGTTCAACGTGGATGGACAATAATTCAAGAGGTTGCAATTTCTTCCAGTGGGTGGACAATGAACAAACTAATTTTTTCAAAGAAAGTTACAACTGGCTAACAAGAAGATTCAAAAGACAACAACTAATAGAATTATGATGAAGATGCTTTACCCACAAAGGGTTTGGAGATGTGGATTGATAATGAATTGTCTAGTTGTAGTTCTTGCTGTGATTTTGATTCTTAGTTACCTTATGTAGGAATATGGAGTGAATAGAACTATAAGTTATGCTCTATTTTGTAATCGAATATGGCTAATGTATGGTGTTTTGTAATTCAAAGTTTACTAATTGGAATGCAAATCTTAGAATGATTCTTCCATAATCATACTTGTCCCTAATATTCAACTATACAAATGATTAAGCAAACCTGTTTTTCAACAGTTGCCCAAAAATTACACCCATTGTTCATTCAAAATTACAACTACAAACAACATACTTAATTGTTCATATAACAAAACAATACATAATCCTACTTAAAAATTGACATATTGGAGTCTAAACACAAATAGGAGCAGGGCTGTTTGGATACTCAGCATCATTCACAACTGTTGTTGCCTTTGCTGCAGCCCATAAAACAAACTTGTAAGCCTCTCCATTCCATCTTTGCTTGAAATTGCTCCAAAGATGTCTCCAACAATACCTTGATGATGCTTCTGGTACAATGTCCTCCAAAGCCTTGATGAGACCCTTTTGTCTGTCTGACATGAATGTGTACCCATTTCCTGTGTTGGATCCCAAAGCATCCTTCAAATGTGTCAAGAACCAGGCCCAGCTTTGATACTCCTCAACATCAACTATAGCCCATGCTAGTGGGTATATATTGTTATTTCCATCCTTACCCACAACTGTTAGACATATGCCAGGGTGAGCACCAGTCAAGTGACAACCATCTAGCCCTACAATTGGTCTACAACCAGCTAAGAATCCATCCAACACAGGCTTCAAACACATAAAAAACTTCTGAAACACAGGCCTATCAAGCCCTGTCATTACACCAACTAAGGCTATGCTACCTGGATTGTATTTGAGAACAGTTGTTGCATAGTCATGGACCTTCTTGTACTGCTCTGCACCATCACCATATAGCATAATCTTGGCTCTAGCCCTTGCATACCAGCATTTGGTGTAACTAACCACAATGCCATAATCTTCCTTTACTTTACTTTGAATGCCCTTCACTAGATCCCACTCTGGGTACCTTCTTCATACTTCAAGATATCAAATTGCCAAAAATTTGCTAGTAACCTTCCTAGTTTGGTGCTTACTCCAACATTGATGATCCAACCTACAAGTCTTTATTTGCATTGTCTCTTCTTGTTTTAATTTGCTAGCATGAATAAAAAAACTACAATTTCTCTTTTCACATGTACACCTACTTCTCACAGAACGCTTCTTATTCCATGGACACTTCTCACATCTATCAACACAAATTGCATCAAATCTGTTTTTATTGTTATGCAGAGAAAAGAAATCATATTTGTTTTCTACAGCATGCTGCTGAACTGCTGTCCTAAGAACCTCAACATTGGGAAAAATCAAACCAACTTTCAAATTGATTTTCCTTCCAAAATCAGTCTCAGGGTTAAAGACTGGATACCTTCTTCCTCCTTCCTCTAAATCCTCTGACAATAACTCCTCTGAAGTATAATCTTGCTCCTCATCATTAGAAACACTCTTACCCACATCCTTCTCTACTTTACCAAACCAAGCCTTTGCTGCAGCCTTGTTTATAATAGTTTCTCCAACCTTTTCAGAGAACAAATCTGCATCTTCCCTATCATCAAAATCATCATCTTCAAGATCTATGTCAGACTCATCACTTGAATCATCCTCAAACACTAATTTTCTAGCTTTGGGCTTTGGCTTTGGCTTGGGCTTGGGCTTTGGCTTGATCTTTTGCTTACCCTTGGATTTTTTGGGTTTACTAACAGGTTTTTTAATTGGTGATTTAGGTGGTGGAGGTGCTGGATCTACACTTGGTTTACTAACAGATATTTTAATTGGTGATTTAGGTGGTAGAGGTGCTGGATCTACACTTGGATCTTCTGGATCTACACTTAGTTTACTAACAGGTTTGACTCTTGGAGTAACACTTCTCCTTGCAACATGTTTGAATCTTAGAGTAGATTTGGCTTGTCTTTGTGGAGGGGGTGATGGTGTGGATATAGGTATTCCAGATTTATTTTTCCTAATGGGGAGCTTTGACCTATAGGTGGAAGGTGGGGGATGTGGTTTTGTTTTAGGTTTACATGAAGGTGGTGGTTGAGAGACAGCAAGTGGGGGGAATGTTTAATACCTCCAAGACCTCAATATCAGGAATTGGGTTTTGACTAGAGGATGGGGTCAAATTTCTTGGGCTTCTCCTAGTAAGATTCTCCTTTTTGGTGGTCCCCTTAGGTGGGCTCCCTTCATCCATCACCAAGTACAAAGTAATAAATCCTGTATTAGCATCTAAAGTACCCAAACAACACAGAGCCTCAGTGTCATCCTTTATCAGTCTAATTCCCTGCTTCATGCTTTTACCCTCCTCTTTATAATACAGTTTAAAAGGAGTTTGCAAACCCAGTCTTCTTCTCACAATCCCATACACAAACTCAAAGCAATAATCAACTATAGGTGCAACTATCCCAGTTTTAACAGAACCACCAAGATAATAAACAACATCATCTTGTATATAAAAATTACCCCCATGATATACCATTAATTGTACAAATTCATTTGAGATTGTCATCTATAATATTATAATCAGAGAGAATTTCAATAAACATACAACATTACAGAGCAAATACATAAACCACATTGAAAAACATAAATAAACCCTAAAAATCTATCAACAGGGCAGAAGAATTTTAAACGACATTACAGAGCAAATACAAACCCTAATTGTCGAAATTGAACCCAAATCACAAAAAAGACGCATACTTTACTTAATAAAGCAAGAAGGAAGTGAGAAGAACTTACCTTTATCCAAGCTCACTGCGCATCAATGGCGGATTCCAATGGAAGAAGGTTGCTTCTAAAAAGGGAAAGTAAATGGCGATGATGACAGTGACAGTAATTCAAATGCTGGTGGGTTATGGTGGTTTAACTTTGATTGGTTAAATGGTAACCAACTTGGGTTAGAAGAAGGGAAGGAGGGAAAGTCAACGGTAAAAATCATGGTCAACGGTGACAACCGGTCACTTGGCCGTAATGGTGGTCATTTTCAAAAGTTGGTGGCTGTAATTCATAAAAAAAAACTTTGCGGCTGTAATTCATAAAACGAGAAAACTTTGAGGCTGCAATTCACAAAAGATTCAAAAATATAAAATTACATTATACTCCCTCCGTCCCATTCTTATTGTCCACTTTTGAGTGGGCACGCAAATTAAGAAAAATGGTAGTGGGGTATTTTAAGTGATTATAATAATTGTAAAAGTGGTAGTTGGGGTATTTAAGTGATTATAATAATTGAAAAGGTGGTAGGTGAGGTATTTTAAATAATATAAGTTGGGGTAGTTGGGGATATTTAGGTAAAAAATCTTTGCCAAAAATAGAAAATGGACAATTAGAATGAGATAACCAAATAAGGAAAAATGGACAATAAGAATGGGACGAAGGGAGTATAAAATTTACAAATACTAAGTACTTCTACTATATAATCTAACTTGAACAATGTAAACCAAAAAAAATACCAATAACAAAAAATTAAAATTATAACTATTAATGTTCTCCAAAAAAAATACTGCAAGATCTTTAGTGAATGTAGAAGTTGCTTCCTCGCCTTTAGTTCCTCGCCTTCAAACTAGTATTCACCAGTGAAATAGTTAGATAACCAAGTAAGAAAACTTTCCAAACAAAAAGCCAAAAATAACAAAGAAAAAATAACAAAAAATCAAAAATACCTGAAAATGACAGTGAAAAGCTTCGTTGAACACTCTAAAATGGAGTCGCCGAGTCTATTTCCCGGATAAGAAAGACTAACTCAAGACATGAAAATGGTATTCAACAAAAAATACTGCCCATATTGTCCTAAATTTTAAATATATACATAATGTAAATCAAAGACATTAGTAATGATTCTTCATCGTTCACATGGTATCAGAGCAAATCATCAAAATCTGCATTCTCTCATCTCTCATACTGCTTTTTTGTTATGATTCTTCATCGTTCTTGATTTCTCTTTGTTGATTAATTTGATTCACATTTTTTTCGGTGATTCATGTTGTTTCTCTTTCTCATTATGGCTACTGGAAACTCTTCTCATACTGATTCCACACAAAATATGGCCTCTGTGTATTAAATACATCCATTAGACCATGCCAATCTCAGACTCGTTAATCATGTCTTTGATGGTGTTGGTTTTGGCGACTGGAAACGCTCGATGATGATAGGCCTTACTGCAAAGAACAAGATTTGCTTTGTTGATGGCACCTTACGGAAACCCTCAGATACTGATTCTAACAAGAAGGCTTGGGAGAGATGTAACACTCTGGTTATTGGATGGTTAATTGCCTCTTTAGATCGTTTAATGGCTAAAAGTGTCATGTATTACTCCTTCGCTCATGAGATTTGGAGTGATCTTGAAGAACATTTTGGTACTACTACTTCCACACAGCTCTATTCTCTTCATGAAGAGTTATCTAAGTTGTCTCAAGAAGCCAATATGAGCATTGCTAATATTTCACAAAAGTGAAATCAATTTGGGATGAAATTGATAGTTTGAGTCCTACACAGGTTTATGAATGTGCTGGCTGTTCTTGTGGTCTAACAAAGAAAGTACTAAAGCTGCAGCAAGATCAGAGACTCGTGAGTTTCTTGATGAAGGTAGACGAACAGTATGGTCCTATTAAAACCAACATCCTCATTCTTCCTGAATTACCTACTGTTTCGACTGCTTATCGAATGTTACAACAAGAACAACAACACAAAGAATTGTCCAAAATAAATGTTTTTCATGGTGATCCTATGGCCTTTGCTGTTAATAAACGTGCATACTATGACAAGCCGCAGCCGCATACTAAACATTACAAACAGACTACTTCTGGTTCATATGCTAAGTTGCCTTCTGGTACTGATTCTAAACGTTTCTCCATGTATTTTTGTTCTCATTGCAAGATAGCTGGTCATAGTGTTGAAAGATGCTTTAAATTGAATGGATATCCTCCCGACTTTAAACATAAGAAATTCGCTGGTTGTGTTCAAGATGAGGATCTGAAAACTGATAAGAACAACTTTGGTATCACCGCTGAACAATTACATAATCTTTTGACTCTTTTAAACAAACAACAAGATCTACCTTCCGAATCTTGGTCCATTGATCTTGAGGACTCATCTCATTCCGCTCATCTAGCAGGTGAATTCTGCTTTCTTTCTAAAACCATTATCTCTTGTTGGATTGTTGACAGTGGCGCCACTGACCACATGTGTAATTCCTTAGTCTTTTATTTCTACTCACAAAATCACTATCCCACAGCATAGTATTACCATTCTCGATGGCCGCAAGGTCACAGTGGAGTTATATGGAGATGTAGCTTTTATGGATGGTATTATCCTCACTAATGTTTTGTATGTTCTTGCTTTCCTGTTTAATCTTCTCTCTGTTCATAAAATTTGCCTGTATTGTTACTTTTGCTAATGATAAGTGCTTTCCTCAGGTCCCTTTAAAGACAAGGCTTCTTGGTAGTTTATCCAATGGTCTCTACTATGCTGACTTTTCCCGCATTGCATCATTACATCCTCAACAAAGTTCTTTACATGTTGCTGTCCAGCCTTCTCCATCAACTACAGAAAATGATGACCTAATCAAGCTATGGCATCTTAGATTAGGCCACTTACCCTTCCGCCAAATGAAACTTTTGTTTCCAGATTTCAATGTAAATAAGGTGCATAGTTTTACTGTTTGTACTATATTCCCTGCTGCAAGACAAACTAGGAAATCTTTTACTTCTAGTTCTATCAAGTCTACTCAACCTTTTCAATTAATTCATCTGGATGTTTGGGGTCCCTACAATCATACTACTTATGATGGCTATAGCTACTTCTTAACTATTGTAGATGACTACACTAGGGCTACTTGGATTTATTTGATGAAAAATAAAGCTCATTCCATTACTTTTCTCAAACATTTCTATTCTTATGTGGAAACGCAGTTTCATTGCCAAATACAAACAATTAGGAGCGATAATGCTAGAGAACTTTGTGAGGGTGACGCATCAAATTCTTTCTCGTCAAAGGAATTCTTAATCAAAAGTCTTGTGTCGACACTCCTCAACAAAATGGAGTTGTCGAGCGCAAACATCGCCACCTTTTGGAAATCGCTCATGCCATATCCTTCCAATCCAATCTCCCTATTCGATTTTGGGGTGAGTGTATTAAAACCGCTGTGTACATCATTAGTCACATATCCCCTTATGAAAGACTCTATGGTCATAAGCCTAATAATTCCCACATCAAAACTTTTGGATGTCTATGTTTTGTTTCCACTTACAAACAAGCTAGACTTAAATTTCATCCTAGAGCTCATGCATCTATCTTCATAGGATATGTTCTTGGTCAAAAGGCCTATAAGACCTACAAGCCCACCACCAACAAAATCACAATTTCAAGGGATGTATCTTTTCATGAACATAATTTCCCCTATCACTATCACTTGCCATCCAATTCTTCCTTCTCTAAGTTCTATCTTCCAGCTTCTACCTTCCTGCCTTCTTATGATGATGTAGTATTTCCTCTACTACTTCACATTTACCTCATTTTATTCCTTCTATTACTCCAAGTCCCTCTTCTGATCTCACTCAAGACTCCACTGTTTCTTTTCCCATTCTCACCACTCCTTCTCCACATTTCCACCTACAATATAATTCTTCTCACCAGGATTTATCATCTCCCTCTCTTCTTCCTGCCCACGACAATTCCCCCCCTCAGAAAATCTACCCGCACCTCAAAACTCCCCACCCATCTCAAAGATTATGTGTGTTCTAATGCTCATTGGTGTCATGTTGTTCATTTTGATTCTTTATCGGTTTCTCAGCAGCAGGTTTTAGGTTCTCAAATCCAATGGCAAGAACCCACTTCCTCTAAACAGTCTGTCTTAGATCCTCTTTGGGTTCACGCTATGGATCTTGAACTTCAAGCGTTACAAGCCAATAATACATGGGACATTGTACCTCTTTCGGTTGGCAAGAAACTCGTGGGTTGTAAATGGGTCTACAAAATCAAATTAAAGGCCGATGGTTCTTTGGAACGTTATAAGGCTCGCTTAAAGGATATACTCAGGAATATGGCGTGGACTTCTTTGAAACTTTCTCTCCCGTCGTTCGCAAGAGCACGGTTCGTTGTATTATAGCTCTTGCCGCTTCAAAGAATTGGTGTTTGCATCAACTCGACATTAATAATGCCTTCTTGCATGGTGACCTTCATGAAGATGTATATATGAAAATTCCCGATGGGTTGTTCTCGTCTACTAATATGGTTTGCAAGCTCAAGAAGTCCCTCTATGGTTGAAAACAAGCGTCTCGCCAATGGCTCTCCAAACTCTCTCATGCTCTTGTCTCTCAAGGGTTCACTCAATCTAAACTTGATTATTCGCTCTTTACTCACAAGACTCCCACGTAGGGCTAGCAAAAGTTGACCCAACCTACTAACCCGACCTGAACGTAACCTGAAATAAGTGGGTTTGGGTTGAGACTTTTGACCCAATTAATTAAATGGGTCGACCCGATCTGATCTGTTTATTAAAAGGGTTACGTTCAGGTCAAAATTTTAAACCTAAAAAAACCTGTATAACCCATTTAATTAAGGAAAAACCGTTTCTAAAAAGCCAACCTTTTGGCCATCTGCAAATAAAGAGTCAATGTTTCATTTATTCAATAAAAAGACAACATTTGTCTCATTTTTGCAAATAAAGGGATAGCACGTAAGTTTTTAACTCTAAATTTAATAAATAAATGAAACGTTGACTCTTTATTTGCAAAAATGAGACAAAGGTTATCTTTTTATTGAATAAATGAAACGTTAACTTTTTATTTGCAGATGGCCATAAGGTTGGCTTTTTAGAAAGAATTTTAATTTCGAGTTAAATCAATAAGTATAAGCTAAACTTTGTTCATTTATTATTTTCTTATTTTTCATAGTAAATACAAAATAAACAACAAAAAAAACATAAAATTAAAATTAAAGTGTAAAAAAATTAGATTTAAACAACGTTAAAAACCTTAAAATGAAAACAAAAAAAATTCTAAACGGGTTAAGTGGGTCAAAATTTGGTCAACCTAATCTGTTCCAGGTCGGGTCAAGGTTGTGATTTTCGACCCAATTAACTAAATGGGTTGGGTCTGGGTCAAGGGTTTTCTGACCTAGTTATATATGACCCGAACCCGAACCCGACCCAACCTGATCTGTTTGACAGGCCTACTCCCCCACGTCTCTTACCATTGTTGCTGTTTATGTTGATGACATGATCATCACTGGTGATAATCCTCAAATCATCTCTCAACTTAAGACTCATTTGCATCATGCTTTTAGTATTAAAGATTTGGGTCGCTTGCATTTTTTCTTGGTCTTGAGGCGTCTTATTGTGATACAGGCATTGTTCTTACACAATGCAAAATCCGTGATACCGGCTTTTCTGACATCAACCACATGTTACTCCGCTGCCCCTGCACTTTAACATGACTTCTACTGATTCACCTTTACTTACTGACCCTACTGTTTATCGAAGTGGTGTGGGTAAGCTGAATTTTCTTACAAATACACGACCTGATTTGTAACACCCCTAAATTTCCGACCCCTTGTACGAAACCAAAACCGTAAAGGACGGGAGGAAATTCGGGTGTTACATAAAATAAAATAAAATTCAAAACCCAAATTCATTATAATATAAAGTTTGAAAATTTGTTTATGCTTTTGGTTTGAGGCACATGTCCTCCTTTTTTTATATATGTTATCTCCGCTGTGTAGTTTATAAATTGTATGGTTTTAAAGAGTCTAGTTAGTTCAAAACGCAAGCGCTGACACCGGAAACACGATCTATGCTTGGCATGTTGATTTCAAAAGCCGGCGATGAATCATTTCGCCGTAATATAGTTTTGATGTTCAGTCCCTCAGTCAACATATGCAGCATCCTCGTGAATGTCATCTCCAGGCTCTAAAGCATACATTGGGGTATCTTTCCCATACTCTTGGTCAAGGTATATTTCTCTCTGCTACTGATCATCTTACACTACAGGCATACTCTGATTCCGATTTGGCCGCTTGTCCTGATACTCGAAGGTCCATCTCTGGTTTTGTTCTTCTTCTTGGTCGTTCTCCCATTAGTTGGAAGTCCAAGAAACAAGCTACTGTCTCTAAATCTTCTTTCGAAGCCGAATACTGTGCCATGGTCGCTGCCTCTGTTGAAGTTGTTTGGGTTATTCGTCTCCTTGATGAACTTGGGTTACAGAATTTAAAACCGGTTACTCTTCATTGTGATAACATGTCGGCCCTCCACATCGCTCATAATCCTGTCTTCCATGAGCGCACGAAGCATATCGAAGTAGACTGTCATTTCACCCGAGATAAATTCATGGAAGGTCTTTTGCAGCTCACTTACCTTCCTACACAGTCTCAACTTGCTGATGTTTTCACCAAAATCTTGCCCTCTACTCAATTCCAGCAACTTCTCACCAAACTTGGCATGCATACCCCTCCCAAGTTTGAGGGGGGGGTGATAAACATACTCTATTAAATTGGTTTAAGAACCGTTTTGTAATTCCTAGTGTGTGCAAGGCATTCTCTCTCTTTTTTGTTGTCTAGTACAACTTTATTGTTTTGTCCTATTCCTACACTAGAATGACAGCTCATTACTTAGATATAACAAACTCTAATATTTCTTGTATAAATAGATAAGTAGGGCATGTACCCAAGATTACTTTTCAGTATTTTCAATAAAGCAAATTATGTTTGTCTTCTTCATTAATGGTAGAAGGTGCAGCGCACCATTTTCTTGATGCTTAGTTCTCACCTCTTCACAGTATTTTACAAAAACGAAAGGGTAGGTTAACTTAGGCTTGGTATGATGAGTTAAATTACTTGGCAAATGGTAAAAAGGGTAAAGTTCATGGTTATCAGAATCTCGATCCTGATCAACAATTCTATGTTAATTTGGTAGAATCGTACGATCTTACATAGCTCCTTGATTTAAGTGATAGGATTATAATGCGATTCTACAATCTTACAATCCTATATATATATATATATATATATATATATATATATATATATATATATATATATATATATATATATATATATATATATAATACATATATATATATATATAATATATATATATAATATGATATAATACTATATAATATATAGCATTATATGATATATATTAATGTATATATACATGTATATATGTTGTATAATAGCTAAATAGCATATGCTATGTTGTATATATTATATACTATATATATATACTATATAATATAGTATATATATATAGTATATATATATATATATATATACATATAATAGTATATATATATATATATGTATATATATATATATATATATATATATATATATATATATATATATATATATATATATATATATATATATATATATATATAAAATATATATATATATATATAATATATTATATATATATATTATATATATATATATATATATCAATATGACTAAAATTCAAGATATTTTAAATAAAACTTAAAAAAAAGAACAAATACAAATGAAAATTAGTTGATTTAAGAAAATTAATGCATATTTGTAGGATCACACGATGATTCTACTGATTTCGATCCTACCCCCTCAACGATCCTACGTAGAATCCTAATCCTAACAACCTTGGTAAAGTTATAGGTCAAAAATTCGTTCAAAAGGTTCCCGAAAAGTCCGATCATCGAAATTTGATCACTTGGATGACTGCACTTTAAAATTCAAATTGATTGTAGCTTGTGAAAAATAAACTTTACAATTGTAATTATAATAAATGAGATAAAATTTATAGCTATATACTCCCTCTGTGCTTCTCTTGTTCTTCTCGTTTAATTTTTGTATAGTGTTCAAAGTAAATTTTAAACCTCAATCTCTAAATACGCATAATAAAAAATTATGAAAAGTACTTTAATAAGAAAGTATACATTAAGACGAATCTAACCAGATCACACATGAATATATTTAATTTACAAAAACTTGGCCGAGACCGTCATAGAATGAGACGACATATGGGCCGGCCCATATGGGGCACGTGTGTTGCACGCGCGCGCCTTTCCATCCAAGTTTCCTCTTTTTTTCATTTCTTTTGGAAATTCTTTAACTTCTTCCTCATTCAATTTGAAACTGTCATTTCAGTTTCTTTTCATATACTAGTTGGTGCGGCGCGTGCTACGCACGCGCTCCCCCAAGTTATCCTATTTTCCTTAAAAAATCAATTTGAATCGAAGGTATGTACTATGTATTTGATTTTATCGACGTTAAGCTAAAGCCGAGGTTGTAAATAGTTTTGCTTAATTTATTTTTATGGGTTTTCCATTTTTCTAAATCATTTTTGTAACAATTAGATAAAGAAAAATTAACACATATTGCTTTAAATGTTGATTTAGGTACCCTCTATGTAATAAAATTCTTAGCTATTTCTAATTTTAACTACCACTTGGAAATACCTATTGTTCATATAAAATTCTTAGCTATTGTTCATATAACTTCTAGCTATTTTGAATGTATTATGATTGTCAAACATAATCAGATCTAAAAATAGATGAGAGTTAAAACAATAAATTAAAAACCAAACAAACCCAAAACTTTAAATTTTCATTCGAAAAAAAATAAAAGCCCAAAACATTAATGAAAATCCAGAGTTAAAAACTGAATGCTAACTAAAGTCCTTGATAAACCACAAAGAGTAAGCAATAAGTGTAAAATACTACACTTATCAAATGACTACATATTATTAGTCATATTATAAAATAACTACCACTTGGAAATAGCTATTGTTCATATAAAATTCTTAACTACTGTTCATATTATTAGTCATGACATTAAATCTGCTGACACAAAAAAGGCGTATACAAAGAACAACATCATGTAGTACTCAGTAGCAAATCATGAGCAAGTACGTATAGGCTGAGAAGCTTCGACTATTGCAAACTCAATATGAGAACAGAGCAAAATCTGGTAACTGAAGCCATGAAGCTTAAATCAATCTCTATAATTAAAATCTGAGCAGATGATTTCTCTTTTAAGATTATTTCCTTTACTTCTTCTGCTTTCTTCATATTTCTTGCTGCTATTACAATTCTTACTCCCCTTTTTGCCAAAACTCTTGTTGTTTCTGCTCCAATACTTGATGTTGCTCCTAATTAATCACAAATAAATTTACATACATTTAATTAGCTAATTAGTTTTAATTATAATTAACCCACCAAAAGCTCAACTATATAAAACTAATAATTGAAATCTTAGAATATATTATCTACTTCATCATCAAACTCCATATGAGATCTTCTTAGAACCATGATTTCAAGAATAATATTCTTACTTTGATACTTAACGCCAAAAAACATTTAGAATGAAGATAGAAAGCATAACATGACAAAACTAAATCCAATTACAGAAAGCAGTCTAAAGTTTGAAAATACTATAACCTTTCCTTGATGCCCGAGTGATTCCAACATTATAAAGAATTTTTTACTTTCCGTATCATTTTCTCAAGATAGCAACGTTGCTATTGTCCGCTGCTCAATGTTGATGTCTTCATTGCTGTCCATGCTTCAGCGTCATCACCGAATGAAGAGTGCATATAAAAGCTTAACGCTAGTGTAAATGCAAACTGCTAGGATTTTGTATCCTGCATGAAATTAATAATCATAGCTTCAAATACCCGATTTAACATAACAAAAGTACATGATTTTTTTGAACAAATCTACTCAAATAAAAGCACCAAACAAAGATGCAAATTGCCTTATACCTGATCAAAAAGATACAATGACCTTCCTTTACTGCTAGTCTGCTACAGCCTACAATATTCAAAAGCTTGTACAAGAAGTAGTGCTACTCTCAGTCTCATAGCCCATTTTAAAGGTTGATTTTCCCCTGTACCAAAATTTGAAAACTTACCATAAATCCATAATACAGTAGCAAAACCAACACAACATTTTATTTCCTTAGAACTTTCACATGAAAACAAACCAATCTTTCATGAACTTCACCAAGAAGTCGGATCAATTTTACGTAACCTTAATTACCAAACTACTTTTCTAATCATGAATATTTCTAAAACAAAATTCCCAAATCCAAACAAAAAAATTCAAATTTTTTTCCACAATTACACATCCAAAAAATTATAACCCACATCAACCAATTTCAAATTGCTCACTGAATTCCTTTCCACCGAATAGAACCTTAAATAGTTGGTTCATCCAATTAGTTTAAAAGCCAATAAAAATAGCTAGAGGTGTAACAACCCCGATAATTCGATATTCAACCAACCTTGTAACCAAACCTTATACGACCCAATTAAAAAATGGATTTATGATTATATGAAAACCAATGTGGCACAAGACTCGATTTTGCGTCGACTCGAAAAACCTGACCCGAACTCCACCCAATCACTTGAATGAACACCTCTAAAAATAGCTTACACTTTCAGCTGGTCAATAAACCCAACAAAAAATGCCAACTAACAATATAGGCCTAATACTCCCATGTCGTCTTAAGGACTACAATCAGTGTCTAAGCTGCATTTTTAAGACGGAACCTACAGCATAACTAAATTCTTCACAAGTCTAACATTTATATGTGCCGTGTCTAGTCCAATTAGGCATCATTGGCATAATCCATTCCTTGTTTCACCTCTAAAGTCTTATTGATAAATTTAGCACAGGAGTAATACACTACACATATGTGCTACAATTTGAATTTAGAGCATGTTTCTTATAAAAACTCATTTATATGCAGTGTGGGTTTTAACTTGCTCACTGAATTCCTTTCCACATCAACCTTAATTATCATCATAATGTAGTAGCGCATAGGTGTATAAGTCTAAGGCACTCATTCAAAACCACCATATTATAAGTTACAAGATGAGCATAGTAATATGCCAGTGAACATTTCATCCATTTCCACACAATGCCATAGAAAAAATCATACTTAGACCTGTGTATACACATGGTTTTGAACTTTATAGTATTCATCTTACAGTTTGCTCCTCCATCTTGTGCTTTTTTGAGGGATCAATGACACTGCCTTACAATCTTAGATTAGAAAGCAATGTATCACGTCCACTTAACACTATTTGGAAATATCCATCGACTTCCTTTGCTAGAAGATCTAAACCGGATGAGAGTTTGTCAGCGCGATTTTTTAATTTGGCAACAGACTTCTGCAATGATTCCGTTTCAATGGGCTCCACACCTTCCTGAAGCATGGGATGCTTACGAAAAAATCATGTGTAGTAGCAGTTGTTTAAGACAAAGATAAAGAACATGTAAAACAGCTAATAAAACATCATAATCAAAATGAAAAAGCCAAAAAAGATTGAAGTTTACAAGACTTCACATGAATCAACTATCATGACTAAAGTGTAGTGTAGAAGGAAAAGTCCAACACTGATACTGGACTTAGTAGCTATAACTCAGCTGAGTTCGAACACGTTGTGATCTCTACTATGTTGTTCAATAGCTTATCACATCTTTCTAACAAATTTATCCCATCTCTATAATCATCTCCCCTTAATCTCTACAACAAATAAACCATTTTGATTAATCACGATGATTACGAAATTGGATTAAGAAATTAAATAGGGTTAATTAAGACAATTACTACCTCATTGTCGGTTTAAGAAGAATTACTAAACTACTTTCTGAAATTGTAGTAAATGCTTCATCCTCAGCAGTTGTTGGAGCACGGAGGATTCTCTCGCTTCGACAAATAACGATCGTTGATCTCCGATTACGAGGTTAACGATTCACCGCCTGATCATACCATTTTGTCGTCATCATTAAATGCTAATTATTTTCAATACTAAACTAAGCACCAAGATACATGATTTTTGTAACAAAAGATATAAGACAGAAGACTATTCTTTCTAAACTTGAGAAACTTCTATTGTTTCGGATTAAACAATATCTATTATAAACAACAATGCCAAAGTTGTAATCTCAAAACATGACACGTCAGCTACAACCTACAAGAATCAAACTCATTTCAAAGGTGGAAAAAACTATTCTCAATTAAAAAGGAAATGCTATGTTTTCCATTGCATACCTAACCTTCTGCTGCTCTACTCCTTTATTATTGAAATACAAACTATATAATATAAAACTCCACTTCAACATACATGTCATAACACTTGATTATAAATACAAAGTGCTCCAAATTAAGAGAGAAAACAAAATAATACATACAAACAACAAGATTGCTCACAACTTTATGTATAAACATATCAGATTCTTGAGCATCAGTTCCAGTTGAATACAACCCAAGTACATAGAAATTCAGAAAAACCTTCTTATATGCCCACAAATCACATTAAAAATACGTAGATTAATACCATCATCATTAACAACTCAACAACAAATAATAGCATTTAATTGTCCCGATTGCATCAAAAAAAAAAAAACAAAATAGCAAACAAATAATTGGGTGTCCAGATTAGTCTAAAATTTTTTAAACAAAATAGCAAACAAAAAGCAACATTCTCAACCAACATTTTAAACAAAATATCAATCTTAAATCAATCCAATTAGTCTAAAAAATCAAGGGTTTTTTTCCTATTCAAAAAATCAAATTAAGCAACTTTACCTAAAAGGAAAATAATCAAATTGAACCCCATATAAAAAACCATATCACAACTATTTAGAGTACCAATGATACGTTTTTTTTGTAGTAAAGCAAGTATTCAAACTGAATTTAGCAACTATTCTCAAGGTCAACGACGAATCTGCCATCATCAATTATTGAGAATTAGCCCCAAGAATTACACTTAATTAAAGAAATTAACGAAAACAAAGAAATCAAATACAAGATGCAAAATGATACTAATAAAATTTGAGTACTCAACCCCATAATTATACATTAAATGCAAAATGATGCAAAATGAAGGATGATACCATTATTACATTATCAATCTTCTTGATCTGGATTCTTTATCTGACCATTTCTCCAAATTCTATCCAAAATCACAAAGAAAAAAAAACAGATTACAAAAATTAAATTCAAACAAAACCCACATAAAAACGAAATTCATAATCATAATAAAGTGAAAGATATAAAATGAAAATGACAGAGATTACCTTTGGCCTTCAATGAAATAAAACCTATTTTGTTCATTCAAAAATGAAATAAAACTTGAACTTTCCACAATATTAAATCAAATCCCTAAGCTTTTATTTGTAAATCGAGAAAGATAAACTGCAATTTGAATCATCACCTTCAATGGTGATGTGATGAAGAAGGAAGAACTGTAAAATGGGAAGAAAAGCATGGAAAAGGAAGAAAGAAGAGTAAAATGGGAAAAGCAGATAAAAGGGAGTGAGAAATGGTGCAAGTAGAAGATAAACGAAGGAAAAATAAAATAAAATAAAGTGAACAGTTTTTTCACTGTTCATCGGAAAATGATGAATAGTTTTCTCTCCTTGCTAGAGGTGTTCAAAACAGACCCGATGACCCGATAGACACCCGACTTTATAATCGAATTCGATTTGATCCGACTTAAAAATGAATCTTCAATTATGTAAAAACCAATGTGAACACAAAACCCGTTTTTGAACCAACCCGAAACACCTGACCCGAAATCAACCCGATAACCCGAATGAACACCTTTACTCCTTGCAAACATTTTATAGTAATTAAGAGGATTTCTAATCAATACTTTCCATTTTCTTCACTCATTCTCCATTTTCGTTCCCTGCATCTTTTTACTTGCATCAATTGTTTTCCTCCATTGTTTGTTACTTTGTTCTTTTGTAATTTGCTACTGCATGTGTATATTTTTTGTGATCGTTTTGTTTCTACGTTTTTGATGTAGTTCTTCATCATTTTCATTTTTTGTGTTTTTTTTCTTGATTTTATAATTGATATAGTTAACATCATAACATAAACAAGATAAGTGAATAATTGATGAATGTTTGGTAATAAACAAGACAAGTGAATAATTGATGCATTTATTGTAATTGTATGATGTTATGTACTTAATTTGTATTGTTTATAATTGATATTATTATCATCATAATAGAAACAATACAAAGTGATTATCGATGCATGTTGGTTAATAATTGAGAGTGATAAGTATGGAATTGTATGATGTTATGTACTTGATTAGTATTGTTTATAATTGATATTGTTATCATCATAATAGAAACAATACCAAGTGATAATTGATGCATGTTGGTTAATAATTGAGAGTTATATGTATTGTGTTGTATGTTGTTATGTAGTTCATTTATTGTATTGTTGTATAACACTTGAGACACTTAAGAGAACAATTGATGGGTTTTAACTAAATATTGTTGTTGTTTATCATAAAAAAATTGTCATATTTAATCTCAGTTTTCCTCTTAAAATATCCAATTGATATGATAAACTGTCCATATTGTATTGTCATTATAGCACTTGAAACACTTTAGAGAACAATTGGTATGTTTAAGTGTGAAACAATAACATACTAACAAATAATTTATTATAAAACAGTTGGCATATTGTATCTCAATTTTCCTCTTAAAATACTCAATTGATATGATAAACTGTCCATATTGTATTGTTGTACAACACTTGAGACACTTAAGAGAACAATTGGTATGTTTAAGTGTGAAACAATAACATACTAACAAATCATTATCTTCTTCGTCTTCACCATATATCACCATCATTCATTAGATCTTCCATTATAGACATTTTTGAGTTTCTTCTTCAAAAGAATGAAAGAATTGCAGAGCTTTTTTCGAAAGATTGAGAAGAAAATTGCGTTTGATTTTGTTTCCTTTTCACGTGTGAGTTTTGGCGGTTTTCAAAACAGTTTCCTAATTTGTTCTAATTTTAATTTTGGAAGTTTATATATGCTGTTTTCATGTTTTATTTTCCTTTATTTTAATTGAATAAAGAAGTCGGGCTAGGCCGCGTTTCATCCTGAGACGGTCTCAGCCAAGATCGGCTGTATTTAATTTATCTTCTAAATATGTATCAAAAATATTAATCAAATTTCGTGAAATATTCCAAAATGCAATTAATAAATAATTTATAGAAATTTTATATTTTTGTGAGTTTTTGCAACAAGGGGAAGGTGAAGGTGTAAGACTGTAAGTTATTAGATCGGAATATTTGTTTTGGAAATGCAAAAGTATTATTATTTTTTTTGAAGATCAAGTAAACCCTTATTTAGTTCCACAGGAATAAATAGTCATATATCTTTCTGGTAGACCTCCGACTTAAACCTCAACTGAAAAACCATGGCAACTCAAGAGGAAACTAAACTCCACTTATTTCTCCAATGGCTTCAGGTAATATCCGTTTTCTATATCTCGTTATCTCTCTCCTATCATCACTATTTTCATTTCTATTTGTAGTTTTAAACAACTAATAAACCCCATGATTTGAAACAACCAAGGTAAATGGAGTGGAGCTGCGTGGTTGTCAGATTAAATATTGCGATTCCAATAAAGGCTTTGGTCTGTTTTCCACCTCCACTGCTTCTGATGGTCAGTTATCCCATATCTGGGCAGTTTTTGTTTTTTTTTGTTTTGTCACTTAAAAAGGTCATTTTTTGATAATCAAGGTGAAATAACATTCCATTACCCCAAATCTCAATGCCATTAAGTGGATCCCATCTCGACCGACATTTAGGAGGATCGGATGTACACATAAGAAATTGTTTCCGATTGATCTTTGGTAGCAAACGTCATGATTTGTGAATAAGAATATTTTAAGTTTGAGAATTAAGGTTGGTGTTTGGAGTCTAGGAAATTTGACTATTTTTATGTGATTGTGATATATTGGCTTTGAATTATAAGCAGAAGTGTTGCTGGTTGTGCCACTGAATCTGGCTATAACTCCAATGAGAGTTTTGGATGATCCTTTGATGGGACCCATATGTAGAGCTATGCTCAAAGAAGGTGAAGTGGATGATAGGTTCTTGATCATACTATTCCTGATTGTGGAGCGCCTACGTAGTAAATCTTCGTGGAAACCGTAAGCTTAAGCCTTGCTCTGATTTGAATTTGCCCCTTTGTTGACCTGATTCGTTGTTGACTTTTATGCGCACTTGATTATTTACAGGTACCTTGATATGATTCCTCATTCCTTTGGAACCCCACTTTGGTTCACTGATAGTGAGTTCCATGAATTGAAGGGAACTACTATTTACCAGGCAACCATATTGCAAGTAAGAAAATATGGCTGCTAATTGAATTGTATATGCATTGAATTTTGATCTGACATTCCAGTTGTGAATTGTGATTCAAGTGAACTTTCTTTAACTAGTATTTGTGGTTATATATGATCCTCATTCAAATTGAGAAACTACGTACTACGCAGACATCAACTCTACCTCCTTGTATATATTTTCTTGCATTCTTATGTATATGTTCCGTTTTTAATCATATCTTGCATTTAAGTCTTCGCAATTTCATTGGGTGAGAAAGCACTTGATCTTTGTCTCTCAATATTTTCAAAAGATTCTTAAAGTCTATGAATTTGTTGCATTTTTCTTTTCTATAAACTTTTAAATTATGACATTGTAAGTAGTGTGAGGATCATGGATTTGTGGTGACTGATCTTTGTCACGGAAAATCTAGACAATCTTCTTTTGCAATCCCTATATAAGATAGGATATTTTTTTGGTAGTTTTTAAGGTATTGGAGATAGGACTTTGTTTGAAACAAAGTTTATCATTGTTGTTGTAAAGATGGGATTTTTCTTAGGATATGAACCTTTTTCCGATCAGCACTGATAACTTCTGTGTTCACTGGGTTTGGCATTTGATAACATAGTACTTGAATTCGGCCGACTCTAGCCTTTTTAACTGATGATTAATCATATGCGCTTCTTTAATCTACTTCGGGTTTCTGTTCTTCACATCTTTGGCATATCTTCACTGGAGATTTGTGAGACTTGTAATGCAGAAGAAGAGTTTGCATGCTGTTTTTGAGGATAAGGTGAAAGATCTGGTGAAGCAACTCCTAATTCTTGATGGAGAATCAGAAAGGTCAGTGTTGCAGGTTTTATGAGTTGTATACGAATATATCTTACTCATAATAGGGCTACTATTGCCAAAGAAATGGTTTTTTCTCTAGCTACACTAGGAGACACTGCAGTTGGCCGTAAGCGCGCCTTGCATGATTTTAGGTACTACTGTATACGAATAAAATTTTCAACAAAAATTATTGGAAGTTTCCAATGGAATGTTCCTAAAAGAATCCTTCTCCACAAAGGTTGATAAGTATGGCTTGGTATATTCCAGAACAAATTTCACATTTGTGATTATGATCCTTTGTCTAAACTTATGAGTAAGAATGAGTTTGGGCTCATCAAAGTGTATTTTTTTTATCATACATTTGGTATCATGTAAATACATAAAAAGGGAGGGCGGAATATAATTAACTTTTGATAATAAGTTACGAGTGTTTGAGCGAAGCTATGCAGTTATGCACTTGTTAGATATTTGAACTTAATCAGCAACATGATTATTTTTAGATATTATGTCATAAATGAATGAGAATATACTTGCGGAAAGGAGACTGCTTGACTTATTTTTGGTCCTTACTCCTTTGTAAAAGGAAGTTTCATGATGTTGCTTAATCGTAATTTTTGCTCTATCTAATCGCTAAGCTGACTTCTTGTTTGGAAACTTGATGTCTATTAAGTTGATAGAATTTAGAAAATGGGTCTGGGCAACCCAAACAAGGAGGAGAAGAAGTAGTCCACTCATAAACCCAAAGAAGGCTCACTACTAAAACCAATTGGTAATAATAGGAGTTACTCCTTGAGTATATAAAGTGATGCATACTCTTCTCTTTCTCCGATGTGGAACAACTCACATGTGGGTAACACATGGACACTTCAACATAAGCATCAACTATCGACTAATTATTAGCTTTTTTGGATGAGTATCCTGTACAAAATTAATATTCTTCTGTGCTTCATGCCTTGTAATTATGTTGCTGGATTATGGGTGTTGTCTTTTAAGTCGTATTAGCTCATAAATAGCTTCTCAAATGTGTTTTTTTTTCTGCATGTATTTCCAGTGAGGTGGCTTTTGAAGACTTTCTATGGTAAGTACAAACGAGTCTTTTCTGTATTGAAAATGCTGACTTTAGCTTTTTATTTGTATCCATAGTTAGTATTCTAAGCTGTTAAATGTCCTGCTGTTAATATGTAATTGAAAATATATGTAGTTAAGTACTTATGGATCTCTCACGCAGGGCTAATTCTGTCTTTTGGACTCGTGCTTTGAATATTCCTCTTCCTCGAACTTTTGTATTCCCTGAAGGTCAACAAGGAAGCAGTGATCACCTGTCTAATTTGAGCTATGATTCTAAAACCTCATGTAATCCTTCCTCATTTCAAGAGGTGGCGAAAAAAGCAGATAAGAGTGACACAGGTCTTCATCTTCTTGATAGTGACACAGATCTTTAAGGGCTATTATTTTGTTGATTTTAATGAACCATCGTGGGTGAATTTATCATATGTAGTCTACTGTTCACTTCTTTACATTCTATATAAATGTTACGGACTAAAATCTTTTAAGTTGAAGAGAACATGCCAATAGTGGGTTGCTTTGCTTTTTTAGATATATCATTCTGTTGAATTCTTTCCCCCTTGGTTGAAGTTGTGTAATTAACATTTTTCAGAATGCGAGAAACCTAACATTAGCAGCGTTGTTAATGGGGTCTTGAACTTTGTAGAAGCAGAGACTCTGTGGGTTGAAGGGCTTGTTCCAGGAATTGATTTCTGCAATCATGGTAGGTGTTTGTTGCCGTCTTTCTTCTACGCTATTCCTATGTATCCTGTTAGATTATCTTGGTTCATTTATCCTAGACTCGATCTTTGGTAATAACTACGATGATAAATTAATATCAGAGGTTTTACACTTCTACCTGAACAAGTGAGCATCATCAATGTTTTGATACTAACTTGTTCTTCCTTATGGCAGTTAGCCCGTAAATAATGTTTCAGATCTTTGATAAATAATTTCGCAGACTCTATGGAAGATACAAAGTATTTCCTGTTGATTTTATGACTATAATCTACCTGCTTTTGGGCGGGTGCAGAATGGATTATTTTTTGCTAGACCCTAGGTGTTTGATGAAAATTCTTATCAGAGGAGCCAGAAATACCTGTACTAGTAGTTAAATTAAGTGGCTTAAAAAGAAAGTCTACGTTAGGTGTTTTGTAAAATTGATACAGTTCGGAATTTGGTGGTTCTGGTTGCATTTTACAACTCACAGGTTTCTGTTTTTCAGCTTTAAAGGCTGCAGCAACATGGGAAGTTGATAGCACTGGCTCGGCCATCGGAGTCCCCTTTTCTATGTATCTTCAATCTGGTAGAGTATATTGATTGTTTTTTTTTTCGGCTTCATGGCTATACGCTTCTGTCACGCTTTGCTATATTTCGTTTGTACTCTGATGGTTCCTCATTCCTTTTTCACATGCAAAGTGAATCAGGGTCCTCCAGGAATTGAGAAAGAGATAACGATCAGCTACGGTAACAAAGGGAACGAGGTAATTCTTGTAATATATGTACTCTTTTCTCATATTTGCACTAAATATGGAATCTTGCAAAAGAAAGCATCTTTTTACTAAAGATCTTTGCTACTTTGATATCGGTATTCAGTATGTTGAAAGTATCCCCCGTTCGTCATTTAGGAAAACTAGGGTTGCTTTTTACCATGGCAGTTTTGTGTGTCCGTTCAACAGTGACGTGATTGCTATTTCGATTTGTTATTGGTGCAGGAGCTGCTTTATCTCTATGGATTTGTCATTGAAGACAATCCGGATGATTTTCTGATGGTAAAACTTGTCTGGCTTTCTATATTGTAATGTTTATTAATATTACCACTATTTATAACTCAAAACAAACCACCTTTGAATTTGACGTCAATGGCAATGGCACTAACCCAAATTGACGTTCATTTCGAATTGGATTTGTATGACTTTTGGATTTGGACAACTTTGGAAGTTGGAACCGTATCTCTCAATTAATCAAGAAGTTCTGCTGCTCTCACTAAAACATTTTGCCAAAAATTATTGCTATTTGTTTGCTGTATTTAGCATAAGTTACACTTGGAAGTTGATCATGAGAAGAGTATAGTGATTAATCAAATGCACATACAGGTGCATTATCCAGCAGAGGCTGTGCAAAGTGTTCCATTTTTAGACTCCAAAACACAACTTCTTCAAGCGCAGGTCAAAATTTTGTTGCTTCTTCACCATGTTTCCTCTTGTTAATCTTTTGATGCTGCTTATTACATTAACCTATGTTACCTACTAACTATGGGCTCACTATCATGCTTTGATTTCACAGAACGCTGAGTTAAGGTGTCTGCTTCCAAAACGCTTGCTAGATCGTGGTTTTTTCCCTTCCTTATCCAATGGAAGCAAGAGCATTGAGGAACGCCCCTCGAATAAGATCCCCAATTACAGTTGGAGTGGCCAGCGGACGATTCCTTCATATGTGGATAAACTTGTTTTTCCAGAGGAATTTTTGACTTCCTTGCGGACTATAGCTATGCAGGAGAATGAGCTTTTCAAAGTTCAATCATTACTTGAAGAGGTTCATTGTTACAAAAACTCTTTTTGTTCATTTATTGTCTTATTTTCTACAATCACATTGACTACAATTGTGGTTTCATATTGTTTGACAATTCTGTTGATTTTATGATTACTAATCTTTTCTTTCATGATTGAAATTTGTAGTCTTATGAGAATGGCATTTTTTATTTTGTATTCGACTACAATTGTGGTTTCATACACCCTTTCAACTAAGACATGCATGGATTGATTCCAATAAGTATTTCCTTATGTATATAGCTTGTTGGGACTGAAGGAGAGAGGGAACTATCAGATGGTGAGGTTCGAGCAGCTGTATGGGAGGCATGTGGTGACGCTGGAGCTTTCCAGCTTCTCGTTGATATGCTCAATTCGAAGTAAGTTCACATTATTTCCTCCTTCCTTGACTGTTTTGACCCGTAATTCATGTTTATTTTGATTGTGTTTTTGAATCTCATTTGTAGTTTATATGAAACCCATCAAAAGAATTTCTCCCTTGACCCCTTCTCCTTGGACATACCGCAAAAGTACATTCATTTCTTCACGCTAAGTCCTGCCTGATATTGTACAAAACTGTGCTTATCATCATCTAAGTGATTTATGTAGACAGTCTTTAGAAATTCGAGTTTTGATGAAAAGCTGTGTATTCAAGTGCTCTTTTATTTTAATTTTGAGGTGATCAAGGACAATAAGAAGTTTCTGATATGTTCTCGAATCTCCGGTTGTACTAGGTTGATAGATCTTGAAGAGGGCTCTGGCACCGAAGAATCAGACTCTGAGCTACTTAACAAGACTTGCGTCCAAGATAGCACTGCTCTCCCCATTAGGTATAGCCCTCTGGTTTGTTCTCATCATAGTGGGGCCAAAGATCATAATCCTTTGGTATTGTCTTCTAATGAACTGTCATTCATTCAATCATGGACACATCTTATTTATGTTTGTTGTTGATGATGTTTTCTACTAATCGAAAACAACCTTTTTGTTATTTCTAATAAAGATAAGGTTGGGTGCATCCAATCTCTCTAAACCCCATTGGTGAGAGCCTTTGATGCCATTGGGGGTAATAAAATAGGCGATAATTCTGCTTTTATTGGCCATTGTAGTGCGGACAAAGAAGATTTTAGTGTCGGTGAGGCGATAAGCAAAAATAGGTGGGTGAGTATAGTATATCGACGAGGACAAAAGCAACTAGCTCGTTTGTTTCTACGAGAAGCCGAACAAGCTTTGCAATTATGCTTGGCAGAGGAGTGCTAGAACTTATGCATCCCCTTTCGTCCAGTAAGTTTCCCGGTTTCTCATTGAGTGCTATAGGATTAGATGTATGTATATTTTTTGTGTGCCTAGGGCATATTTGGCATCCTAGTTTATATAGTTATAAATTGATTTAATGACACTAAAAAGCTAATTTAAAAAAATATCATTATTCGATAAAGTAACAGTTAAATAGTATTTAGTGGTACAAGCTTGTAACCTTTTGAACTTAAAAGTAGCATTTTCATATTTTCTCGACAAATTAATTGCAAATTAACAACACATTATTTAGATTACTTCGTAGTTATCTTGTGATGAACAAGCCATTAATAATGTAATCAAGAATCACATTATGTACTTGCATCCTTATTTTGAAACAAAACTTCTTTTCACCTGAAACAAAACCTCAAGAATGTATCTAAAGATGTGCTTTTGGAGAGAAACAAAAGTCTAGGTAAATTGTTTCGAAATTAAATCAATCTTACAAATGTTAAATGCTTTTATAGATGAAGAGATTATAAGCACCGTAAACGGGATTACAAGCCCTAACAACCTACTACAATATCCTATGAATTGAAACTTCCCAAATGCCACTACGTAAGTGATTGGGAAAGTTATCTGGAGTTAAAATAACCGTAACTGCCAAAAAACCTTAGAAAAAAGCTGCCTATGGCACTCTAGAGTCCAAAGTTGACTCGGCTTTCTTTTGGGCCAACCTAAAGCCAAGTCGACTTTAGTTTCTGGAACAAACGATTTTTTCAGAGGAAAAAGCCAACTTGACTTTTCCTTGGTAACCCTTAGAGCCGAGTCGGCTTTAGTTGCTCAAATATTGATTCTAGTATTTAAAAGCCAAATCGGCTTTTAAGGTGTTTGACAATTGATTGTTAGTTTTTGCATGTTGGCTTTTTTAGTTGACTTGTTTAACTAGTTGCAAATATTGACTTTTTTGCTGGCTTTTAAACTAGATGAAAAAGCTACCTGTTTGTGGAGATATTTGGTAAATTTAGGTATTAATTGTTAGTTATTTATTAGAAAAAAAAAGAGTCAATATGTCAAAAACCAATGGAAAAAGCTAATTAGAATAACTTTTGATTTTTGCTTAAAAGCTAGCTTTTTTGCTGGCCTAAAAGCCTTTTACCACATTTTTTTGATTATTTGACCAACCAACAAGCAAACGACAAAAGCCTATCAAAAAGCCTAAGTACAAAGCCATAAACCAAAACACTCCCAATCATTACAAATTACAAACCAAAAACCCACTCGACTTTTAATTCTGTTTTATTCTGTTCATTTGCTTTGTTTTGAGTTTACTTTGGACTTAGTAATTACCCTTTTGTGCTAACTTTGCCATGAGCCTTTCACTTATTATACTTAAATATTAATATAATTATCATACTTTAAACTTATACACCTTTATACTCTTAATTATCCAAAACAAATGATAAAATTTATATTCTTAAAAATTAGTATATTAGCAAATGTAAAAAAACAAATGAACATTTTATTAAGAGTAATATATATTTTTAAAACTATGATGATAGGAGTTCATCCATAGTTGCTGATACTCGTTAAAGTGTTGTATTTGCTGATACTCGTTAAAGAATAAAAATGCAGCTGAATTAGTTATGACATAATTAACATGTTTCATGGTTCCTCTAATCCAGCCACATTCCTAAGACTCCATCCAATAGCATAAGCAACAGCAGCAGCAATGGCACCATTGGAAATGGTCATAAGAGCCGATAAAGCATAGCTTCCACCCGAGATATTTGCCTTAGCAAGGCCCAGAAGAGCCAGGGCCAACACTGATAGGATGCAAGCTCCCATGAATTTGATTTTGTCGTCGTCGGTGAAAGGAATGAGGATGATGAAGGACAAAAGTGGAGCACATCCAAATACTAAGAAAGAAGTGAAGGTGACTAAGCCACTCTTCCATGGTTTGTCTTCTTTATCTGGTGGTAGTAATCCCTTTTGTCCCATCATTTTCTCATCTACCATTATGTCTTTGTACTTTGAGAATATGTCCACCACCTAATCATATACAACCCAATACACAAATGTTAGAAAAAGTTGACCTTATATGATGAAATTGAACGTTTTTTGTAACTTAAATAAAAGGTGACGATGTGGTGATATAGCCTTATTTATACTCCCCTTAAACCCTAAAGATATGTTCCATTGTATATTCCACATTTTTATCTATCTTTGATAGACGGTTTTATTTATTAGTGGTACAAAATAGTGGTAATAAAATTATTTTTTAGTGCAAAATTTCATCAAAAATTTAATATAATTGTCATGGTGATGAAACTTTGATCATTCTTATTTGTTTACAAATTTTCATTTCCTCTGATGGAAATGCATGGAAATGAATTTTATAAAAAAAATTAAGATGATTGAAGTAGGACAAAAATGGTCATTAAAAGAGCCAAGAGATTTATCAACCACAGTCAGCTAATTTAATCCGTCCCATAACACTGTTTATTACCAGTGCCTGTTCAAAAAACCCGACCCGTGTTATAAATGGCGGGTCATTTCTTAAAAGTGATACGTCACCCGACCCAGACTGGGTCGGGTAACGGGCCACATATTATTTTTAACGGGTACCCGTTGACCCGTTATTAAGGTACGAGAAAGATGCTAATCGCTGTCATATTTGTCCAGTTTACTAATAGTTAATTACCTAATATTATGATTAGTAATACTAATCTAGGCTTAAAGCTTGATTTTGCTATTCAATTCAATTGCAACGCAACTGCCTACTGGGCAGTGGGCACTAGCTAAGCTATGCTTATTAGTTGGACAATTGACCTTAATTGAAACAAATCCCAGTGATTTTTATGGAATTTTTGTATGGAATAGTGAATACTACCCACTGCAACTTTAAATTATGAATTCATGAATGGTATTGAAAATTTTCCAACGAATACGAATACTTTGCTTTCTACTCAAATAATGGAAGTTGGATGAATGCATGTTGTACAGAAATCAATACAAAAGGAGATTATAACTACTACTCCAACAAGATGAAGATATTGTACTTAGCACCACAGATCTTGCTATTGACTACACTTAATTGCTTATCAACTTGCAAAATTCTCCTTATTAAAATGACTTAATATTATGCTATAAATATAACCGGGTACCCGGTATCCCGACCCGATTAATTAGGTACCCGACCAAACGAACCATATGAGAATCAAATTGAGCCTAATATAGATTCTCTAATATAATGTTTGGATAGCAAATTAGCATCAAACGTTCCACTTTAGAGAAGATCGTATTCCTAAAAAAATTTATCCATGTTTTCCTCCAAACCCCTCCCTTTTTGTTATTCAAACATATTTCCTAACATAGTGTACCGGATTCGATCTACATTACATACAAGAAGAATTAATTCCCGTTTCTCATTGGTCTTAGGAAATCTGTAAGAAATCTCTAGCCTATCCCGAATTAAAAAAATGCTATAAAAGGGTGATATATGTTAGGATTACCGTGATAGCATCATTAGGATCCATCCCAAGGTCTCGATATCGTTGGATCAAGTTCCGAATCTGCGAATCAGGAAGATGATCAACTTCCCATTGAGTAACATCTCTTTCTTTAAAAGCCATTTCTTTTTCAGTAGAACTACTCAAAAAATCACCAAAGCCCATGGAAATACCATCAGCCACAAGATTAGCAAAACCCAAAACAAGTACATCAACAGAAGTCATTCTACCACCACTGCCTGTAATAGAAGAGATAAGTGAAAAGCAGGTAACAATAGCATCCAACCCTCCATACACAACACTCTTTGCATTCTCTCCCTTCCATGATGGGCTTTTGGGTTTGGGCCTTATTTGGGCTCCTAGCCCTGCTTCTAACACATCATCACCATCATCTGTTCTTCTTCTTCTGAACATTGGGTTGTTTTCTTCCTTAATTTCTGGGTTTAATAAGCTGGTTTTGTCAATACTTGTGTAGGTAGAGATTATATTATTGTTGTTATCTCTGTTTTTTCCAGACATTTTTTATGGAGATGGTTAATGTTTGTTCTGGAATTTATTTAGTTTTTATAGAGTTACTGTCTTTAAAATGACTTTAAATAATTATATATAAAATAAGTTATTTAATCAATGTATAAATTGCGTATCTCGTTTATTTCTTCTCATACGTTTTATAAAAGTAGTGTAAAAATAAAAATAAAAATGAGGGTGGAAAGTGAATGATTAATTGCATGAATAGGTGTCAGCATGCATGTAATCATGTATGGATACGTGTCTTCAACCCTCCCTTAATTATTGTTTCAACACTAAATTTGTTACCGCTCCTGCCTTATTCCCTTTATTATTTATTCGCAGGTGGTAGGGGTTAAAGTTATTCAGATAAAAATTGCAAGTTAAATTATTCAAACCGAATAAGAAATATGGTTTGATTTTAGATCGGAATTCTCAAACAAATAAGAAATATTTTCAAAAACTTGATCGTCAAATTTTAATTAACCGCAAGCTTACGGTGTACGCGTAGTGCGGGTCGAACACAAGGAGGTTATATAATTCCAAATTGTATGTTTTATGATAAACAATACGAGGTTCAAACAGGAATATGGGTTTGAAATCTAATCTTAAGACATAAGAAACTAAAACAAGTATAATAGCGATGTTAAAACAAGATATGACAAACACTAGGGCGTCGGGCATTACCTAATTCTAACATGGGATTCAATCACTCTCATGATTGTACGAAATTGAATCGAACGTGATCTAATTAATCTCAAGCTTCCGCTCTATTGAATAATATCGATTTAAGGCCAACTAGTATTAATCCTCAAACTTCCGTTCTATTGGTTAATACTAGAAGGAATTTAACTTAAATATATCTCAATTCTAAATTAATCCTAATCTCAAACTTCCGTTTTATTGAAAAGGTTAATAATGTTTAAATCGAGATTCATTAAGCATAGGTTCAATCATAGGCTCAAATCGCACACAATCAATCGATAAATATCAATCCATGCTTCGAATTAGGGATTTTACCCTAACCCTAGATAAGAAAACTACTCACTAATCATCATAATGAAGAACATATAACAATCAACAATTGAACAAAGAACTAAACAAGAACAAATAAAAACTTACCATCCTTGGAGAAAACATAAACTGAAATACCAAATCCGAGTTCCAATTGCAATGTTAAACAAGAAAAGCTTCGAAAATCCGAAATTACGATGCGGGAATTGAAATTACAATAAAGAAAATGCTAGAAAATTAAGAGAAAACTAAAAGAAAAATAGAAATAAAATGGTTCCAAGACAGAAATTACAAATATGGTATCCGGGTGATAACTGAAAAGCGACGAGCGTCGCTTGATATGCGACGACTCGTCGAATACCTTATGCCAAGCCTCTGGATTCATGAAATGATCGAGCGACGATCATCACTCATAGAGCGACGACTCGTCGCTTTGCCTCTGGAAAATTGGTGCAGCTCCTGATTTGAGGCGACGAGCGTCACTTCATGAGCGACGACTCGTCGCTTAACCTCTGGAAACCTCTGTGCATATGCTGATATTGGCGACGAGCGTACTTCAGGGTGACGACCCGTCGCTTACTCACTGGTTGCCTTAGCGCCTCGTTTCCTTTGCTCTTTCCTCATGTAGGATTGTCTTGGCATGGATTCTTTACATAACAAGGGGTCTTAGGCTATTTCTCCAAGCGTTCACCCTCTTATCACTCCACAAACCTAATATAGCCCCAATTTCTCCTCAAAAACATGTGAAATACAATAATGCACCGCATGAGACAAAATCATCAAAAATTACTAAAAATACTACCTAAAACCCAAAGAAAACGACATAAAAGGAGTGTAAAATGACATAGATAAGTGCAAATAATTGCACTTATCAAACTCCCCCATGCTTAGCCTTTGCTCGTCCTCGAGCAAATCAAAGTGAAAATACAAATAGAACAAGGCCAAGACATGGTCTCCAAGTTCTAAACTACTTCTTATGCCTCCCTTTCCTAAATACCTCTAATTCCCGGTGCTTGCCAAGGGTCCAAATCATTCATACCACTTAACCCCTTCACTTGGAATAGTCATGAAAGATCAAAAGCATGTAAACATCAAAATCAAAAACAAAAATCCCTATTCTTCAAACTCCTTATGGTTCTCTCAAAAATGTAAATGTGAGAAATAAAAAAGGAAAAGCAAAAATCTACTACTTATTCCTCCAAATGTGGCCTACCCAATTACCTTCCTTATGTCTCCACTTCATATGTCGCCAACACCAAAACAAAATGCAAAGTAAATAAACAATGTATCTCTCTTTTTCTCTCATTTTGCCTAGGGGCTCAATTTCGGGTTCTCGCCCTAGCCACTCATTTACTTTTTCAAATCTCACTTGCTCACCCACTCATGTCGCTCTTTTGCCTAGGTCGCCCTTTCGGGTTTTCAACCTAGCTGGGCCTATCTCTTATCAAGCATGATTTTCTTTCCCTTTTTCCAAAAGCAACAAAGTACAGATTTAGCTCAAAAGAATAAAAATACAATGTATAATCAAGCTAAACCTATATAACATAAATAGGATAGAAAACATGAATAGGCAAGTAATGGGCTCCCCCATGCTTGCCTTTCAAGGTGGATAGCAATAGGGTGTTTAGCAACCCTGAAAATGTAGGGTCTTTAGTAACCCTAAATATGACAATGAAACACAAAACATAAGAATGCAGCCTACCTAATAAACTCCAATGTTGAACCGGGATAGCATCATCGATTGCAACATTACCTCTTAAACATGAACATCGGTTCTCCTTATGACTCCCCAAAAGTAAGAGGCTTCCTATCTTAATCTCCTTCCCCTCTTATAATAATCTCACATGAAAGCCCATAAAATCCCAACCCCCTTATCAACCTCAAGCCCAACCCAACACATATATCCATCATCACAACCACAACAAAATGTACAAAAATAAATACCCAAACTCCCAAACTGTAAGGCTCAAATAATGGAGCTCTTGGATCTCGCAATCCAAGAACTTACTTTGGATCAAAGAGGATGGGGGCTTATTTTTGGTTCAAAATCTGTAGCTCAAAAACATGCAATGGTTAGTAAAGATGATGTGCGAGAATCTAAGTGAGGATAGCTCGGTGGGTCAAGGTGTGATAATATAGTGGAGCTAGAATATAGAGAAAGAAGAATAAAGATAGAAATAGAAATATACCTGCAGGCGACGTGGCGTAGGAGGAATAATGATAGCAGCAGTGGTGATAGCAGCTCCAATAAACACTCACTATCCTTTTGCCCAGCCTCCTTCACAGGTTTATGGCTAGCATTCTCTTTTTTTTTCTAAACAATACATCATACAAACAAAGATAAAAACAAAGATAAAAAACTAAAAAGAGGAACTAAACTAAAAACTAACCTAAACTATCTAAGAAAAATAAAAGTGCAAAATAAAAAAAAACAAATCTACACTAAAAAGACTAAAAAGGTGTAGACTCCCCCCCCCCCCCTATGCTTAAACAAAGCAGTGTCCTCAATGCTTAACAGTATAGCAAAGGGAATAGACCATAAAACCTAAATCATACGGCTACGGGAAGTCTAGGGTAGGTGGCCTTCAGTGACCACTAGAGGAGCCCCGCCTAAACTAGGAGAATGACTTTCTCCTTGATCTCTTAGCCTCCATGGCGGCTTCCTTCTCTTGCTCTCTTTGGGCCTCTGACTCAGCAATGTCGGCCCTAGGATCCTGGAACGGGGTGCCCACGAAATGTGCAGTTTGGGCCCCTTGAGCCATCATCAATGAACTCAGATGAGTGTTAATGTCATACATGTCTGAGTCATACGAGTCATGTAGCTCATTCCACTGGTATGTGCAGCTCTCGTGGAGGGTGTGTAATTGGTCATCTATTCGGTCTACCCGTCCTTCCACGTGTCGAACACGGCCAAGCATATCCTTACGCCATGCCTGATCTTCCTCATAATCGTATGAGGGTACCTGCTGCTCATACTGATACCCGTAATAATGCTCTTCCTGATAAGGTCGAGCCTCATAGGCATCCTCCTCTTGAGGCACGGCCTATTCAGCATGGCCGGCCTCCTCTTCTTCGTCGTCCCCCCCATCCCCCTCCTCTGCATGATGGCCACCCAATAAGGCAGCAACATTTTGCTGTGCAAATTGGATGACTCGGGCGGTGATCGAGCGCACATCTTCATTGTGGTCTATGTCGAAGATGTACGGTGGTCTAGGGGGAAGGGAAATTAGGTGCCCATTTCGGCAAACAAGGTAAGGACCATCACGACCCCTATAATGAAAGAATTTGATGTTCTTGAGGGTTGCGTAGTCGTAGGCATTGCTGGCGGTGGTCTCTAACTCGACACAGTCATCTGGGATCTCCACCCCTAGACTGAGGACAATCAAACTAATCATACCGCCTACGGAGATCTTGCCTTTATCGGTGAATTTGATCTCCATGCACCGTGTCACAAAGATATGTACCCAATTGGGTACCGGGTGGTTTGGGACACAAAGGGCATAAAAAGGCCCTAATTCAAACTGCTGCACCTGATTGGGCTCACCTTGACCGAAGATGGTCATGGCAAGGTACCTGTACACATAGCGCAGAGCTGGGTGCCATATCTTGCTTACCTTGTTGCCCCGCGAGCATAGTTCAGGCCTCCAGTCATGTTGGACCAAAACCTGCATATGTCCTCCCTAGGGGGGACTGGGTATTCACCCTCCGTAAAACCCCATCGTAACGCGTCGACTATTTGGGGATACGTCATGCTATATGTTCTGTTAAAAGCATTAAAGGTAATGTAGCTATGAGCGTATCCCCTCGATGAAATATGGCGTTCGAGGGTAGAAAGAAATTCTAAAGTCAAACGGGGGTAGACTCTCCCGTATCTACCTACTGTGCCATCGAGACCCCCCCCCCTACACAGTAATGTCATAATAACATTTTCGAGATTGGTCGCTGCTAGGGGGATCTCTTCTACAAACTTGATGGGTAGCATGGGTCGCGGTCTTAGTTTGATGAAGATGGTGGTTTGGGATGGTGTTAACACGCATCTCATTGTGCGTGCCGATGAACTACCTTGAGCCCGTCGGGGCTCAGGTGGCTGTGGTGACCCATCACGGATAACTTCCCTCCTTGGAGGGGAGGAGTCATCGCCATGGGGTCGTGAGGACGACCCTTCACCAGCCTGTCGTACGCGTTTTGACTTGGAACGGAAAATGTTCATTTTGACAGCTAAAATTTACCAGCACAAAACAAGGGTCCAACACACAATTTTAGACCAACCAAAAATAGTCTAAACCAATATCTACAAAAATATCTAAGATGAACAGCTAGTTTACCAGCACACAGATAAGGTCTAAACAATGATAATCACACCAAACAAAAATTAACCCAACAATTGATTTCTACAGTTAAGAGCAAGAATCCACCAATTTGAGAATTTAGGATTAAGGATGTAAAACTAGCAACTTAAGGTCAAAAATCCAAAAATTAAAAGCACAATAGATGGAAAATAGTTTTATAGCTTGAGGAGATTAAAGAGATCCTTGAGATAAGAAATTGAGAACCTTGGGAGGAGATAAAGAACTTTTATCCTTGAAGAGTACTTGAAGAACACTTGAAGAGAGGCACTTTAAAACTTGAATCTTCCTTTGCTTTGAAATCCTTGAATGAAGATGCTTGAATGGAGGATGAAGATGAAAGATTTAGAGAGAGAATGAGATGAGGTAGGTTAAGAGGATGATGAGGAATGAGATGGGTAGTGGGTATTTAAAGAGAAAAGGATAGGGTTGATAAGGTAAGGGTATCCGGATTTCCGATTTTTTCGGGCCCAGAATGCGTCTTTTTGAGAAGCGACGAGCATCGCTTAGGGAGCGACGACTCATCACTTTGTTTCTGCCCAAATCTTGAAATTCCAGAATGTAAGCGACGACTCGTTGCTTAAGGAGCGACGATCGTCGCTTTCCCTTCTGCCTAATGTCATGTCCTTTTTAAATAGAGGCGACGAGCGTCACATGCTGAGTGACAACTCGTCGCTTAGCTTCTGTCCGCCTATTCATTTTATTTTCGTTCTCTTTTCCTGCACACTTAAATACACCTTAAAACGAACAAAAATAATAAAAATGCCAAAAATTAAAAAATTAAGGAAAACACGGGTTGCCTCCCGCAAGCGCTATGTTCAACGTCGTTAGCTCGACGTGATTCGCCCCATCTACATGGGTTCAACATATAATACCTCGGAGCCTTCAATTGGCTCTCCAACATAGTAATGCTTAGCACGGTGACCACTCACCTTAAAGGTGTTGGTCGACCCTTGTACTTCAATCGGGCCTTGGGGAAAAACACGTATGACCTTAAACGGTCCCGACCACTTAGATTTCAACTTTCCAACAACGAATTTCAGGCGGGAATTGTATACTAACACTAGGTCTCCAACCTTAAACTCACGTCTGACGAGCCTTTGATCGTGCCATCTCTTGGTCTTTTCTTTATAAAGCACGACACTTTCGTACGCATCCAAACGGATCTCATCTAGCTCATTAATATCCAACAATCTTTTACTACCTGCGGCTTTTAAGTCAAGGTTAAGGGTCTTAACGGCCCAATTAGCCCTATGCTCTAACTCTACGGGGAGGTGGCGGTGTTTCCCATAGATGAGCCTAAAAAGTGTAGTCCCTATCGGGGTCTTAAAGGCCGTCCTATAAGCCCAAAGGGCGTCATCAAGCTTGTCAGACTAGTTCCTACGGGACTTATGAACAGTTTTCTCAAGAATAATCTTAATCTCCCTATTAGACACCTTCACTTGGCCACTAGTTTGGGAGTAGTAAGGTAAAGCAAAGCGATGCAGCACCCCATACTTCCTAAGAAGTGACTCAAACTTGTGTTCTATAAAATGGGTCCCATTGTCACTTATGAATATTCGAGGGCAACCAAAGCGAGGAAAAATAGTCTTTTTAAAGAACTTGGTCACAACTATCGCATCATTAGTCCGGGTGGCGATAACTTCCACCCACTTAGAAACATAGTCAACAGCAACTAATATATATTTGTTTCCAAAGGACGAAGGGTAAGGACCCTGAAAATCAATGCCCCGCACATCAAAAATATCAACAGTTAGAATAGGGGTCATAGGCATAGCATTAGCCTTAGGTAAGTTGCCAACTCGTTGGCATCGATCGCATGTCTTGACATAGGCCTGCACATCTCGAAAGAGAGTGGGCCAATAAAAACCACATTGAAGAATCATAGAAGAAGTCTTGGAGGCAGCTGCATGACCACCGCAAGGTAAGTCATGGCAGTACTGCATCACATAATGTACCTCAAATTCGGGGACGCAACGCGCAGCATGCCGTCTGCGCAAGATCGGAACAAGAGTGGATCGTCCCAATAGTAGTACCGAAGGTCACGGAGAAATTGCTTTCGATAGTGTTCGGAAAGACCTGTAGGTAGTACGCCACTAGCAAGGCAGTTTGCTATGTCGGCGAGCCAAGGTGTCTCATCAACATCTGCAAGAATCATTAGCTGATCATCTGGGAATGAGTCATCGTAGTCAGGCGCACCTGACACCTCATCCAAAACAAGTCTGGATAGATGATCAGCAACCGAGTTCTCTGTTCCCTTTTTGTCAACTATTTCAAGGTCGAATTCTTGGAGCAATAGGATCCACCTTATCAGCCTAGGTTTAGCATCTTTCTTGTTCATCAGAAATTTGAGCGCGGCGTGGTCCGTATACTTTATGATTTTAGACCCTATTAGATAGGATCTGAACTTTTCCAAAGCAGAGACCACAGCCAGGAGCTCTTTCTTTGTCGTGGCATAATTAACCTGGGCTTCATTTAAGGTTTTGCTAGCATAGTAAATGGCGTGCAGCTTTCCATCCTTCCTTTGCCTTAGCACTGCCCCTACTGCATAGTTACTGGCATCACACATAATTTCAAAGGGCAAGCTCCAGTCTGGGGGTTGGATGATTGGCGCTGAAGTAAGTGCCTATTTTAACTTTTAAAAAGCTTGTAAACAATCATTAGAAAACACAAATGGCACATCCTTGGCTAAAACCTCAGTTAGAGGTCGGGCTACTTTGGAAAAATCTGGTATGAATCTCCTGTAAAAACCTGCATGTCCGAGAAAACTGCGAATCCCCTTCACATTATCTTGAGGGGGCAGCTTCTCTATGACCTCAATCTTGACCTTATCGACCTCAATGCCTCTATTGGACTCTAAATATCCCAAAACGATACCCTGTTGAACCATAAAATGGCACTTTTCCCAATTCAAGACTAGGTTGACTTCCTCGCACCTAGCAAGTACCTTCTCAAGATTAGCTAAGTAGTCATCGAAGGAGTTGCCGTATACGAAAAAGTCGTCCATGAAAACTTCCATGCAATGTTCTATATATTCAGAAAAAATACTCAACATACATCTTTGAAAGGTGGCGGGGGTGTTACATAGCCCAAATGGCATCCTTTGATATGCGAAGGTGCCATAGGGGCAAGTAAACGTGGTCTTCTCCCTATCGTCGGGGTGAACTGGGATTTGGAAAAATCCCGAATACCCGTCTAAATAGAAAAAATGGGAGTGTTTGGCCAACCTCTTAAGCATCTGGTCTATGAAGAGAATGAGGTAGTGGTCTTTTTGAGTCGCCTTATTTAGCTTTCTATAGTCTATGCACATGCGCCATCCAGTTACTGTCCTAGTCGGTACTAACTCGTTTTTGTCATTTTGCACGACAGTCATGCCTCCTTTCCTAGGGACCACTGGCACGAGGGATACCCACTTACTATCCAAGATAGGGTGGATGATCCCCGCATTCAACAACTTTAGCACTTCTTTCTTAACAACTTCTTTCATGTTCGGATTGAGACGCCGCTGTCCCTCGATGGAAGGACTGGCGTTAGAGTCAAGGTGAATCCTATGGGTGCATACATAAGGGCTAATCCCCTTGATATCGTCAATCGTGTAACCAATGGCCTTGCTATATTTACGGACTAAACCGACCAAACGGTCCAAGTTAATGCCACTGATCTTACCACTGACGATTATAGGGTAGGTAGAGTCAGCACCTAAAAAAGCATATTTCAAATTAGAAGGGAGAGTTTTCAGTTCTACCTCAGGAGGTGTGGAACTCTCCTTACTTATTTCCATCACCTGCTTATACTCATGTACCTGCAAAACCTTATTATACAAATCCGAATCCAGATCATCAACACATGCACTCTTAAAAGAGTCTTCCCATCCTTGTACCTTGGTGTTGTCTCCCCCAGTTCCTTCAAGGAAGGGCTGCAGGGAATCGACCTCACGGTCCCATGTAGACTCTAAAGATACATCATCATATATATCAATCAAAAACATAGATTCATTTGGGACAGGAGCGCTTAGTACATCTCTAATAGCAAATTCAAGCTTTTCTTCTCCTACGCTTATAACGAGCTTACCCCTAGCTACATCAATTAGGGTACTAGCGGTCGCAAGACATGGTCTCCCTAATATGATTGGGGTCTTGACATCCTCGGGGATGTCCATAATAATAAAATCACAAGGCACAACCAACTTGCCTATCTTCAAAGCTACATTAGACAGAATCCCCTTAGGGTAGACAATACTACAGTCAGACAATTGCAAGGTCATCCTAGTAGGGGTTAGTTCATTCACGTTTCGGAGTCTCTTGTACATAGAATATGGCATCAAACTCACACTCGCACCTAAGTCACATAAGGCTCGGTCTACTGATACATTCCCTACAATGACGGGAATGCTGAAGCTACCTGGGTCAGCTAGTTTAGGAAGCAAATTTCCTACCATAAAGGCGTTACGCTTACCTCTTTAAAGACCTGCACGATCTCATCTAGCTTACGCTCATTTGAACAGAGGGTCTTAAGAAACTTTAGGAAGGCCGGTATCTCGGACATTGCATCCAATAATGGAAGTTCAATGGACACATTTTTAAGCATTTTAAGGAACTTCCCGTATTTCTTCTCTAACTTGGCACGCGTCAATTTCTGAGGAAATGGCACATGCTTTATTTGAAAATCAGTGACCGTGGGCTTTGATTTAATAGGTTGATTAGTGGTCACGGTGTCGGTAGCATCGTTTTCCTTAAGGTCAGACTTATCAAAAACAACATCATCAACATTCACAGGTTTATCAACAATTGCACTATCATTAACAACAGGTTTATCAGGAATCACATTATCAGAAACAACATCCATATTAGTTATTAGTTTTTCAGAAGATACCTGCAATAAGGGTGGATCAGCTAGTGTCTTACCACTTCGGGTAGTAACTGCATTGACTGAATGGTTGGGCTCCTTGCCCTTACGCTCTGGTTGACTCGAGAATTGATTGGGGGCCCGAGTATTAATCTGTTGTGCTATCTACGCTAATTGTGTCTCAAGGAACTTCATGTGGGTGACACTACTTTGAATGTGATTTCGCACTATCCCTTTCAATTCATCTACCTCAGTCCTAAGATTAGGCTGAGGTGGTTGAGCATATTGCCTGTACGGCGGTGGTTGTTGAAGTGGAGCCTAGACATGCTGTGGATTTAGCACATTGGTGCTGGTGTAAGACAAGTTTGGGTGCTTATAACCTACATTATATTGATTAGGATGTGGGTTTCCATTAGGTTTACCATATAGAGCATTTGCCTCCTCGTAAACTTGGGGGAAAGAGCTCGAACAGTGACCTGGAACACCACATGTATCACATACAATAGGAGAATTATTGGAATTAGAATTAGAAGATGAAGAGCTTACCATACTTACCTTAGCCATCTGTTCAGTGAGATTGGCTATCGGTTTGGTAAGGGCGTTAATGGTCTCAGATTCAGCGATACTGTAACACCCGAATTTCCTCCTGTCCTTTACGATTTTGGTTTCGTTTAAGGATCGGAAATTCAGGGGTGTTACAAGTGGGTGTTACAGATACTACCCTGGGCTACTAGACCTCTCTCATTACTTCAAGAATGGCTATTTTTGGCCATGGTCTCAAAGAGTTTTAAGAGATCCTCTAGGATTTTAGAATCCATATCACCGTCGCATGTGGCGTTAATTAAGGACTTGTGTTCATCGAATAGTCCTCCATAAAAGGACTGAGCAAGTAACCAATTGGGTATCTCATGATGGGGACAACTAAGCTGAAGGTCCTTAAACCTCTCCCATGCCTCGTAGAACGATTCAAAAGGCTGCTGCTTAAAGTTTTGCAGCTGGGTCCGGATTTGCGAGGTTTTCCTAGGGGGTAAAACTTAGCTAAGAAGCCTTTGGCTAGACCCTCCCAGGTCGTGTATATACCAGTCGGTTCGGACTTTAGCCAGGACTTGGGTTTATCCTTCAGACTGAAGGGGAAAAGCCGCATCCTCACCGCCTCTATAGACAAATCTTTAGAGGTGATGGTGTCACATCTTTCTATGAAGTCTGCTATATGGTCATGCGGACTCTCACTAGAGTGACCACCAAATTGATTCCTTTCAATCATTTGGATGAGGTGGTGTTTAAGTTCGAAGTTTTCAGTCCCAAAATCAGGTTTTACAATGCAAGGTATAGAGGTTTGGGTGAGCGTAGGCGCACCCATTTGGCCAAAAGATCGTTTAGCGTTGTTGGCCATGCCTTCTTATTGTCGCCTAAGTCTCCTAAGTCGTTCAGCGTTTAGCCTACGGGCAGTGGCCTCAATCTCTGGGTCGAAACGCTCTAGAGATCGAGTGCGCCTGGGCATTCAGAAACAAAGGACCAAAGGTTTGGGACAACAAGCAAATGTCTAAGTAAATCAATAAACAAAACAAAAAGAATTATGGTCGCCTCCCCAACAACGGCGCCAAAAACTTGATCGTCAAATTTTAATTAACGCAAGCGCACCGTGTACGCGTAGTGCGGGTCGAACACAAGAAGGCTATATAATTCCAAATTGTATGTTTTATGATAAACAAGACGAGGGTAAAACAAGAATATGGGTTTGAAATCTAAACCTAAGATTCAAGAAACTAAAACAAGTATAATAGCGATGTTAAAACAAGATATGACAAACACTAGGACGTCGGGCATCACCTAATTCTAACATGGGATTCAATCACTCTCATGATTGTATGAAATTGAGCCATTAACATAATCGAACGTGATCTAATTATTCTCAAGCTTTCGCTCTATTTAATATTATCGATTTAAGGCCAACTAGTATTAATCCTCAAACTTCCGTTCTATTGATTAATACTAAAAGGAATTTAACTTAAATATATCTTAATCCTACATTAATCCAAATCTCAAACTTCCGTTTTATTGAAAAGGTTAATAAAGATGTTTAAATCGAGATTCATTAAGCATAGGTTCAATCATCGGCTCAAATCGCACACAATCAATCGATAAAATATTAATCCATGCTTCGAATTAGGGATTTTACCCTAACCCTAGATAACAAAACTACTCACTGATCATCATAATGAAGAACATATAACAATCAACAATTAAGAACAAAGAACTAAACAAGAACAAAGAACTAAACAAGAACAAATAAAAACTTACAATCCTTGGAGAAAACATAGACCGAAATACCAAATCTGAGTTCCAATTGCAATGTTCAACAAGAAAAGCTTCGAAAATCCGAAATTACAATGCGGGAATTGAAATTACAATAAAGAAAATGCTAGAAAATTAAGAGAAAACTAAAAGAAAAACAGAAATAAAATTGTTCTAAGACAGAAATCACAAATATGGTAACCGCCACTATATATAGTGGTTCCAAAAATTAAGAAGAAACCGCCAAGATCCGGGTGATAACTAAAAAGCGACGAGCGTCGCTTGATATGCGACGACTCGTCGCATACCTTCTGCCAGCCTCTGGATTCATGAAATGATCGAGCGACGATCGTCACTCATACAGCGACGACTCGTCGCTTTGCCTCTGGAAAATTGGTGCAACTCCTGATTTGAGGCGACGAGCATCACTTCATGAGCGACGACTCGTCGCTTAGCCTCTGGAAATCTCTGTGCATATGCTGATATTGGCGACGAGCATTACTTCAGGGTGACGACTCATCACTTACTTACTGGTTGCCTGAACGCCTTGTTTCTTTTGCTCTTTCCTCATCTAGGATTGTCGTGGCATGGATTCTTTACATAACAAGGGGTCTTAGGCTATTTCTCCAAGCCTTCACCCTCTTATCACTCCAAAAACCTAATATAGCCCCAATTTTGCCGCAAAAACATGTGAAATAAAATAAAGCACTGCATGAGACAAAAACATCACTAAATATACTACCTAAAACCCAAAGAAAACGACATAAAAGGAGTGTAAAATGACATAGATAAGTGCAAATAATTGCACTTATCAGACATTTATAAATGGAAATAAGTTTAAAAGTATCTTATTCCATGCTTTTTTTTCATAATTAATCTTATTCATTTCAAATTTTCTAAGGAAGTATTGGTAGGATTTGGGTTGGATACAGGGGCGAAGGGAGAGCAGGCTAGGGATGCCCGATCCTACTTAAAGTAGTTGTTTTAAGTATGAGTATTCAATTTTGTTAGGATTATTGGTGACTTGGTTCACCAAGTAATCAAAACAAGATTAACAAAATTAATCTAGCATGTTAATGTAAATAAGAAGAGGACACAAGTACTATATTGTGATTAGATGATTGGGAATCAAGTTAGTACACTAGTATATTGTACTAAGTGTTAGTGGGTGCTTGGATGAAGCAAACCTTGGGTACCAAGGCATAAATTCAGACCAAGGACAAGGTGTAAGAGTACTAGGGATCAAAGGGGACCATGTGGGTACATGGAAGAAGCAAAAACAGACCAGCAGTTGTGTTGTGCATGATCTGCTACTTCGCTTCTGTTTTTAAGAGCTATTGTCCCCTAATGTTTGCTGCCCTAACATGGTATTTCAAGCCCTTAATTTCTTCCTATAAATACTAGTGTCCTAGGCTGAAATATTTGTGAAGGAAATCGTGCGCCTCCATGGGTTTCCCACGTCGATTGTGTCGGATCGGGACAAGGTTTTATGAGTATTTTTTGGAGGGAATTGTTCCGATTGCAACAAACAAAGCTCTTACGAAGCACGACATTTCACCCCCAAACGGACGGCCAAACGGAGATCGTGAATAAAATGGTGGAAACATATCTTCGATGCTTCATTGGGGGCCGACCAAAACAGTGGGAAAAATGGATTCATCGGGCCGAATTTAGCTACAACACTTCGCCTCATTTGTCCATTAACATGTCCTTTTTCCAAGCATTGTATGGTCGTGTTCCGCCACATATAGTTCGTGTTGGACAACAACATACTACGGTGGATTCCTTGGATCTTTTACTTCAAGAACGTGATCTTATGTTAGAGGAGTTGAAATTTAATATGTTGTAGGCCCAAGTTCGTATGAAGCAACAAGCGGATAAGAAAAGAAGGGAGATGGAATTTATGGAAGGTGACCTCGTGTATCTCAAAATTCAACCGTATAGACAAAGGTCGCTAGCTACCCGGGTCAACCAAAGGCTTGCCATGCGCTATTTCGGTCCATATAAAGTCCTTCAAAGAATTGGGACGGTGGCTTATAAATTGGACTTACCTCGTGAAAGTCGCATTCATCCGGTCTTCCACGCCTCAAAATTAAAAGCCGCAACAGGAGCTACTACTCCCTTGACAGCCGCACCCCTTCTCATCTAGGAAATGGAGTTCTCAGCTCAGCCCCAAGACATCCTTGACGTGCACATTTCCCCATTCGGTAGCAAGGAAATTTTGGTGCTTTGGGAAGGACAGGATCCGGCGGAAGCCTTATGGGCAGATTACACCAAGTTCTTTCCTTTATTCCCTTTTTCTAACCTTGAGGACAAGGTGAAGGTTTTAGATGGGGGTATTGTCACGAGTGGGCAACCGACCCACCGGTTGTCAAGACATATGTTAGGAGGGGTTTAATAAATAAATAATAGCTTAGTTGGCATGTAATAAAATACTTTGATGTTTTCTTGATGAGGTATCCTAAGGGTTTTATTATAATACACTCCTACATAAAGGGCCTCTTGTACATATTATGTTTTTCGTCAAATAAGTAATAAGAAGTAGAGGAGGATTCGGAGCTAGGTGGTGGCTCGAATTTCATCATTACTTGGGCTTTCTTGATTCTATTTCTTATTTGCGCATTTTCGTAATCTCCATTAGTAACGATTTGTTTTAAAGTACCAGGGACCAAAGGGGACCATGTGGGTACATGGAAGAAGCAAATACAGACCAGTAGCTGTGTTGTGCATGATCTGCTGTTTTGCTTCTGTTTTTAAGAGCTGTTGTCCCCTAATGTTTGCTGCCCTAGCTTGATATTTCAAGCCCTTAATTTCTTCCTCTAAATACTAGTGTCCTAGGCCTTTAATATATGCACCAAAGTCTTATTTGTTAGAGCACCCTTGTTGCTTAGTTTTCTCCCTATATTAACTCCTCTATTCCTTACATATAACCTCCATTGTAATACCTATCAAGTTTTGTATTTCTCCTTTAAACACATATTAATAGATATCCTAGGCTAGATGGTGGATGTAGCCTAAGATTGGTGAACCACCTTAAATCTTTGTCTTGTTTGTTTATTTATTTTGTCATTCGTCATTACTTAAACCTTATTTAGTGATTATTGAGTGAGGTTATAGCCTCTCCTTTCAATTGGTATCAGAGCCAAGGGTTTATTTTAGGTTACTTGAGGTGTTAGTGGTGTTCATTTGATGTCCAAGATGTCAACAATGAAGTTAGATATTGAGAAGCTTGATAGGAACACAAATTTCAGTTTATGGAAAGTTAAGATAATGGCTATTTTGATTCAAAATGGTGCTCATAAGGCACTTGGAGGTGATGAGAATAAGACCATTGGTCTTAGTGAGGCTATGTGGAAAGAGATGGATGCAAAAGCGTTATCCGCCAGACAACTTTGTCTCTCCAATGAAGTTTTGAGGGAAGTTGTAAAGGAGGTAACTTCAAAAGGGATTTGGGAAAAGTTGGAATCACTCAACATGGCCAAGAGTGTTACCAACGATTACTCTTGAAGAGTAGATTGTATGATCTCCGGTTGCAAGAAGGTGAGCCTATGAAACCTCATCTTGATGAGTTTTACTCTATAGTTTTGGATTTGCAAAATATTGAGGTTTCACTTGATGATGAAGACTTGGCTATTATCTTACTATGTTCTCTACCCCCTTCCTATAAGCATTTTAGAGAGACTTTGTTATATGGTAGAGAAACTTTGTGTAGTGAGGATGTTATAAAAGCCTTAACACAAAAGGACCTTATTGATTCTCAATTTGCACAAAAGATGTCCATTGAGTCTAATGATGCATTGCTTGTTAAGGAGTCAAGTAGGAACAAGAGAGACATGACTTGCAATTATTTTAGGAAGAAAGGTCATCTTAAGAGAGATTGTTGGAAGTTAAAGTCCAAACAATCCAATGATTGTAAGTCTAAAGAAACTAGCTTTGCCGAGGCTAGTTATGTTGAGGAAGAATATGATGTTGGTGCTCTTGTTGTCACTAATGAGTACAAGGGTTGTGATTCTTGGGTATTGGATTCGGGATGCTCTAGCCATATGACTTCTAACTTTAGTTTCTTCTCAACCTATCAAAAGGTTGATGGAAGAAAAGTCACTATGGCCAATGAGGCTAGTTGTCCGATAGTTGGTGTTGGAGATGTTAGATTCATTATGTTTGATGGTGTTGTGAGAACATTATCCAGAGTCCTCCATGTTTCAAGCATGAATAGGCACTTAATTTCCCTTAGTACTTTGAATAAAGAAGGTTTTAGGTGCACTGGCGAAGGTGGAGTTATGAAGGTTGGCAAGGGTCCTAAATTGTTCATGAAAGGGTCCATTGATGATGATGGCTTATACAAACTTCTTGGTTCAACCTTGGTTAGTTCGGTTTGTGAAGTTACTACTTCAACCAAGCATGGTGATATTGATACTTCATTTGATGACTTGAATGTAATTCCAATATCCTCCAAAAAGTCAATGAGTTTTGTGGACTTGGTTGGAAACTAATCATATTCTTTTGTAAGCCCTTAGAGGGCATTGTAGTGCATGTGCTTTTGTATGTTTTGTGCACATGTTTATTTCTTTTTATTTTTGTTTGTTGAGTATGTTGACTAGCTAAGATGTGTGTGAGTGTTGTTGGATGAATGTCGAAGGTGATGTTTTGTGACTTGGAGAACACAAGTCAAGGTGGAGATTGTTAGGATTATTGGTGACTTGGTTCACCAAGTAATCAAAACAAGATTAAGAAAATTAATCTAGCATGTTAATATAAGTAAGAAGAGGACACAAGTACTATACTGTGATTGGATGGTTGGGAATCAAGTTAGTACAATAGTACATTGTACTAAGTGTTAGTGGGTGCTTGGATGAAGCAAAACTTGGGCACCAAGGCTTAATTCAGACCAAGGACAAGGTGTAAGAGTATGTCACGAGTGGGCAAGCGGCCCAACCGGTTGTCAAGACATATGTTAGGAGGGGTTTAATAAATAAATAATAGCTTAGTTGGCATGTAATAAAATACTTTCATGTTTTCTTGATGAGGTGTCCTAAGGGTTTTATTATAATAGACTCCTATATAAAGGGCTTGTTGTACATATTATGTTTTTTGTCAAATAAGTAATAAGAAGAAGAGGAGGATTAGGAGGTAGGTGATGGCTCGAATACCATCATTAATTGGGCTTTCTTGATTCTATTTCTTATTTGCACATTTTAATAATCTCCATTAGTAGAGATTTGTTACAAAGGTATCAGAGCATTGTTCGATCGTGGGCAAGAAAGATTGGTGTTCCTAGCAAAATCATGGGTTCTCTTGAACAAAGTATAGAAATGTTATAGAATGCCATGGATGGTAAGTTGCGGTTGGAATTGGAGGCAGTAGAAGAAAGATTTTATCGGAGGCATGACAAAACCGATCAAATCTTGGAGATGTTGGTAAAAGGGCAAGCGAAATTGTTCGAGAAAATGAATAAGGATGAGCCGGGTGACCGGCCACCCGTGGGTATGGGGCATGTCGAAACCGAATGGGAATTGGGGAGAAGAAAAAGGGAGCTGTGTATGAAGAGGATGAAAGGGAAGATAGGCGGTCCAATTGGAGGAAAAGGAAGTTGGAAATTCCCAACTTTAACGGGGAAGATCCGGATTCTTGGGTTCGGAAAGCGGAGAAATATTGCTCGTTTTATCAATTAGATGAAAAGGAGAAATTAGAAGCGGTAGTGGTATGTTTTGAAGGAGAAGCTGAGATGTGGTTAGATTGGGAGCAACAAAATGGGACAATTCGGAATTGGAACGATTTAAAGAAATTGATTCTTAGAAGATTTCGACCATGGGATGAAAAATGAAATGTGTGAATATTGGATGTCGGCCGAGAAAACCGGGACCGTGGCCGAGTATCGAAGTGAATTTGTCTCACGCTTGACTCATTTGAAGAGGAAAGTGTTATGGTAGGAGCCTTTTTGAGAGGGTTAAGGGAGGAAATAAAAACGGAGTAGAAGATGTTAGGGCCCGTTGATTTAGGTCAAGCCATGGCATGGGCGGAAAAAATTGAAGCAAAATTAGTAGCACAATCATTAACTTGGTTAGGAAGAAAGAATGCATGGGACCCGAAAACCCAAGCCCGAACCCACTCAAACAACACGGCCCACCCATACCAAGTACCCCAATATAACCCACCTAAATTCTACCCCACCCGAAATTATCCCGACAATTCCTAACCTAATTCTTTAAATACCCACAAATTCCCACCAAATCCCACATACAAACCAAGAGAAATGAGTAGTACGGGTAACCAATTACCACAATCCAAGGAGCGAATCCGACGACTTTCCGATAAGGAGTTTAGGGAAAAGCGAGTGAAGGGGTTATGTTTCCAATGTGATGCAAAGTGATCCGTGAATCATGTGTGTAGCAAGAAGGAATTGAGTGTGTTAATTGGAAGTGTGGAGGATGACGAAGAAGATGGCGTGGAGAGCGTGACCGAGGAGATTATGGTGGAGGAAGATGCTAGATCAATTATCTCATTAAATTTCGTGGTGGGGATAACTAATCCAAAAACCATAAAGATGATTGGGCAAATTGGAGAGGAAGAATTAGTCGTTATGATTGATCCGGGAGCAACTAATATTTTCATTTCCCATATGGCCGTTAATAAAATGGGAATGACTTGTGAAGAATGTGAGAGATTTGGTGTGATCTTGGGCAATGGAGATGAGATAGTAGGGCATGGAGTATGTAGAAGGGTGACATTGCATTTACAAGGGTTGGTTATAGTCCAAGATTTCTTATCTTTGGAGTTGGGGAATTCCGATGTGATTCTTGGGGTGCAATGGTTAGAGACTTTGGGACCGGTGATAACAAATTGGAGAACGCAAACAATGCAATTTACTTGGGAGGGAAGATCCGTATTGTCGGTTGGTGACCCATCATTAAAACGTTCTTGCATTAGTTTGAAGGCGATGTACAAGGAGTTGCGCTTAGAGGGGGGTGGAATTCTTGTGGAGTACAATGGCATAGAAAATTGTGTAAAGAAAGTAATCGTACCCGCGATCTTGAAAGATTTATTTTCGGAGTTCGATGATGTTTTCCAACCTTTGTCAACCTTACCCCCCGTGCGGCCTCAAGATCACGCCATCAACTTACGAGAGGGCACGAATCCGGTCAATGTTCGACCTTATCGGTACCCACATAGCCAAAAGAATGAGATAGAGCAGTTAGTGCACGATATGATGAAGGCCGAGTTGATACAACCGTCTACTAGTCCGTTTTTGAGTCCGGTGATATTGGTCAAAAAGAAAGACGGATCTCGGCGTTTTTGTGTAGATTATCGGGCGTTAAATAAAGTCACGGTGCCGGATAAATACCCGGTTCCTATGATAGATGAGTTACTTGATGAATTGCATGGGGCACGAATCTTTACAAAGTTTGACTTTAAATCGGGGTATCACTAAATTCGGATGCGACAACAAGATGTTCATAAAACCGCTTTTCGGACTCACGAGGGGCATTATGAATTTTTAGTGATGCCATTCGGTCTTACTAATGCTCCATCCACGTTCCAATCCTTGATGAATGAAATTTTTCGTCCGTTCTTACGAAAGTTTGTGTTGGTCTTTTTTGATGACATATTGGTTTATAGTAGGGAAGAGGGGGAGCACCAACATCATGTGGAACTTGTGCTAAGGAAGTTATGAGCGAATGACTTGGTAGTTAATGGAGGCAAGTGTGAATTTTGGGTGCGTCGAGTAGCTTATTTGGGGCATGTTATTTCGGAGAAAGGGGTGGAGGTGGACGATGAAAAAATCAAGGCCATGTTGGAGTGACCGAAACCCACATCCTTGAAGGAGTTAAGGGGATTCTTGGGTCTCACGGGGTATTATAGGCGTTTTGTCCAAGGTTATGCACACCAAGCCAAGACCCTCACTCGTTTGCTATAAAAGAATGTGTTTCTTTGGGATGAAGAGGCCGATGAGGCGTTTCATAGGTTGAAATTGGCCATGGCTCAAGTGCCGGTTTTAGCCATGCCGAATTTCCAAACATTATTTGTGGTCGAAACGGATGCTTGCCACTATGGAGTTGGAGTCATTCTTTTGCAAAAAAAGCACCCCATTGCTTTCTTTAGCAAAACTTTGAGGGCAAGAGCGAGTGGAAAATCCATCTATGAAAAGGAATTAATGGCGATTGTGTTTGCAGTTCTCAAATGGAAACATTATCTCATGGGTCGACGATTCTTGGTGCGTACGGATCAAAGTAGCCTCAAGCATTTGTTAGAGCAAAGGGAGGTTCATGGAGATTACCAAAAATGGATGATTAAGTTGATGGTTTTTGATTTTGGTATCGAATACAATCCGAAAAAAAATAATATTGTGGCCGACGCTCTGTCTCGTATTCCGTGTTCGGGAATGGAGTTGGGTTCATTACTTAGTTCGAATGGTATTGATTGGAAATTACTTAAGGAGGAGGTCAAGAAGGATGTGACTTTGGAGGCTATTAGGCAAGGGCTCCTAAAGGGAGAGCCGAACCCTTCAGGCTTTTCTTTGGAGAATGGCATATTATTCTTTCATGGTCGGTACGTGCTATCGAAATCTTCACCCTCTATTCCGGTGTTACTAAGGGGATATCATGATTCTCCTTTGGAAGGACATGCGGGGGACTTAAAGACATACTTACGATTATCAAAGGTGTGGTATTGGGAAGGGATGCGTCGCCAAGTGATGCATTATGTTCGGGATTGCCATGTATGCCAACAAGCCAAGTCTTCTTCGGAGAAACCGGTGGGGTTCTTACACAATTTGCCTATTCCTACACAAGTATGGGAGCACGTGACTATGGACTTCGTGGAAGGGTTGCCAAAATCGGATGGGGTGGATACTATCTTAGTAGTAGTGGATCGACTAACGAAGTATGGGCATTTTCTCACTTTACGTCATCCATTTACGGCTCTTAAAGTGGCTGAAATATTTGTGAAGGAAATTGTGCGCTTCCATGGGTTTCCCACGTCGATTGTGTCGGATCGGGACAAGGTTTTCATGAGTATTTTTTGGAGGGAATTGTTCCGATTGCAACAAAGAAAGCTCTTACGAAGCACGACATTTTACCCCCAAACGGACGGCCAAACGGAGATCGTGAATAAAATGGTGGAAACATATCTTCGATGCTTCATTGGGGGCCAGCCAAAACAGTGGGTGTAACACCCCGATAATTTTCCGATATATTTAATGAATTACTAGTAATATTATTTTATATAAATAAAATTTTTATCAATTCATTTTGGTCTTGACCATGTATATTCAGCCTTTTTAACAATTTAGTTTTTCGGGCCCAAAAACCTTAACCCATTCTTATTTCAAATTTTTTTTAAAAAAAAAGAAAAAAAAAATTAATTAGAGGGAAGGGCTAGGGTTGGCCGGCCCTATTAGAGGGATTATGGAGTTTGTAACTCCCATGTGGGAATATTGAAGGATCACACTAATTGTCTTAATCTTTATTTCCTTAATCCTTCATTTCCTTAATCTTCCTAATTGCCTTAACCTCATTTCATTCTATCTTCCAAATTCCTAGAAAACTCAAGAAAATTCCCACAAACTCTAGCAAAATCCCACACGCCTTGTACTCCTCTTGCAACCTTGATTTTGGTATTCTTTTCATATAATTGTAAGTTTAATTCTCCATTTATCCTTTTTATCAAGTTTAATTTCAATTATGTGATTTGTGCATGTGTGTGAATTTTGATCCATGGTCATTTCTTTTCATGATTTAAAATGGTGATGTGAATTTTATATGTATTTATCAAGTTTTAGCGTAGGATGTTTTGTTTTAGGATTTATTTTTATATGAGTATGTTAAATTAAGATGATGGGTGAATATATAAATAATAATATATATATATATAATATATATATATATATATATATATATATATATATATATATATATATATATATATATATATATATATATATATATATATATATATATATATATATATATATATATATATATATATATATATATATATATATATAAATATAGGGTTGTTCATAAATGAGAATATTGTTTTAGATGATTTTATTTGTTTGGATTTAATAAAAGTAATTAAAAATTGGAATTTGCATGTATTTTTAATAAAAATTGACAAAATCCCGTAGGTTTTGAAAATGATGAAAAAAAGGGTGTTTTTGGAGCATTTTTGGCTTTGAAATTAGGTTAAAAATACTTATACTTTGTTATAAATCATGAAAATTGGTACTCGGGGGTTTTGATGCCTTCCGGACGCAACGGTGAAGTCGGATTTTCAGTTTGACAGTTTTAAAAAGGGTTTCTGGACAGATTACGTATGCTGTTTTTTTTGGGTGTTTAACATGTCATAGTAATGTGATGGATGTTCATGATGTGTATAGTGTTCTAAGTGTGGTGGTAGTTGTATGTATGTGTTATGGTTTGATTTTGGGAAAGTGTGAATGTGATGGATGTTTAACATGTCATTGAACCTTGTAGGAAGTCGATTCGTGACGGGGAATTGATTAAGACGTTTGAGAATTGGTTATCTTGTTTAAGGTACGTACACGCAGCGAAGTTTGCATTATGTGATATGTACCATATATTAATGGTAAACAAAAGTAAAGTATGGATATATAGTACGAATAATGTTATGTTTTCCGAATAAATAATTTCGATACATTGTTTTGATAAGCAGAGGTAATATGACCTCATTAACTTTAAAGTGGACGTAGTATGACGTCAATTGGTGGAAAGAATTAATCGCGGCATATGGGGGCATTATGAGCCACCGCGGGGGTATGCATACTTAACCATAGACACCGAAGTAAGGCGTGTGTCTATGGTAGAGACTTGCTTAGGGGTTAGCTCCCCCTAATATTGTCTCACCTATGGAGATTGGAGTTGAACCGGCAGTATGGCTGGAAAAGAATACAGCAGTATGGCTGACTAACAGTTACATGGAATTGATTATAAATTTTTGTATTTAATTAAATGATATGCGACCTCTTGCTGACGTGTACTTTTGGTCTTAACGATCCTGCGATGATGTCGTTTCCTTTCTGGACAATGACTAGCAGTAAGTTAAATTGCAGGTATGGGGAGTGCGTATTATCCTTGGAGAAATAAACTGTTAGATTACAGAAGTCTTGATATGAATTTTAATTTACGTATTATGGATATTTGGTTTTATGAGGCGATTACGTTCTCAAGTTGTAATAAGTAGACTTATCTTTACAAACTTATCCGCTGCTAAGTTTCCTTTACGACTAGTAGATTCTAATAACTCTAATAGAACTCGATCCGCAAGCTTTGTTTCGTTTTGAAAATCCGTTTTAAACTATCTTCTAACATCCTGGGTTGACTCGGACCATATTTAGTTTCTTCAAAAAGTCGTTTTCTCTTTTAAAACGATCCGAGTTAAATTACGGGATGTTACAGTGGGAAAAATGGATTCATTTGGCCGAATTTAGCTACAACACTTCGCCTCATTTGTCCATTAACATGTCCTCTTTCCAAGCATTGTATGGTCGTGTTCCGCCACATATAGTTCGTGTTGGACAACAACATACTACGGTGGATTCCTTGGATCTTTTACTTCAAGAACGTGATCTTATGTTAGAGGAGTTGAAATTTAGTATGTTGTAGGCCCAAGTTCGTATGAAGCAACAAGCGGATAAGAAAAGAAGGGAGATGGAATTTATGGAAGGTGACCTCGTGTATCTCAAAATTCAACCGTATAGACAAAGGTCGCTAGCTACCCGGGTCAACCAAAAGCTTGCCATGCGCTATTTCGGTCCATATAAATTCCTTCAAAGAATTGGGACGTTGCTTATAAATTGAACTTACCTCGTTAAGGTCGCATTCATCCGGTCTTCCACGTCTCACAATTAAAAGACGCAACAGGAGCTACTACTCCCTCGACAGCCGCACCCCCTCTCATCAAGGAAATGGAGTTCTCGGCTCAGTCCCAAGACATCCTTGACGTGCACATTTCCCCATTCGGTAGCAAGGAAATTTTGGTGCTTTGGGAAGGACAGGATCCGACGGAAGCCTTATGGGCAGATTACACCAAGTTCTTTGCTTTATTCCCTCTTTCTCACCTTGAGGACAAGGTGAAGGTTTTAGAAGGGGATATTGTCACGAGTGGGCAATTGGCTCAACCGGTTGTCAAGACATATGTTAGGAGGGGTTTAATAAATAAATAATAGCTTAGTTGGCATGTAATAAAATACTTTGATGTTTTCTTGATAAGGTGTCCTAAGGGTCTTATTATAATAGACTCTTATATAAAGGGCCTCGTGTACGTATTATGTTTTTTGTCAAATAAGTAATAGGAAGAAGAGAAGGATTTGGAGCTAGGTGGTGGCTCGAATACCATCATTACTTGGGCTTTCTTGATTCTATTTCTTATTTGCACATTTTCATAATCTCCATTAGTAACGATTTGTTACAGAGTACCAGGGACCAAAGGGGACCATGTGGGTACATGGAAGAAGCAAAAACAGACCAGCAACTATGTTGTGCATGATCTGTTGCTTTGCTTCTGTTTTTAAGAGTTGTTGTCCCCTAATGTTTGCTGCCCTGACATGATATTTCAAGCCCTTAATTTCTTCCTATAAATACTAGTGCCCTAGGCTTTTAATACATGCACCAAAGTCTTTTTTGTTAGAGCACCCTTCTTGCTTAGTTTTCTCCCTATATTAGCTCCTCTATTCCTTACACATAACCTCCATTGTAATACCTATCACGTTTTTTATTTCTCCTTTAAACACATATTAATAGATATCCTAGGCTAGATGGTGGATGTAGCCTAAGATTGGTGAACCACCTTAAATCTTTGTCTTGTTTGTTTATTTATTTTGTCATTCGTCATTACTTAAACCTTATTTATTGATTATTGAGTGAGGTTATAGCCTCTCCTTTCAATTGGTATCAGAGCCAAGGGTTTATTTTAGGTTACTTGAGGTGTTAGTGGTGGTCATTTGAAGTCCAAGATGTCAACAATGAAGTTAGATATTGAGAAGCTTGATAGGAACACAAATTTCAGTTTATGGCAAGTTAATATAATGGCTATTTTGATTCAAAATGGTGTTCATAAGGCACTTGGAGGTGATGAGAATAAGCCCATTGGTCTTAGTGAGGCTAAGTGGGAAGAGATGGATGGTGTTCATTACTTTGCATTATTTGTTTCCTAAACATTGATACACCATAAACATTCACTTAAACCTTATTTAGTGATTCTTGAGTGAGGTTATAGCCTCTCCTTTCAAATTCCTTGATTTTGCTAGATAATAAGTAGGCATTTGTAACTATTTATAGTAGGGTTTTAAAGTATCAAAGTAAGAGTTTTAAAATTCAAAAGTAGACGTTTTGATATGTTAAAAAATACTTTAATTAAGATAAATAATTATGTGTTTTAAAATAAAAGTTTGAATTGTATTGTATTATATGAATCATAAATAAAATGATTACTACTGGCAAAAGCATCCACTTTGACTATTAAAATACCTACTTTTATTGATAAAACATCTAATATAAATCATCATAACCTACTTGTACACGTAAAATACGTAGTGGTAAACGATTATAATATATACCTATTTCTACCGGTTAAAACAACTACTTTGACTCATTAAAATACCTACTTCAAGTGATAAAAAACCTTACATATACTCCCTCCAATTCAAATTTAATGTCCACTTTGGGTTTGGACCGCATTTTAAGAAAATGGTAGGGACCACCAAAAAGTGGGTATTTGATATGTTTTAAGAATATGGATTAAATGTTAATGATTCCCACTTTTTCTCACTAATAAAGTTCGAGAGTTCAAATTTGGAGCCAAAAATTGAAATTGCAAACTACACTTAAATTACGTAATTAAAATTCATAAATTACATAGCAAATATTCCGATTACCTAAACTAACTTACATAATTACTGTACACAATAAAAGTTGAAAAATAAATTAAGTCTTCAATTCCCAATTCCCAATTCAAGTTAACTCCAGAAAGCCAGGTAAGAAATCAAGACCACAAATCCCCTTTGATGAAACAAAGTTCAAGGGTATAGAGAAGGCCAAAAAAACAAGTCAAACTGCTGTTGCGAAAGCCATGGAGGTTAGCCAAAGCACAATTTACAGATGGAAGAAAAGAAACATCATAACAAAGAACAAAACCCAAAAAAACGAAATCATCATAAGTCAGAGAGATGCGAATATCCACATACGAGAGAAGGGACCATCAACATCATCAAAATCAGCCTTCAAATCACCATCATCAAGTGACTCTTCATCTGAAGAGGGAAAGAGATTCTCAATATACAGATCTTGCAGATCTAGTTGCAAATCAAACATACCCTCAATTTCTTCATCTTCTGATTTCAATTCTCTTCCCCAATTTGGATCCGTTTCCACAGAGATTCTAGGAGAAGGAGGAACATACCGGTAGTAGTCAAACCATGGGCTAGGAGGACCAACTAGGACGTTATCCTCAGAGGATTCGTCCCATGAAAAACACGATTTTGGAGAGCCCATGATGTAAAAGACGCAGATCTAGGCAGCAACAAGACAGACGCAGATCTAGGGTTAGGGTTATCAGTTAGGAGAGCGAGAAAGTGGGTAATGACGGGAGGTTGAAGATGAAAGTAGAAGATGAAGGAAGAAGTAGTTTGAAGATGATGAAGGAGGTAGATGCTGAAGAAGTAGTTTGAAAATGATGAAGGATGACGATGAACAGGGAATGAATGGAGGATTTAGGGTTAGGGTTAGCAGATAGTGAGTGAGGGGTTGGGTTTTTATTGAAAATGGAGGGAAAGATTAGTAGGATAATTAGTTTGGGGTATTATTTAGAGTGGGTAATATAAGTTAAGTGGGGGTATATTGGTAATTTGGCATGGGGAGTGAATGTAATTAAAGAAATTTTTTTTGCCAAAAATAGAAAGTGGACAATTAGAGTGACTTGACTAAATAAGAAAAGTGAACATTAATTTTGAATAGGAGGGAGTATTCATCATAATTGCTACTTATACATGTAAAAATCCCTATTGATAAAAATGCCTACTATATTCTATAACTTGGATTGATTTTGAAATGTGAAACTATTTTAGTTATCATTTTCCATGATAATCCAATTTGATTTATTTTCTTCTTTATATATTGTATTTATTCTCGTTAATGAAGATAGTTTTGTGAATAATTGTAACTGAATGAATGTACAAAAAAAAGCATGATGGAAAACGTCCAAAAAATAATTACTTTTCTGTTAGGGAAATTCCACATGGTAGTATCAAACTTTCATTAAACGTCAATTGTAGCACTTTTGTAAGATTTTTTTCACATAGTAGCATCAGTTTATACCTTATCTAAATGTCATAGTATTTTTCGTCAAATTCTTGTCAATTTCCGTTTAGTTTACTATTTTGACGTTTATACCCTTATTAAGTGTTGATCAGGGGTGGAGCAAAGATTTCGAAGACCCTATTTATTTTAAAATGCAGCCCTTCAATATATCAAAAGATAAAATCTTTTTACTTGAAGAAAAATAATTTAAGACAAAAAACATTGTAATGGAATATTTTATTCTAAAATTACTTCAAATATTAAAAACTTTTGACAAACAAATCACTTAAAATGAGTTGTTCAGAACTGGGACTGAATATAGCACCATTTAATATTTAAGACCCCTTATTCTTGGAGGCCCTAGGCGGACGGCTACCCGGATTATGCTAAGAACCGACGTTGGTGTTGATTGTTGTCCTTATAATTTGCTTTAAATCATTTTTTATGCTCTCAAATGTTTAATTCACCATTTTGACGTTTAATTTACCATTTGACATTTAATTCATCAAAGCTCTCAAATGTTTAAATAAATTTTTTTTCATTCAAATTGTTGTCTTTATAATTTACCCTAGTTAAGTACATTTGTATTAGTGTTTGAAATGTTTTGAATTTTATGATTCTAGTTAAGTACATTAAATGAATAGTATTGCTAATGTAATAGTGCTTAAGGCACGTTTTGTCAAAACTGCAAACAATTTGAATGAAAATAAAATTGTTACAACATGTGAGAGGGTTGATAAATAAAACTGTGAATTAAACAACAAAATGGTAAATAAAAAATTTGAGAGCATAAAAAATGAAAACATCCAACACTTAATAAGGGTGGAAACGTCAAAATGGTAAATCAAACGGAGCGAAAATGCTGTGACAGTTAGATTAGGCATAAACAAAATATTACCATGTGAAAAAATCTTACAAAAGTACTATCACGGACATTTCATAAAAGTTCAATAATACCATGTAGAATTTAAAAAAATATTAATCGTCCAACTTCAAACACGGCAACAAGAAGCCTAAAACCTGTGTACAAAAAGTCAATAGAAGAAGAACAATGGTGGTGACTGGTGAGTGGAGTGGAAGCCACACCATACCCCATACAAACTCCAAATTAAATGTTATTGATTTCATTTTTCTCGATAAATCAAATGATAATTGAGATTCGTGATCTGCGAATTATTTCAAATAAGACATTTTTAACTGAACTAGGGAATGTAAACTAAATCACTCCATGAAATAAGTAATGGTTATGAAATACACAAATGTTTATGAGACAGTCTCTTCAAGAGACCATCTGTAATTGGACCGGTCCATTATATATATTTTAAATATTATAAGAAAGTAGACATTTAAGTAGACATTAAAGATACGGTAAGTATGCATTAAGGATAATATAAGTAGAGACGACCTCTCAAAAGACTACCCGAATGAAATATACTATAATATAATTATGGTATATCTTGTACTCCTATATTAGTACTTCATGCATGACCCATAAATCGTAGCGAAGCTAAAAAGAAACTAAAAATTAATTTAGTTGAAAATTATTACTAATTGTGATTGTTTTTTGAAGAAGAAAAAGAATGGATTTCATTGATCAAATTAAAACAAATACAAAACAAAGCCATGGAAACCAACTCCTTTTTACAAGCTTTATCAGTATGAAAACGGGACCCACCTTCGAGGAAAAGTTGAACCATCTCACTCTTCATGTAAATAAAGGAGAAGACACCATAGGACAAGCAAACAACTTAAACATTAAACAGTTTTCTAATCCAAGTTTGACAACTCTCTAGCGGGTACAGACTCATGAGCCGAATCCTCACTTCGTGGAGAATAATTTTAGTAACAGCAGCAACAGTGCTCATACTCATGATTCAGACAGCTTCATTTCTGGTTCGCCATATTATGCAGGTAAGGCTGCATATACTGGTGAGGATCAAAGTCCTACGAAATCTAAGTCTCTTCCATTTCTTAGAAGCAAGTATGTGCAGGTCATAGTAAGCCATTGCTCCATAAAGTGCAAACACTGCATACTAAAGGCACATTAAAAAAAGATATGATCAATAGATTCAGGGGCAACATTGCACATAGGGCATACATTCTTAGTGATCGACACCCATTTGGATCAGTTTATCTCTAGTTCGGAGGCATCTAGACATAGCAAGCCGGAGAATAAAGCGCTCTCTAGGGATCAATGCTCGATTCCAAACAAGCTTGTCCCATCGAACTCTAATGTATCAAGGTAGTGTACATACACCTCATGCATATGGTATGTCGGATTGCACATCCACTCACTCAATATTATTAATATTATTAATATTTTATTAATATAAAAATTATTATTATTATTACTATTATTACTATAATATAATCATTTGATGTGAAGTATTTGTGAAACTTGGTTAATTGGCAGAGTAATAACCCAGTAAGGCAGCAATTATGTGAAGTATGATCTAATCATCCAAGTCATATACAATTAAGAGTAATACTCCTACTTTATAACAATCTGATCAACATATGAATTTGACGATATAATCACTTGATTACAGAACAATTTCAAGTAATAAATACTTCTACAATCTAATTTCATTTCTATAGATAGACTACTTGCTCTCATGCCATTTAATTAACAGCTCATCTTGATTTTCGCTACCTTAAAAAGACCTCATTATATTTACCGGATTCGATAATTATTTTCAGACCGGCTGACTTTGATCTTGATCATCCTCACTAATCAATCTGTTCATCTCCTCGTCTGTGGATGTTCTGTCAACCTTATGAGTAACGACCCTTTTCTGGGGTTTGTTGTCGGGCAAAAGCTTCATTACAATTCCCATGGCAATCAACAACAGCCCTGTTCCGTGCTGCTCAGTTAAAGGCTTTGTGAAGAGCAAGTAAGATAACAGCAAAGTTACCGCCTTTCTTGCTGTCGTCACCTGAAATCCAATACACATATATTAGTAGTGTTATAGTTCCTATTCGGGATCTCTTATACGATTGACCACCCATATACTTTCTCGACACTTAAAGATAGGTAACGGATATTAATAGTGTTAGTGTATAGTTCTATAACATATCCTGGGGCCTCAACAATCAGCTTAAACTTTTGGTTGAGTTGGTTCCTTGACAATTAGACACTTTTCTCATTGGCACTCGGTCATGTTACCGGGTCTAACATAAGTACCCGAGTTGGGCTAGTTTAGCAAAATTGTGTTACGATAATGATAACGTTAGGTTGTTGGAAATGAAGCAATTGCATAGATTTCTTATTGAGACATGACAGAGTTGAAGCAGCTAAAAAAGCTGGTGAAAAATGGACATAAATACATACCATGGCTGTGGTAGCAGCACCAAACAGTGCAATGAGCGACAAGACAGAGACTTGACCAATAAAGGTAGCCATGGCTTCAAAAACCAACACACCATAAACATAGGGATGCTGCATTATAAGTAAGGTGTAAGAGAAATGTGTCGAGCAAATCAGACAAATAAAATCTGGCAAAAATAGTGGGGAAAAGTTTCACCTGATAACATGATTTCCATGCTCGGAATAGCTCTCCTGTCAAAACCATGGGTGGTATTAACATTGGCAAGCCCACGACGGTTGAGCAAAACAACATCTCCATCTATTTTGCATAAAAAAGTTAAAAAGATGGTAAAGGTAATCATTAATCCTGGATATCAACTTCACATTTTTCTTATGAATTGAATTGTGTAGGAAGTGTAAGAAACACCTGAGTGGTTTCGGGATTCATGGTAAAGATTGCTTCTTGTAAATTTCCGAGGAAGGAGTCCATGATTAGAGCACCACTAATCATTACAACACCGATTATGCTGAAGTTTGGAGACGTTTGTGCATCTGCCAAAGTGAAGAGGATTAAACCCACCACCAAGAGCAATGCTGATACATATTCGGATGGCGGGTATTTCCTTCTTAATCCCGGGATGAATGCTCCCATTATCATCACTGGTAAAACCTGTTAACGCCACATTTAACAAAATCAACGATCAACATTATAACAAAGAGTTTTAACCCTGAGATAAATTCATAGGATTCCGGGCAAAACCTTGGTTTACATGGCACGAATTGCAAACAATACAAAGCCAATGACCATCAATCACCATGTTAAACAGCATTCGGAAACAGCCAAAAATTAGCATATCTAAGATTAAGATTAAGTACAGTATCAATGACAGTGAAAAGGCAGAAGAGGTACTAACTCCAATTTCCTTATCAAATAATCCTCCACCTACCACTAATTCTAAATAAATTAGTGCACCTATCACTAATTTTCTGATTATAAATTGCTCATAAAATTCTTGGCTAAATAATACACATAGAAACGGAATATTTTACTAAGCAATCAACTAGAAGTTAATCATAAACTTCCAACTACATTATCAAATTACATAATCTACCTCAATTTGGAGTAAATGACAATGACATTTAATACAAAGCAATAACTTATGAGAATAGGCAAAACAAATGTCACTAATATAAGTATCATGCACATGGAGTTTAAGAAATGGTTGAGTATCATTAATTTCCCAAAACAATGTTGAAATTGTTCAAAATTTTCCAAATTATCACAACATATATTTAATTTCTCATTTCCTAACATAGAATCACCAATATTGTCATCATCGGTTTTAGCTACTCCTCTGATAGTGACATGTTACGAGAAGAAATATCTGTTTCAGTAGCAAAATCAAAAGAACAAATAACTACTTCGCTTTGATAAATCTAGAAAAACCCGAATCAATAAAACATACTCCCTCCTATTCACCACAAGTGTCCCATTTACTTTTTGAACACTATTTCATCTCTTACTCTTATTATTAATCTATATAAGTTAAAACATAGTCAAATGGGATCTTGTTTGATTCGTCTCAATGCCAGAATTATTAGATAGAGTGCATAAAGCAAATAGGACACTTGAGGGAGCATGATGCTATATTTCGAGAACATTGAACCTTTTTAAAAGTTAATGTGGGGAATAAAATCAAGTAATGATACCTTAGTAGACTTGAACATAATTTGAGCAGGGTAATTAAGCCAAGCTAAGGATCCTTTAGTAAGTCCATGAGAACCCATAAGAACTGCTGAAAGCTTCACATAAGTCTTCCATGGATTCACCATTTGTTTGGTGGTAAACCCATTTAAGTAGATTAATGCTAGGTACACAAATCCCTGAATAAATGTGAAGTACCACCCATAGCTGCAATTTCACCCCCAAAATAACACCAAAATTGAAATTTTAACTTGATAAAAGTGGAAAATTACTCACCAAATTAATCCCAATGCAACTTTTCATCTAGATTAATTAAACCTAATAGAAAAATGAATGTAATAAAAATACCCAAATCAAAAATCTCACCTGAATTGAAGCCTGTTGTATACATATTCCTGAAATCAAAAATTACACTCAATGATCAGCTATATATTCCTATATTCTTTTTCTTTACTGATAAGAAAATCACTAATCATGCAGAATTTCTGATTAAAAATCACGTTTAATTTCATTTTTATAGAATTAATGATTCAGAATTTGCACTGTAAAACTGTAAAAATGTGCATGCATGAGAATCCTTTTTAACGATAATTCAGGAAAAAAATTAAAAGTACAGTACAATTTGATCAGAATTATACTCCACAGACCACATAACAAGCTGTTACAAATTCACAAACAGCCAAAAAAACCCACAGAAAATTAAATTTTTTAACTTTTTTTAGACCTAAGAAACCACCAAAAGATTAAAATTTTATTGACTATTTCAAGAATTAATGTAATTAGTACATTCAATGAAGAAAAAACCAAAGAAACCCAAAAAATCGGCAACACAGTTTGTCAATTTCACAACAGAAAACAATGTTTTTTTTTTCCAATTAATTTTCTTCCTAAAATCCAAGAAAAATAACCCAGAAAAAATTAATACAGAAAATGAAAGTTTACCTCACAAATTCCATTAACGAGGTAACCAAAGAAGAACCCAGATGAGCAAATAAGAAATTGGTGCCATTTTGGTCTACTTGTTAAACTTATACCAAATAAAGACCTAACTTGTTCTTCATTGTTGTTTTTCATCTTCTCTTTTCTTCCAAAACCCAGAAATAAAATCAAATAATCAAACTTGAATTAAATTAAATAGATTGGGATTAAAGAATTAAATCTTTTTTTTAATGTTTCTGAGGAAAGACATGGGGTAAAATTGTGGTGATCTCTGTGAATTCTTACATGGGGTTTCTTCTCTGTTTTAGAAAGAGAAAAACTCTGTTCTAGAGAGAGAATAAGCAAGGTTGTAAGGAGGTATACAAGTTACTAGTTAGCGAAGCTATATAAATATTCGTCTTTTGTTGCATAGGAGTGAGGGGAGACCATGATGTAAGTAGACATTTAAGATATTGAAAATAGACATTAACAATACGATAAGTTAGCATTAATGATAATGTAAGTAGGCATTAAAAATATGGCAAGTAGGTATTAATCTTGAATTGGTTGAGCTTGAGATACGTCTTTCCAAAAGACGGTCTCTTAAAAGACTAGCTGATAGTACTTAACTTTTATAAAAAAGTTTTAAACCGGCTAATTTTGTATTAGACCGTTTCATTAAGTGACGAATTCATATAATTAATTTTTTTTAATTGATTACTTTAAAATATAAGTGATTACTAGATTAGAAGTGATCATTATAAAACATTACAAAAAGTAATCACTTTAGAATTGTAAGAGCAAGTGGTCACTATAAATTGAAGTTATCAGTGATCACTTTAAGAAAATAAACCCAATAGAGATGATCTCACCGTAAGAAATTGTAAGTATTTATTTGTTTTTTGTTATGCGTGATAAAAATGGATCAAAATTGATCTTAAATGTGGTTTAGATAATATGGTATTTGCAACCTTTTATAAGATCTGACTTCCTTATGAGAAGTAAGTTATTTTCAGTTTTGGAATTATTATTTATTTTTAGATTATATGATAGAATGAAAGAAAGAGAGGTTTAACTAAGGTTTTTTTTTTTTTTTAAAAAAAAAAATCTTAAAAAAAAAAGAAAAAACAAAAACAAAAAACTAAGAATTAATCTAAGGAGTTTGACTTAAAAGACGATATTTTCTTAAATCAAACAAAATCCGATCTCATGCTTAGGATTATTAGATTCAAGATTAATGTCCTAATTAAATAACCTAGATGTTTTAAGTGGAGTTTCAGTTTAGGTTAAGAATTAGGCGACCTTTATTAGATTCACAAAAATGTACATTTTGTTATTTTTATTATTTTATTAGATTCAAAAAGTAATAAATATATACCTTTCCCTTGATGGTAAAAAGTTGAAACTTTTGATTTTATAATTCAAACTCAATGAACAATTTACATGATTGTATAAAGTGGTTTTTAAAAAGTTTTTAAGTCATAATTACATAGGCAGATCTAGTTTAAAATGAGAGTTTGTATTGCCATGGTTCGAAAACACAAGTTCACATCTTTGGTGTAGACTCGTTTCACATGATCAGTTACATACCCTATATTATATTATATTAATAAATTATAAATTTGATATATCTTTTATTCAATTTGTCTTTAATTTTTCTTCATAAATCATAATAATACCATCCCTACTATTGATAAAACGGTAATTCCTATATTTATTCAGTCAAGTAACATCGTTGATTATAACCCTCAATGCAATCACAATTACAATTCTCCTAATATTAAAATTAAATTTATAATTTAATTACGTTTAATTTTGAATTTGGATATGTTTTTAATTGAGTATATCTTTGTTTTAATTAATTCAACTCAGATTGAACTTCCATATATTGATTTTAATCAAAAATTAAAAACTAATGTTGATTATTAATCAATAAAATTGTACTATGTTTTCTATATTTGATATTTAGGGATAAAAGTGTTAATTGAATTTGTTTCATATTTTTTATTTAATAATTATTACTCTTAAGATTTGTTGTATTATATTAATATAACTAGATAATACTCGTGCGATGCACGGTTTTATTAAATTTTTTGACATATTTATTTCAACAAAAAATTAGCTATATGTTTTAACCATCTAAAAATAACCTATACTCATTTAATAAATAACATTATAAAGATTTTATAAATAATTGAAAGAAAATAAAATTAAATATATGATTTTCTAATATATTTAATTAAATGACCTAAAAAGTAAAAATCAATCAATATTAATATTATTATAGTCATAATTAGAAAATAAAAAGTCAAAGACATAGTAACATTGTTGAACATTTAGAGTATATAGACCTAAATTTGTATATACTACATACTTAGTATAGTAGTATGGGACTAAATAAATATATTATAAGTCCAATTAAATGCCTCAAAGAATTTGATGAATCATTACTTTGATTCATAAGTTTTGTTTGATGAATCATAGCTTTGATTCATAAGCTTTGTTTGGTAAAACATTAATTTGGTTCATAAGCTTTACTACATTACTTTGGTTCATAAAGCTTTGCTTGGTGAAACATTACTTTGATTCATAAGTTTTGCTTGGTGAAACACTTTTGTTTCAAAAGGAGGTATTGTTTGATGCATAGCTCTATAAATAGAGGTTGCATGCCGAGGGACATTCCATCCAATTTCCATATCATTTCTTATTTCTATCTTAAGAATACTCCCATTCTTGTTCTTCCTTTCATGAGATAATATTGAGAGAGTAATTAACTCTCAATATCATCAAAGTTCTTAATTCACCACAACAATTGTATTTACTATTGCAATTTCCTTGTGCTAGGATTTTGTTGTGTAGATTGTATCTCATTGTGAATTTCATTTATCATCCCAAGCACCTTTGTGCGAGAAATATCACAATAGGAAAGTGCATGAACGCCTTCTACTCATATCAAGTTTCCGAGTGATGTTTATCGTCGCAAACTAATCTTCATCACGGTGTTGTTCATTTCATGGTTATTCAAAGCAAGGAGTCCGTTGCCATATACAAAGGTTTGCATTATTATTTATAACAATCTAGTGTGATATCTTCTTTGATCATGCGAAGCTATGAAATTCAACAAGTTTTTCGGTATGGATTTTTTGATGAAGGCAAATGAAATATTATTTTCATGAGTATATTTAATAAGAAGTATCATGGAAAACAAGTAAGTTTTTCTTTCATGTAATTTATTTAATGATAAATTATGTTTGATATTTTTGTGTTTAAAATTGTGAGAAAGTTTTTTACATATATTTAAATCTTATTTTGGATGATCATATACATGTGTTCAAATTTATTTTGAAGTAAAGCATGTGGGTAAAAAGTATTTTACAAGGATATGATCTAGAGAAGTGGGTATGTGTTAGTTTGATGATGGAAATTTATGATGGAAATCATAAAGTGTTATCTTTCTTAATAATTTAATTAATAAAAGAGAATAGAAATCTATTCATGTAATCATCATGGTTAAAAAGACAATGATATTTTGTAATATGGAATAAAATACTACAATGTTAGGATTTATATATTATATATAAATTAGAATTGCCAAGTATACATAAAGTATGTGTTTAATCATATTGTATATCCTTATAGGATTGTTTTATTCATGAAGTTTTGATAGAATATGTTCAAGGAAATTGATTAATTATATGTATTAAGTATGGTTATGTTATACTTGCTGGAATTTAATTATTCATGAGGCATGTAAAAGAAAGTGATTAATTTATTTTAATCATGTTGAGAATTGTTGTAATGTCGTGGAGTGTAAACCAAAGGTATAATATTTTGTTTTGGTTGACAATGCTCTTTTGACCTTTCTTTAATTTGTTATATGGTATCAAGCAAGATATGATTAGTTTGTGTAACGTACTTTCGGTTAATCTCTTTTTGATTTAATTGTTATTGTTTTATATTATTGCTCTTATTATGAAATAAAGGATCAATTTATTTGATGTAACCATATTTGTGATTGGTTATGGTAGTTATTTTGTTATAACTACTTATAAGTAATTGATGTTTATTGACTCTTGTCAAGTATCTCTTGAAATGAGACAAAAATTAAATTGACATATAATTTTGTTTACCCAAGTTTATTATAAAATAATAATAAGGGGTAATGAATTATTTTGGCACACTCAAATGAGTTATGTAATTACCCAAGTCAATCTAGTTATGTTATGACTAAGATTAAGGGGTATGATTTATATGTCATATGGATATACATATTTGAGTATATAAAATATATTAAATCTAAATTTAATATAGTTTGACCATTATTTATAATAATTAAGTTTAAATTATTATGTATAATTTAACAATGTTGAAATTATAATCAATTGGTTGTTTTTATCATTACTTATGAAAATAGTTTTGAAATAAATGTTACTCTAAATTAAAGAATAAATTAACTTGCATAGATTTAAATTATGTTTTATGGTGATTAAAATTCTATAATGTTTATAAATCAAATTATTATTACTAGTTTGTAATAATATTTTCGGTATGTTTATTTGATTCATTTAAGGAAATGAATGGTATATAATTTATTTATAAATTATATGTGACAAGTTGATTTATTTTTATAACTATAAAGTGATTATAATTTATAAGTTTCTACTTATGAGAAGTTGTGTTCTTTAAGACATGTAATTATCAAGTGGCATGATAATGTATTTTATACCTTAGTATAAAATGTAGATTATGGTAAATAAATTCCATAATGTTTAATAATTAATGTATTAACCCGAAGGGTTATTTTTTTTTTATTTTTTATTTTAAAAAAAAGGACATGAGAATGTGGTGTGTAAATTTGTAAAGTCATTATACGGACTAAAACACACACCGAAACAATAGCATCAAAGTTTGATGAAATGGTTTTGTCCTTTGGATTCAAATTGAATCAAGCCGATTAGTGCTTTTATAGCAAGTTTGATGGAGCAAGGCAACGGGGTCATTATATGTCTCTACGTTGATAATATGCTCATATCCAAGAGACAAAGGATTTTTGTCTAAATCCTTCTAAATGAAGGATATGGGGGAGGCCGATGTGATCTTAGGTATAAAGATCAAAAGAGATGGTGGTCGTATTAAGCTTAGTCAATCTCATTACATTGAAAAAGTACTTAATAGGTTTAAATTGCAAGATTCGACACCAATCTCAAGCCCCATGGAACAAGGTATGAAATTTACCAAGCATACCGGAAAACCAATTTCTCAATTAGAGTATGCAAAGATCATTGGATCTTTGATGTATGCTATGACATGTACAAGGCCGGACATAGCATTTGCAGTTGGTGAATTGAGTAGATTTACTAGTAACCCGAGTCCCCTACATTGGATGGCAATAAGGAGAGTATTACGATACTTGAAAGGAACCATAGATTATGGTATAACTTATAGTGGTGAACCTCCTATTTTGGAAGGTTATTCCGATGCTAGTTGGATCACTAATGAAGAGGATAATTCTTCAACTAGTGGTTGGGTGTTTGTTTATGGGGGAGGTGCCATTTCATGGGCTTCCAAGAAACAAACGGTAATTGCAGATTCCACTATGTCTGCGGAATTCATTGCACTCGCCTCAGCGGCAAATGAAGCAGAGTGGTTAAGGAATCTCATGTTTGAAATACCTTTGTTGCCAAAGCCAATTTCACTGGTGGCAATTCATACGGATTGCTCAACGGCTTTGGGAAGAGCTTATAGTCAAGTGTATAATGGTAAGTCGAGACACATTGCTCTTAGAGTAAGGTTTCAATTGAACAAGCATCAATTGAGATCAGTTTATGTCAATAAAGTTTAAAGGAAAAGTCCCAATTCACACACAAGTAGCATTGTGTCTTGAATTCAATGTGGAAAAGTCCTTTAAAGTCTTTGGAAGCAACAAGAATGAATGGCCCATAGTTGCTTTAGACCGTGATGACAAGGTAGTCGTTTAAGTTCTCAAGGTCAAGGGTTGAAGAGCTCTTGGTGGTATCCTATCACGGGGATATGTTTTACGTAGTGAGAACCTAACTATATAAGTTTGAAGTTTTGGCCGCTTCAAGTAGTCAAGATTGACATATTCGACTATGATAAACTTATGAACAGATATGGACACGGCCCTATATAATGTGTCAAGGTAAATGACAACATGTTATTGGTTTTGTGTGTATTTAACCTTCAAGTGGTTGGATGGGCTAGTTGATTCAATCCGTAGGGACATCATTCTAGTTCGATCGCTTGTGAACTGTTTTATACTAGACGTTAATTCAATCCGTAGGGACATTAACGTTGATGCATGAAACGGAATTATATACTTAATGTGTGAAGGAAGAAGGAGGTCCGTTATACACAGTCCAATTAAATGCCTCAAAGAATTTGATGAATCATTACTATGATTCATAAGTTTTGTTTGATGAATCATAGCTTTGATTCATAAGCTTTGTTTGGTGAAACATTACTTTGGTTCATAAGCTTTGCTTGATGAAACATTACTTTAGTTCATAAAGCTTTGCTTGGTGAAACATTACTTTGATTCATAAGCTTTGCTTGGTGAAACACTTTTGTTTCAAAAGGAGGTATTGTTTGATGCATAGCTCTATAAATAAAGGTTGCATGCCAAGGGACATTCCATCCAATTTTCATATCATTTCTTATTTCTATCTTAAGAATACTCCCATTCTTCTTCCTTTCATGAGATAATATTGAGAGAGTAATTAACTCTCAATATCATCAAAGTTCTTAATTCACCACAACAATTGTATTTACTATTGCAATTTCCTTGTGCTAGGATTTTGTTGTGTAGATTGTATCTCATTGTGAATTTCATTTATAATCCCAAGCACCTTTATAGGAGAAATATCACAATAGGAAAGTGCATGAACGCCTTCTACTCATATCAAGTTTCCGAGTGATGTTTATCGTCGTCGCAAACTAATCTTCATCACGGTGTTGTTCATTTCATGATTATTCAAAGCAAGGAGTCCGTTGGGTTCGCATTATTATTTATAACAATTAGTAATAAATACAATGACATTATTATTGAGTTTTAGAGGGAAAAGTTTTATGAGAAATTGACACGTAAGCAATATTAAAAAATGATGTCTTCAACAGTGTTTTATTTTGGTAATAATTATTATATATTGGGTTCTACATTGGCAAGGTTATAATTGGCTTTTTGTTAATTTCTATGATACATACTCTCTTCGTTCCCTATTGATGTTCCCATTGGAAATATTCACGGGAATTGAGAAAAGTGGAATCTTTAAGATAGTGGAGATATTATTTTATTGAATAATATATTTGATGGAGGAAAAGTGGGGACCACAAATATTAGAAAAGTATTTAAAAAAAGCTAGTGGAAAAAATATGGAACCAAAACTAATTAAAAAATGTTTTTATGAAGTTAGTGGAAAACATGTGGGGACTATAAGAAATATAAAAATGTTAAAATGGAGTTAGTGAAAGATATGTGGGGACCATAATCATTATTCAAATATTAAAATGAGGATGGGTGACGTTATTTTTGTCCAAAATTTGTGATATAAATGGAAAGATTCCTTATGGGAATAAGAATTGAAACACCCCAAAATGAAAAATGGGAACTTCTTTAAAGAATGGAGGGAGTATTTAATTAAGCTTTAGAACCCCATATTTTAAATTTTGGTTCTGCCATAAATATATATATATAATAAAAATAATTATAAAGACTTGTTAGACTAAAAAGCAATGTTCTAATCAACTTAGCTATCTCTTATGAAATTAGAGTATTTTTTCTAAATGAATCACAAATTTTTTTTTTCAAGAACCATAGAATATTTTTAGTTGTGTGTGTAATTTGTAAACACCAATATGAATATGTACACAATTTTCAAGTTGATTCCAAAAGGAAAGGGGTAAATTTTACAAATGGATCTATGTTGAGAACAATATTTCATCACTAAAGTATTTTTTGTGTATTAAGATCCTTGAAAAATTATATTTGTTTTAAATTTTTTATTTATTCACAAAATTTATACAATATAAAGTCTTTGAGGCAGGGGCAGTGCAAACAATTTCAATAGCTTGTTTATTTTTCATACATTTTTAAAATTGGATCCCTTTATATGAATTTTTTTTTTTGGAAAAATGAAAAAATTTCCATTGCACCAAACAAAGACAAATACAAACAATAAGGAGGGGACACCTACCCCCATCTCTGCATTAGTGTAAAATCAAAACCCACTTTCGAGGAAGGGTTGCCTAAGCTCACTCTTCATATGCAAAGGGAGGAAATTAGCACCCCTCAAAAGAGAAAAGGAAGAAAAATATACAAGAAGACTAAGATAGAGTCGAATCCATTGCAGGACTGTTGCAGTAGTGCTCATGCTGAGCCCCCAGATAGAGTCGTTTCGGGCTTTCCAAATATGGTAGCAGAGACTAGTGATGATCACTTTTTTTTTCAACCCGTAGCGTTCCATTTCTTTCTAGCTAGCCTTTCCAAGTTGGAATTTTGTAGGGGAACACCTAGCCAATCAGAGAGGGCAGTGAGATACTAGGAGCTGAGCAAACGGTTAAAAATGTGTGTTGCAAGGTTTCAACTGCGGATACACACATAGGGCAGCCCAATTTTCTTGAGCTTATCTCGGGTCTTGAGCTTGTTTTGGAGGGCAAGCTAAAGGATGAATCTCTCCTTTGGGATAGAAGGTCAACAGGAGTTTGGTGGAGAGTGTACTCCTTGTAGACTGAAGCAATGATATACCTATCCTTCATCACCTAGTTACTCATAATGTCTCTCGTTTTGCAGATTTTGTGAAGGGACCAGCTTGCTAGGCATCCGAAACTTAGAGACCTAGAATACTGTTGTTGTGGGTAAACTATCATGGTAAATCTGTCATATGCCCGAATCCCTATGAGTTCGTTGGATACATGGAGTCTATATGAAGGGGGCAAATTGGCTACGCTATAACTCCCCTCCTACGTTTGGAGACAATATAATATGGTTTTATTAATTAATTTTGATGATCAAGAGTTTATCTAATATCATGTTTTGTAATAAGAGTATTTAACGACCTTAAAATCCATTAAAATATAAATTTAATGAATAAATTTCTAAGAAAAAAATATCCAATAGATTTTCATGACATGCAGCTACTAGGGGTGAACACGGTCCGGTTTGGTCTGGTTTGACACTAAAATCAGACCAAACCAGAAATTCCGGTCTGAAAATTTTTCAGCCCGGACCGGACCGTTTAGATCATCAGACCGGACCGGACCGTTTAGATCACCAGACCGGACCGGACCAAACCGTTTTTGAACGATCCGATCTGGTCTGGTCTACGGTTTTTACTTTTTTTATTTTACTCCAAATTAATACATGTATTTATGCAAATATTTCAAACCTACAAGTAATAAATATAATAATTTATAATTAGTTGATAACATCAACATCATTCAAGTATATATTGCTATATAAAAATAACTACATCTTAAAATATCTAGGTAGCAACTTAAATTTTTAAATACAAAATTATGATTTTCGACCATATTACGGTTCGCGGTCCGGTCTGGTCTGAAAAATAAAAAAACCGAGACCAGACCGTAAACCATAATTTAATTTGAAAAAAAAACAGACCAGACCATTTAAACCCGTAGACCAGATCAAATACTAAAATTTCGGTTTGGTCCGGTTTGGTTTACAGTTTAGAACCTCGATCCTTAGCTCCAAAAGTACTCCTTAACCTTTGGTACAACTTCTCAATAACTAAGATCTAACTTCCTTTGCTACAATTATTTTTAAAGAATTCAAAAAAAAAAACATTATTTCGGATCTTTCTATGCAACTTAATAACTTTTGATTTCTAACTAAAAATTGTTAAATTTACTTACTTTTTGATATTTTGTTATTTTGGAGATTGATTAGTGTTTAGCAACACTTGTTGCACAAGTCCCACAACTGAGAGTTTTTTTGGCTAGGAAACAAAAATAGGAGATTGTAAGTTGATGAAAGAAACTTGTTTTAAATTTCCTTCTTTTAGCCTAAATTTCTAGGCCTTCTTAAGAGATTATTTTTCTCAGTTATTATGATGAAATACCCATTTTTATAATAATCTTAGTTTATAGAAAGATTTCATGTAAAAAGAATTTTACATGAACAAGTTTTAACAAAACTAGTGAAATAAAGAAATGAACATTTATATATTAAATCTTACACATCTAAAAACTATGAAAAATTAATATTTTGAAAGTATACGATTAGACGTTTTAAACAAGATCTCACTTGACCATATTTTTGCTTGCACATTAGGCCCAATATATAAAATAAACTTGAACGATAAATAGTGCCATAACAAAAAATGTAGCAACTATTTTAGAAGGGAAGAAGTATCTATATAATGCTACTACCTCCTATTCAACCTAAATGTCTCATTTAGTTTTTTGGCATTATTCACTCATCACTCTTAATTTGTAAGTTACTCTTAATCTATACGTCAAAACATAGTCATGTGTGATCTTGTTTGATTCGTCTCAATACACGGATTATTAATATCAAATTTTTATAATTTTTAATTGAGAATAATTTGAGATATTAAGGTGTAAAATGTTGTCTCGACAAATGTGAAAAAACTAAACAGGACATTTAGGTTGAATAGGAGGGAGTATTAGTTTTTCAAATAAAGTAAAAGAAGGTAAGAATAAATTTTAGCATTATGGTTGTGGTTGTGGGTATTTCCTATGCATGCAAAATAGAGGAAGAAGACAGAGTGAGGGATAGTGCAGAAGCCACAAGGTGGGTACAGAAAATTGAATTCAAACACCAATTATAGTATAGGACTAGTTTTTAAGAGAAAGTTACTGATTTTAGTGTATGGTATTTTGGGCTGGCAAAAGTTGACCCGACTTGTTAATCCGATCTGAACCTAATCAGAAATAAGAGGGTTTGGGTTGAGACTTTTGACCCAATTAATTAAATGGGTCGATCCGACCTGATCTGTTTATTAAATGGGTTAGGTTCAGGTCAAACTTTTAAACCCGAAAAAAACATGTTTAACCCATTTAATTAAATGTGTTAATTTCCAGATAAATCAATAAATATAAGCTAAACTTAGTTCATTTAATATTTTCTTATTTTTCATAGTAAATACAAAATAAATAACAAAAAAACATAAATTAAAATTAAAGCCTAAAAAATTAGATTTAATCAATGTTAAAAACCTTAAAATGAAAACAACCTGATCTGTTGCAGGTTGAGTCAAGGTTGTGATATTCAACCCAATTAACTAAATGGGTTGGGTTTGGAGCAATGGTTTTCTGACCTGTTTATATATGACCCAAACTCGAACACGACCCAACCTAATCTATTTGACCCCTTAATGGTATTGTTACTGTTTGACCCCCTATATGGTACAGCAACATATTGAATATTATCTTGTTGGAATTCAGTTGTGTCCTTATAGTTTCTGTATGTATCACGTTCATCTTCAATAATCATATTGTGAAGAATGATACATGCCAACATTATTTCCCATATTAAATCCTGATCCCAAATAAGAGATGGTCTTTGTATGATTGCAAATCGTGCTTGTAAAACTCCAAATGCACGTTTAACATCTTTCCTTACTGACTCTTGGCGTCTTGTAAACAATGCATCTTTTTGGTTTAGTGGAAGTCGAATTGCAGGGATAAAAGCAGCCCATTTTGGATATATACCATCTGTGAGGTAGTAACCCTTATTGTATGTGTTCCCATTTACATTATAAGTTACCTCAGGAGCTTTACCTTGATAAATATCATCAAAAACAGGAGACTTTATCAAGACAGTTATGTCATTGCAAGTCCCAGGCGTTCCAAAAAAAGCATGCCAAATCCACAAGTCACCAGAGGCCACAGCTTCTAAGATGATTGTTGCATGCTTATTTTTTCCTTGATACAACCCTTTCCAACCTCTTGGGCAATTCTTCCATTTCCAGTGCATGCAATCTATACTGCCTAACATGCCTGAAAATCCCCTTCGTTGACCGTCATGAAGTAGTCGTTGCAAATCAGTGACATTTAGCCTTCTCAAGTACACTTCTGTGTAGGCTTGTCTAATTGCTTGGACAAAATGGAGAAGACAACTTCTTGCAGTGCTTTCCCCAATCTTTATGTACTCATCAACTGCATCACCACATGTTCCATATGCAAGCATCCTCAATGCGGCAGTACATTTTCGTATAGGAGACGCGCCTAGTTCCCCAAGCGCATTTGGCCGTTGTTGAAAGTATGGATCTGTAGTTGTAACATGCATAGGCCTGTCAAACATATCAGGTTAGGTCAGGTTTGGGTTCGGGTCGTATATAAACAGGTCAGAAAACCCTTGACCCAAACCCAACCCATTTAGTTAATTTGGTCAAAAATCACAACCTTGACCCCACTTGCAACAGATCAGGTTGACCCGTTTATAATTTTTTTGTTTTCGTTTTAATGTTTTTAATGTTGATTAAATATAATTTTTTTAGGCTTTAATTTTAATATGATGTATTTTTGTTGTTTATTTTGTATTTGCTATGCAAAATAAGAAAATAATAAATGAACTAAGTTTAGCTTATACTTATTGATTTAACTCAAAATTAACACATTTAATTAAATGGGACATACAGGTTTTTTTCAGGTTTGAAATTTTGACCCGAACCTAACCCATTTAATAAACAGATCAGGTCGAGTCGACCCATTTAATAAAATGGGTCAAAAGTCTCAACCCAAACCCAATTATTTCGTGTTAGGTTCAGGTCGGGTTAACTTTTGTCAGTCCTAAACATGCACCTTCAACGATTCGAAGAAACAAAGATCGACTCATACAGAATCTACGTCGGAACATAGATTCTGGATACAGTGGACACTCAACAAAGTAGTCGTTCACAAGCCTTTCCTCGGCATCCCCACTTTTACGATCAATGAACTTCCTCTTCTTCTTTTGAGCAGGTTTCCCACTGGATGTTGATATGCGATTTCCTCGTCAATAAGAGTGACATTTTTCATCTCTTTTTTCGTAAGTAACTTTCACGTTTGAAACCTTAACTTTTGCTCATGTTGTGTCTTTTGATATTGCATAGCCTGGTTTAATTTCTCATAAACCAAGTCTCTTCCACACTCAATCATACTCATAGCGACATTTATCACATCCGTATCCGAGGAAGTGGAAATCCCCTTCATTTTTCTTTATGCCTTCACCTTCTTCACTCCATCAGGCCTTGGTAATCCAACTTCATCACTTGATCTTTTAGAGTTATCAATAGTAAGATCGGTTAAGTCTTGCCCTGGTCTCCATCTTGTACAATATTCAGTTAAATCAGCCACACAATGTTGAAAAATGAATTTCTTACCATGTTCTTGTTCGAAGAGGAGTAATGCTGTCTGTTCCACGTCGTCAACATTCGTACCACTAGCTCGCATTCTTTCCACCTCTCCCAATTGGGATATCCACTTTACAACATCACCGTTAATTAGACCCCATCGACCTCTTATAGATTTTTCAGTTCTTTTTTGGATTATATTTGGCCTTTTTCTTACCTCATCATTGTAAATTTGTATTATCTTCTTCCATAATATTGCTTTCGTTATATCAGTTCCAACTAATATATCACTTCTGCAATTAAGTACAACGGAAACAACACACAAATCTTCGTCACAAGACTATCTATCTCTGTTCACGTTTTCCTTTTTCTTTTCCTCTTCCTTTTCCTTTTGTTACTTCATTCTCAACCTCATTGTCAGCTAGCTGTTGAGTAGGAAACATTTCATCCAACCTTGATCTGTTGCTACTCCCATGTGCTCCTGGGGTAGTAGGAGATTTGTCTTGGTTTTGTGATTGAAAAAGCATTGGTTGATTATTTCCCAAATTTGAAGTGGTTTGATGATGAATAAAGTTGGAACTTTAAATGTTATTTTGATTTTGTGCTATATATTGCTTTATCATGATTTGAAATTCAAGTGTATTTATAAAATTTGTATCAAATTGAGGATTAGAGTTGGAATTTTGAATAATGTTTGGATTTTGTGGTTGTTTGTATTTTGTGGGATATTTTGATATGGACGAAAATATGAATTTTGAGAGTTGTTTGGATTTTGTGGGTTATTTTCGTAATAAGGATGATTATTAGCCATAATTATTATAAAAAATTAGAGTAAAAATTTAATTGTAAGAAATAAAGCAAAAATTAGAGAATTATAAAGAGAATTATGATACTTGAGAGAAATAAGAAAAATAGAGATTTTTGAAAGTGTTGAAAATATAGTAAAACTGGTGTCAATTTATAGATAAACACTACAACATAATTTGCTTTTAGTGGGATATATTTAGCGACATTTAATTTAAATGTCGCTATTTCCAATTTCTTATAGTGTATATAGAGGATTTAGTGACATTTATTAGACCCTTTAGCAACATATTAAAAAGTCACACTAAAGCTTTTAGCGACATAGGATCTAGTAGCAGTTCTCACAAATGCCACTATAGACTATAGTGACAATTACATATGCCACTAAAGACCAAATTAAGTGTCGCTAAATCACTTTATGGTGGAACTAAAAATAAAAACCAATAATGATTACACTAAAAATATGAACCAGTGATTTTTTTAATGCCACTAAATCCAATGTCGCAATAAGCTAAATTTGTTGTAGTGAAAAAAAATTATCACCGTTGGTATAATTGATTTAATTTTTTGATTTGAATTTTTTTTAAAAAAAGCAAAAAAAACTCATTTATAGTGTTTAAAAATCTGAAAAAATAAAGCAATACCAGGTGTTGACAAGTGGCGCAGTATTAGAGGAAGAAGCAAAATTTAGTTTGCTTTTTGCAGGTGTACGTTGAATAGGGAGCTCCTTTTATTATTTGGACCTCATTTTTCAAGAGGAATATGTCATTGGATTGGGAAGTCAACTTACTTCCTATTAATAATTAAGAACTAAAAATAGGAGCCATTATTGATGCTCTTACATAAAGAATTCAATTAGTTTGTGTTTGGGAACTAGCATTTCATTTCAAATTAATGATTTCAATTATGAAATCATGAATGTAGAATTTGAGAATTTGAGAATGACAAGGTTTGGGAGGTCATTCTCAAATCCTCATCTTTAAACCATTTTGATAACAATTGTGGATTTGACTCAAATCCAAATTTGAAATTCTAGTATTTGCTAAACACTAATTTTGAATCAAATCTATATTTTCAAATGAAATTCTCATTCCCAAACATAACATTAGGAAATTGCATGTCACATATAATTAGGAAAATTTAAGTTTGTTAATTACATAAGTTTTCTAAGTATCCTAGTAGTAGTTTTTTCTCCTAATCTATTGAGGTTTAGAGTTTTTTTAACTCCTATAAGTCCGAGTATTAGGTTTCTCATTTTTGTATCTCCAAATTTAAAATCTAATAGCCCTGTGAGATTAGTAAAAGTTCTTATTAATTGTGAGGAAATTTTTGAGAGTTTTCAAATGAAATTTTATGTTATTTGTTGTTGATAATAATATATACTTTTAATCTAATTACTCAGTCATAAAGCTACAAAAACTGGCTAGGACACCTACCACCATTATATGATCCGTAAATGTTAACATACTCTGGAGTCCGGCCATCTGCATTTGGTCGATAGTTTCCCACCATTTTGCGACTTAATAGTGTGATTAGTAATTTGTCAACAATTTTGTAGAAAATAACTCAGATCGAAAAATTACATAGAGATTGACCAATGTATAAGCTTGACAGACTACTCCCCTGTTACTAATTGGTTTTAATTAGAATGAAACTTCATCAAACTTGTGTGAGTCTTGTTGTTCTTGTGTGAGTCTTGTTGTGTACAAGCCCAATAGTAAAAATTTATCATGGTACTTAAGCCAACATTTTTCGATCAATTAGAAACAAAAATAAGTCTCGATCTTCCATAAAAAAGAACACGTCGACTCGAAAATAATAATGTTTTTGTTCAATTAAAAAAGGCGTTCACATATGAGGAAAGTGATAGATAATACCTCACATGTGATAACACATTGAAATTAGAGAAAAATTGACTAACATATAAGCTTGATGGTATACTGCTACTATGATCATTTGATTTTACATGGAACCTCATAAAACTACTCTTATGCGGATCTTATTGTGTACAAACTCAATGATAATAAATTCATCACTTCACAGCCATATTTGTTATGTTTGCCCATTCCCGATACGGTCAATCATATTGGTTTACATAATTCATAATTGAAAATTTTGTAAATAATACATTCATCTATTGCTCATTGACTCAAATATTCATAACTATTAATTAATTCTGTATGCAGGCTAAATATCTCAATACTTAGCCTTAAACAGTATCATAATACTTGGAGCATGTAGGTTAGTACCTCTCCAACATCTATTGCTCATGAACCTCTTCATCATGTACTTCTTCCTCATCTAATGAAGACTCATCACAATCAACATCATCATCCTCGTGAACGCCATCATCATCATGAACTAATACATCACCATCAGGTTGTACCTCACCAACATTTGCGTGATTCTCCTCTACATTCTCATTTGCTAGCTGATATACAGGAGGTGTAAAAGAAGAAACATCATAAGTAGTATCAAAAGACAATTTTGAAGTAGAGGTATACCTTGTACTCAGAAGATCTGCACCCTTTTCATGCCCACAGAATACTACATCTCTACTTCTCACGACCTTCTTTTTTTCAGGATCATATAGTCTGAAACCATACTCTTCATCACCATACCCAACAAAAACACATGTCTTGGAATCAAGCTTCAATCTCTGATCTTTCGGCACATGCATGAATGCCTTGCATCCAAAGACTCTCAAGTGTGAATATGAAGGATCACGCCCCTTCCATGCTCTATTAGGAATGTCAAAACCAAGAGGAACTGATGGAGAACGATTGATCAAATACACGGCACACTGAACTGCTTCAGCCCAAAATGTCTTAGGAAGATCAGACATTCTAAGCATACATCTCACTTTCTCCACAATGGTTCTATTCATCCTTTTTGCAACTCCATTGTGTTGTGGTGTACCGGGCTCTGTCTTTTCATGTCTTATGCAATGCTGCAAGCAATAATACTTGAACTCTTTCGAAGTATACTCACCACCATTGTCAGTTCGAAGACGCTTCACCTTTCTTTTTGTCTCTCTTTCTACCATGGAATGAAATTTCTGAAAGACCTCGAACACTTGGATTTTTGTCTTCAACATATACACCCAAGTTCTTCTAGTAGCATCATCGATGAAAGTGACATAATATCTATTGCCACCAAGGGATTCAACTTTAATGAGACAACAAACATCGGAGTGTACTAGCCTCCAACTTGGCTTGCTTTTTAGTAGACTTCCTGGAAAAGGAAGCTCTATGCTGCTTTCATGCCAAACAATGATCACAAGGGTCAAGAGAAACAATTTTATCAACAGGAATCAATGTTTTACCTGCTAAAAAGTTTTAATCCCTTGTCACTCATATGTCCTAATCTTTGATGCCACAAGTTAGGTGAGTTCTTCTCTTCCACTGCATTAAGCTCACCAGAACATACACTCAAATATGTCTTGGACCAAGAGCAACACAACTCACTCCATGCAATTGTCATTGAACCTTAGACAACTTCCACTTACGATCACCAAAAGTATGTCGAAAACCCTCTAAATCAAGAACATTAGCAGACAACAAATTAAGGCGTATAAATCAGGAATATGGCGCACATTCTTCAACGTAAGCATGCAACCAACACTTGTCTTCACATGAATATCACATAACCCAACAATGCTTGCTGAGCTCTGATTTCCCAGCTTTTCAATACCAAAATCACCAGACTTGTAGTTCATGAAGTACTCTCTTTTGGGAACCCAATGGTATGGAAGCACCTGTATCTACTAACCACTCTATGTCTGAACCATCAACATGATGACACTCACTAGTTGCACAAATCAAAGTGACCTCATCATCACTCTTAGAAGCTGTTGTTGCAGTATTTTTATCATCTCCCTCCTTTTGTGAATCATTCTTCTTTCTCTGTTCCCTTTTCAAACAAAAACAATACTTCTTGATATGATTAGTATTCTTGCAGTAGTGGCATGTAGTAACATTTCTTCCATTACTGAATTTTGACCTACTCCTTGAGTTATCACGACCTTTGGGATCCTTACTCTTGCCTCTTCCTCTGTTCTCAACAACAAGAGCATGTGAATTGACAACTCTCATCTCCTTCCTACTGATTTCTTCATTAAACATGCTATCTTTGATCACATCCAAAGATAACACACCATCCGGAGCAGTTACTAATAGTCACAACCAAGGTCTCCCAACTATACGGCAAAGAACTCAACAAGAACAAAGCTTGCAACTCATCATCAAGAACAACTTTCATAGTGGTCAACTTGTTAACAACATCTTGAAAGTCATTAAGATGCTCAGCAAAGAACTTTTCACTTTTCAATTTCAAATTAACAAGTATTTTAATCAATGAAGCTTTATTATGAGCGGTCTTTCTTTCATAAAGGCCTTCCAACTTCTTCCACAATTCATAAGGGTCGGACTCTTGTAACACATGGTTAAATATGCTAATATCGACCCATTGCCTAATTGTGCCCAAAGTCTTTCTTTTCAACTTTTTCCAATCTTTAACTTCCATTTTATCCGGCTTAGATGGTTTGGAAACACTACCATTTGGGTTAGTGACAAATTCAATTGAGTCAAATGAGTCCTTACAATTTAACAAGTCTTCCATCATAGGTCTCCAAATTGAATAGTTAGTTGATGTCAATTTAACCATCAAGCTACTACTACTCGACTCCATAATGTGATTATATTAACCACGGCTATGATACCAAGTTGTAGGAATCGGAAGAGGTCACTGCGACACTCACTAAATCACCAACTCAAGACAATCCTTCAAATATCCAAACCAATCAACCCAAAATATCACACAACAAGAATATGAAATATGGACAACAATATTTCAGTCACAAAGCATCAATAATAAGTGGAATAAGATGCAAGCAACACACACACAAATTATACGTGAAAAACCCCTTCGATGTGAAGGATAAAAACCACGGGACCTCTTGAGTAGTCCACCCTTAATATTCTCTTATTGATGATAAAATTGAGGGTAAAATGAACCCAATGTAGTTCACAACAATTCACAGCCCACCAATAACAATAAACAATAAGAGATTGAAATTAGAGAACAAGAGGAGTAAAAAAACACCCAAAATCAACACTTCTGTCCAGAGACAACTGTGACCGAACTAGAGCTCCAAAGAACGATCCAACTGTTCAAAATAAAGCCCTTGGTGTCAGGAACAAGCTGTCAAAATTTGAGGATGATCCAACAGTGCAATTTCCGACAACGGACAAATTACAAAAGCCTGCCCTAAAAACTACGTATATGAAACCTCACTTTTCTCTCTATTATGTATTTGTTGTTCTAGAAAACTACTCTCACACTTGGTCACATGTTTTTCACAAGATAAGTAGATAACCCCTCTAAAACTTCTACAATAATCCACAACTTAAGTCTCTAAATTACACTTAATCCAAACTAGTAAAAATGTAATAAAAATATACCAAAACAAGATACATTTTACTTCAATTGGGCTGGACGGCTGGACCCATAACAATATTTAGAAGATAAAATATATCTATGTGAGATCTCGTTAGATTCATGTTAATGTATAGTTTTTATTATGTACTTTTTTAATTTTTATTTTGCGTATATAGAGATAGGTTTAAAATTTGTTTTGAAAATTGTGCAAAAAATTAACGAGAGGAACAAAAAGGAACGAAAGAAGTTATAACTAATTACAAAATAATGGTGATAAATAAATAATGCAATATTTCTAATATTGTAAGTAATTTGAAGCAGAAAAAAGTAAGTGTTTTAAGAAAATTTATCGTAAAAAATACGAACCAAAGTTAACAAATGAATACACAAAAATTATGATTCTCCCTTCTCTACATATTGATGTTAATTTTTCTTTATTTTTTATAAATTTGAAAATTTTAAGGAGAGTGAAATAAGTAAATATCAATATGATCAATACTTAATATCTACATTACATTTTTAGCTTCTCACATGTAACACTGTAAGTATTATTTTTATTTATCTTTATGTATATGTATGATTACATGAATTAAATCTTAAAAAAATGAAAATAAATTGGATGGCCCGGGGAAGGGTCACCATCTCTAATACTACAAATGGATAATATAATTTAGTATGTGGAAATAAACATGGTTTTCCTGAACATGAAAGATACTTTGCCTTCTATTGAGCAAAGCGTAAAGTGATCATCATGAAGCTTGCTCTACTCTATTTTATGAGTAGTTTAATGTGCAAAAGTTAAAAGAAATTACAACTTTCTTAGGATAGTATGGACAAGCTTCAAGGCTTTCTTGCAATCATTTTTGCCATTTTCATAATAAATAACTACTCCCACAAAGCTTTACCCATCTCCTCTTGGGTTGCTAGTTGTCCGACAAATTATTGTTAGCTGTTGGTTGTTAGTTGTTATTGTCATGCTTTTGGTCGTTAGTTATTTTGGTTAGTTAGTTTGACCAATACAAGTGTTAATCTTTTTTGTTGGCATTTAACCTAGCTAAATAGCCAAGATATTTATATTGGTAAACTTAAGTGTTATTAATTGGTTGTTTATTAGAGGAAAAAAATAGATTAACAAGCCAAAAATCAATAAAAAAGTTAAATAGGATAACTTTTTTATTTTTTACTTCTCTTAAAAAGCTATCTTCCAAATATTTTTTAAACAAGTGAAAATTCAAAATTCAACTAAACAATCAATACAAATGCCAAATACTAACAATGATTTGTCTAACTTTTTTTAGATTTAGTGAATTACATTGGACTGATGTAGGTTCATAAGTTTGATAAACTAAAGTCATTATTTATATACAAAATTAGGTGATCAAAGATTAGAACTTCAAAACTTGTTGTAATAGTCCGGCTAAAACTGACCCACATACATATATAGAAATATAAGATATGTATGGTATCACTGACTATTTCTTAAAGATACAAATTTATATAGACGATTATAAATCAATTTACAAATTGTCGATTGCATTCTCTTAGAGATGGCAATTCAGTCTGAATCCGACCCTAGTCCGAGGAAAATAATCCGATTCGAGTCCGAGAAAAAAGTCATCCGACTCCGACTCCGACTTTACGATCCGAGTCCGAGTTAGAGACGGATCGGAGTTGGACCGTATTAAAAATCCGACTCCGACTTTACGACCCGACTCCGACGTTGAAGGACATCCGACTTTGAATTTGACTTTTACACTAATATTTTGTTTCATTTAAAACGCTAGATGTGACTAATTCAAGCTCTCTCTTATACTAATTGTAATTTTTGATTTTGAAAATGTACTTGGTATTTTTATTTAGATTAATGAATCAAGATAAGACAAATGAAATCAAGAGAAATAAAATACGCTAAATCAAAATACGAGAAAATTTTGTTAAATTTTAGTAGTAGGATTAATTAAAGTACATATTTATTTGTTAAATTGTATATGAAAAATATATTTTGTTAATTTTGTATGCTTTAAATCAATAGTACAAATACAATATCACAACGATACTGTTTGATAATGATCCGACTCTGCATCCGACTCCGTTGGAGATTCGAGAGTGCGAGTCGGGGCAAACTTGGAGTATGCATAATCCGACTACGAGTGGAGGTGGACTGAAAACAAAAGTCCGACTATTTTCCGGAGCAAAGTCGGAGTATGTATAATCCGAGCCGAATCCGACCCATTGTCATCCTATAAAGAACTATAAATATGATGAATAAAATGTCAAATTGAAAAAACCAAAGGACTAACTATTCAAAGTTGTTTAAGTAGCAGAACGTAATATGATGATTGATATTAAGACAAATAATTGGACATGTGTCTTACATCCTTCATCTCACACTCATAACTCATTCTATAGACTATCTTACTACCTTTACCTTTACTTAGTTTAGATTATTGATTACACCATATACTAATATTTATTTTAAATAAGGAAAAATTATATTAAACCACCTAATTTATACACTCTTTTTTAAAAAACCACCTTATATAAATTTTTTTGCAAAAAACCACCTTATATAATATATTTCTTTGCAAAAGACAACCTGTTAATCTATTTCGTTAGTTGACTGGCATGTTTAACGTTTGACCATTTCTTCTTCCTGTCACGTGCCTGTCACGTGAGCTGAATCAAAAACCCATCTTCTTCCTCATTAAATGTCGAGCAAAATCAAAACCCCCATTTCATTTCTTCTCTCTTCTACCATTAAAACCCTAGATTCAAATTCAACCAATATGATTATCATCAATGAAATGTTAGACTTTTATGTAAGATAATGTTTGATTTTGATATTTTGTTCTTGTTTATGTATACACTGATCTTGTTCTTGTTTGTATTATTGATTTGGGTATCAATTGGTATATTTTGTTCTTGTTTTGTGAAGCATACACTGATCTTGTATTGATCTTGTTTTGTGAATCACACAGCAGCATACACAATTGGTATATTATGCACTGATATGCTTGATTATGTGCTTGATTATGCACTGATACACAATTGTTTATGTATACACACTGATTGCTTGATTATTTATGTGAATGGTATATTTGTGTATTTGAACAGAACATTGATGTGAATTGCACTAATGGGTTTAATGAAAAAGAGAGAGCAACAATGGTGTTCGAATGGGTTTAATGAAGGAGCAAAACTCACAGCAGTAATGAAGAATGGTTTTCGAATGGGTTTAATGAAGAAGGAGCAAGGAGATGGTGTTTAAAGTAAGGCACGTGACAGGCACATGCTGGTCAAACGTTAAACATGTCAGTCAACTAACGAAATAGAGTAACATGTTATCTTTACAAAGAAATGTATTATGTAAGGTGGTTTTTTGTCAAAAAATTTATATAAGGTGGTTTTTTAAAAAAGAGTGTATAAATTAGGTGGTTTAATATAATTTTTCCTTTAAATAATGCTAACTCGTATTTTGAATTTCCATTGTATTAAGATGTAATGAATCATCATACAATACTATAAAAATGATGGAAAATTCTAAGTGTGATCCTCTAAGGAGGTTTGACAAATGTAATTATTTTAATGGATAATAGTTGTTTACATGATAATATTTACCTAATTTAGAATTCGATTAGCTTTAAAATTGGAGCTAAATTAAGTATAATATGGAGTATAATATTTTTTGTTTAAGTTTGAAGCTAAATTAGGTAAAGTATTTGTAGGATATACTATAGTAATTCTATTTAGTTAACTTCGGATTTAATATGTTTAATTGAATCATACAATAATACAATACTATAAAAGTCTTGAAAATCCAAGTGTCATCATTTAAAGAGACATCATACAATATTTATCAAATTTAAAATCTAATATTTTTTGTTTAACTTTGAAACTAATCATACAATACTATAAAAGTCTTGAAAATTCCAAGTGTCATCATTTAAACAGACATCAAACAATATTTATCAAATTTAAAATCATCATACATTCTACTAAAACAATAAAAGCATATGACACATGTCATTTTTATACATCATGTTTTCCCTCCTAAATTTTAAGTAATTAAATATGGAAACTTTGAGTTTTATAATTAAGCTTTATTTCTTAATAAATAATAATAGTAAGAAAAAGTCAATTCTAGAACCTTTAATTTTTTAGTTACACTTTTTTTTAAAAAAATAATTGGGTAACTTTGATTTAGTAAATTAGATGACTAAACAATTAATTACATTGTAGTTACGATACAAAAATAATTAGAATCATCATATCATATCATACAATACTATAAAAATCTTGAAAATTCTAGTGTCATCATTTAAAGAGGCATGATACAATATTTATCAAATTTAAAATTATCATACATTCTACTAAAACAATAAAAGCATATGACACATGTCATTTCTATACATCATGTTTTCCCTCCTAAATTTTAAGTAATTAAATATGGAAACTTTGAGTTTTATAATCAAGCTTTATTTCTTAATGAATAATAATAGTAAGAAAAAGTCAATTCTAGAACCTTTAATGTTTTAGTTACACTTTTTTTTAAAAAACTAATTGGGTAACTTTGATTTAGTAAATTAGATGACTAAACAATTAATTATATTGTAGTTACGATACGAAAATAATTAGAATCGTCATATCATATCAATAATAATAATAATAATAACTATTACTAAAACAAAACACTGATGACATCATCATTATTTAAAAATGCTTACGTGTCACAACCTTATTAAAAATTTTCCCTCCAACAGTCAATGATGATGTCATTGTTTTATTACTCATTTTTTTTATCTTTAACTTTATTACTCACATCATTTAATGTATTAGAAAATCATATATATTATTTTGTTTCAATTATTAATAAAATCTTTTTTATTTTATTTATTAAATGAGTATTATTTAGTGTATCGGATATTTTAAAATATAATATACTTTTATTAGAATTTTTTTGTTATTTATACAATTGGTTACTTAAATGTAATGCTTAGTTCTAATATGATTCAGATTTTGACTATTTTTATGTAGGTCAATCATATTTTTCATGATAAAAACTATTTTTTTGTTTAAACTTTTATAAAATAATTTTACATACTTTTGTGTTAATTTTGATTTTGAAATGTCTTATTAATAGTTGTAATACTTTATATGAACTAATGTAAGTTATGTCGAAAAATTTAATAAAACCGTGCATCACACGGGCATCTATATCTATATTCTACTAAAACAATAAAAGCATATGACACATGTCATTTCTATACATCATGTTTTCCCTCCTAAATTTTAAGTAATTAAATTTGGAAATTTTGAGTTTTATAATTAAACTTTATTTCTTAATGAATAATAATAGTAAGAAAAACTCAATTCTAGAACCTTTAATTTTTTAAATACACTTTTTAAAAAAATTTGGGTAACTTTGATTTAGTAAATTAGATGACTAAACAACTAATTATATTGTAGTTACGATATAAAAATAATTAGAATATAAAATAGTAGTTGTTAAATAACCTTATAACATAAAATAGTTGTTAAATAACCTTATAATATAAAATTGTTGTTAAATAACTAATAATGGTTTTAGTTAGTAAAATAAAATATGGTTATGATCAATATAATGGTTAGTTTTGGAAAATAAACAATTATATTTAATAATTTTTATGTAACTTAATAAATTATCATATTCGTGCATTGCACGGGACATATACTAGTACAATACTATAAAAGTCTTGAACATTCCAAGTGTAAGTATTTGTAGGATATACTATAGTAATTCTATTTAGTTAACTTCGAATTTAATATGTTCAATTGAATGAAAAAAAAGTTTTACATCAGGTAAATAATTAAAATAAACGTCAGTAATTACGTTTTGATTTAAAAAATCATGTATTTGGTAAATTTAATACAGTAGTTACTACTTACATTATTATTTGAAACTGTTTTTGTATATATTTTGCACTAACAAATAGGTGCATTACACGAGTTTCCATACTAGTATGTTCTAATGATGGATACCAGAGACATATTTTTGAACTTGTATATGAGTGATCAATAACTTAATTAGGTCACCTAAAACGTAAAAAACGACATAACATAGATTCATTAAATATTATTTGTATATGCACTTACTAATTAAACTAGTTGTCATATTTTGAGTACCATTTTGTTCTAAAACTTTAGCACTTATGCAAACTCATTGATGTCTCTGATTTACGATTTCTGTTGTATGTTTTATTTAATGTAGGTTGCAGGTAGATGAGGAATAGTGAGAAATGAATTTAGTAACTTATCTAGTGAAAGTGAAGCAAATTGAATTTTCGTCTTTTGGAGTAACCTTACTTTGATACATCGCTAATAAAATGCCTAAAAAGAATACCTTACTTTCTTTTAGCTACAAATAATGAACATTAATTATGTCATTAATTAGTACATTATCTAACCCACATCACCCATGAGAAAAATTTGTTTTATTAGGTATTTTTATAAACTTTTGTCACATTGATCATTAGAGGCAGCATGAACTACTTTGGTCAAATTCGCGCCAAACACCCTCAATTTGGCAATCATATCACGTAATGGTTAGGACTTCTATAAAACTAACTAAATTTAATACTCCAGAATTGTACAAAAGCGATCCGACCCGAAATCGAAAGCAAACCGATGTAAAAATGTGTTTTTTTTTTTTTTTTATAAAAAGTTTATCGAACCGACAATACCCGAACTAAAGTTGTACCCGAACAAAATGGGAAAGTTGAACCTAAACTGTAACTGTTTTTTTGTAACCGACACACAACCGTTAAACAAAATTATCCGAACCTAAAAATAACCGACCCGACTCATATCCAAGCTGAATCATGCTCGAAGCTGAACTCGATCCGGCTAAAACAGTCTTAACCCGAACGAATTTTAGATCGATTTCTTTAAACCTAAACCAAGTTTTAACATAGAAGTATGATACACTCACATTCAATCATCCGATAAGTTAATCTAATAAAGTAATAGATATTTTAATAAATTAAATTTTATAAATACATGGTTTCATATATTTAGAGTTAATAGTCATGGTCAATGTTTATTTAACTATTTTTAATCGTATTAGATGAAAATTGATAGAACTTTATAATTTTAATCTCCGATCAAACAAGTAAAAGTAACAAAGTAATAATAATCACTAACTGATTTGCATTTTGACTATTTTGCTTTACGTAAAGGGAATCTTGTCATCAATTAGAAAATGACTAACAACTTAATTTGATATTGACTCGATCAATAGTAATTAGTAATATGTAGCCTAATCTTGTTTAAAAAAAAAAACCCGAATACGATCTGTACCTAACAATACCGAACTAATTCCTTACCGATGACAACCCGACATCAATTAACAGTTGACACGAACTTCAACCGACACCGAATCAATGCTAACCCGATAGATCGAATAACCGATTTTCAACCGACTCGCGACTAGCCGACCTGACCCGAGTGTGATGAGCAACCGAAAAAAACCGATCCGAAAAATAACCGAACCGAAAGACACCCGTCCGAAACCTAGCCGATCACCCGAATGAACACCTCTACTCCCTCCAATTCACCACTAAAATCCCATTTGTTTTAGCATTCTATACAATGCACTTATTCAATCGTTAATATCTCTAATTGTGCATAATTAAAAATTATGAAAAGTTGATATAAACAATCCTTCCATTGAGACGAATCAAACAAGATGCCACTTGACTATGTTTTAAGTTATCGATTAATAATAAAATACAAATTAAGAGTAAGATATGAATAGTGTCAAAAAACAAATGGGAACTGAAACAGTCGCATAAATTAATCTCATTTTAATCACGAATTTAACGTCTAAATATTTTTAATTAGTCGTGATAGTAATTAAAAGAAAAAATTCCATGATGATTAGAAACTTGTTAATTTGTAATGTGGTTATAAATCGTAAGTGACGTAAACTTTGGAAGTAAAACTTAATGTTGAGCAATTACCCACAGCAACTTGGAAAAATTATAATACTTATTCGAAAACTTTATTCACCCATGTTGGGAATAATAAATATTTCATACATATATACAAGTGATTTTTACACATGAAATACAAGTTACATAACTTGTTACATGTACAACAACTTTTACCCAAACTTTAAACTATCTTAGATAAACCTTTCTTGCACCATAATAGACCAAATTGAGGATAAAAATCACCTCAAATCAGCCCCAAAACAACAGCCCCCTAGCTGCCATACTACCCCTCTTTTAGCCCCAAAACCCACTTACACACTCATCCAAACTCTCTACCCAAAGCCCTTTTTGTTCTTACCCAAAAACACCATCATAACAAACATGCAAACATGATAAATCAAGACATATTTGCTGTCCAGATTTTTAGCTCCATCAACCTTCTTTCACTCTTCATTTTACTCCTAAATTCATCCATAAGTACAATAGAAGTTCAATCTTACGGTTCCTAGCAAAAACACCTTTTCTCGTCAAATCTTCTTCAAAAAAAAACCCATCCAAACTTCTGAAAAATTTATGTTTAGAAACTCAAATCTTTCATAAATATAATCGACATTTCAAGAGCTTTTCATAGACACCAAACTTGAGGAAATCCACCAAGTATAGAGTAAGTTATGTTCATTTCTTTATTTCACTAGTTTTGTTAAAACTTGTTCATGTAAAATTCTTTTTACATGAAATCTTTCTATAAACTAAGATGATTATAAAAATAGGTATTTCATCATAATAACTAAGAAAAATAATATCTTAAGAAGGCCTAGAAATTTAGGCTAAAAGAAGAAAATTTAAAACAATTTTCTTTCATCAACTTACAATCTCCTATTTTTGTTTCCTAGCCAAAAAAACTCTCAAGTTGTGGGACTTGTTCAACAAGTGTTGCTCAACACTAATCAATCTCCAAAGTAACAAAATATCAAAGAGTAAGTAAATCTAACAATTTTTAGTTAGAAATCAAAAGTCATTAAGTTGCATAAAAAGATCCGAAATAATGCTAATTTTTATTTTTTTGAATTCTTTAAAAATAATTGTAGCAAAGGAAGTTGGATCTTAGTTATTGAGAAGTTGTATCAAAGGTTAAGGAGTACTTTTGGAGCTAAGGATCGAGGTAAGTCACGTTGGGTGATTTTTAAAGAATTTAAGAACAAGTTGGGAAAGTTTTGTATAAACTTGTTTTTAAGTTAAAATTCCCAAAGAGAAGTTCTTAAATCTTGAACAATGATATCAAAATGATAATTTTGAGTATGGAATGATTTATTACATGTATTATTATTGTGGGCATCATGCATGTTGATTTTATGAATTGTTGCATGTTTAAAGACATGTTTAACACTACTTTGTGAAAGTTATTGTGATGTAAATGATTATATGAACTTTGAAAATACTTGAAATTCATTTTAAAAGAAATTTCCAGTAGCTGTATGTCATGAAAATCTCTTGGATATTTTTTTTTAGAAATTTATTCGTTAAATTTATATTTTAATGGATTTTAAGGTGGTAAAATACTCTTATTATAAAATATGATATTAGATAAACTCTTGATCATCAAAACTAATTAATAAAACCATATTATATTGTTTCCAAAAATATTTGGTTAGAATATATTTAGTTTGGAATTATTCATGATTTTTGAGAAATCGGTAAATTGTTTATCGGTACATTGTAAAATAGTAAAATAGAAAATAATTACCAAATAAAGATATATAGACTTAAAATTTTTATCACATATTGATATGGACAATAACTAAAAGTGGTAAAAGTGTGGGAATATTTTGTTGACTTTTAAGGACCTTAATAATTCTTACTCGGTTATTAATAATCGGTATGTTAGAAAACAATAAAATATAAAATAAATACTAAATGAAGTCTTTTGGACATAAAAATTTTATGAGACACTTATATAAGCAGTATATACATATCCAAAAATTTATATGAATTTTCATGACCATAGTTCGACTTAAATAAATTTTATTCGGTTTATTGGTAAAATAACAATACTAATTATTATAAATACCCCAAATTATTTTTAATGGTTATTTAAAAGTTCATGTCCCTTAAAATAATTTCTGGAACATCATAGAATATTTATATTATTTTATTTGGACTTAAATAATTTTAAACCGATTTTATTTCATTTATCGATAAAATTCATATATAAAATAATAAAATATCATACATGACATTTATAAGTTTAAATGGGCTAATAAAAGTATTATATGACTTTTATAACTTTGGTGTAATTTTATTAAGCTAATTATTAATTATTTACTAATTTATCAAATTAATAAAACTTGTTTAATTATTAAAAGGTGTAATATTGATAATTTAATTTGATTAAAAATATATCTATATAAAAAAGTTATAATTATATTAATAACCTACTTCCTCATAGTATAAAATAATTTTAACTTATATGGTTTATAAATTTTATGGATTTAAGACATCGTTTAAATAACGGTACATACCTAAATTGTCGAAAATCATCGTAAAATCGTTATAAATTGGCATAATCAATTATAATCTGATGGGACAACCTTAAATTCATTTTAATTAAGGTAATATAATGACTCGATTAATTTGGGCCTTGTTAGAGAATTAATTTGTATTTTATAAATTAATTATCGATTTTATTACTGGCAAAACTATCTCGGGTTTAAGAAAATAGTGTTTTTAAGAAATCTTTTGTCATAATAATTTTATAGACTTATAAACTATATTCTGGTTGTTTTGAATGAAATTCAAAACTCTTCTATGCTCTATTTACTTTACTTAAGAAAGATTGTAACGAAACGTTTTAGTGGTTTCCTTGAAAAATCAAATTGAATTTTAACTAGTTTTCAAAAGAAACCCTTCCATACATGTTAGTGATGCCCCAATATAATACAAAGTTTATGTTTGATGATATGATTATGCTAAGCATGTTTTACCTATGTGGGAAAGATTATGATTTGATTTTGCTATGTCGCAAATAAATTATGTTTTGCTACGTTGCAAATAAAAGATGTTTATCATATGGAAAAAGTAAATATTTTTGACTTTTCAAATGCTATTAAAATTACAACATATATATTATATACAAAAATATTTTAGCCTAAATGGTGGGTACATATGCCACAACAAATGTTGTGTGCATAATTAAACGGCTCACCAATTCTGAGCGCGTATTGTTCACAATACCATTGTGTTACACTTGTCGAACATGTCGCGAACGGTAGACTAACTATCAACCGAGTCACAGGATGACTCACAGAGTACCCATGCACATTTATAATTTGAGTTTGAAGTTGATTTCGATCCATAGAGATCTTATGATTTATGATGAAAAATGAGAACTCGAAATTATTATGAAATCATTGAATTGAGTTTGAATGATGATATGTTTTATCAAATAAATAAAAAAACATCTTTCAAAATGAATTTATTCAAACCAAAATGTTTTAACAACTTGTTTGACGTGCACTAGTGTGTTATACTCAGCCTTTTGTTGATACTATGCTTTATATGTTTTTCAATGGTTTTTGTTTTTAGAGTGAACCCCCATGACACCTCGACAGAGAAGTGATATGCAAGTGAAGGATGACTTGAGTTGGAGTTTGACCCCCTTTTGTTTAGATCTCTTTATTGTATCTGAGAGAGTATTAGTACAGTCGTTTAGATTTGGACTATTTTAAAGATGTAATTCGAACTTCAAACTTGTTTCGATTTGGTTGTAATTTTCCTTCATTTTGGACAGCTAAGACTTCCGTTATATTGCTTTGATTTGGTTGAAGTATTTTACTTGAACATTGGTTTAACCTTTAAGTAACCCTCTTAATTATCCTGACAAACGTGAGCTTCCGCTTGATTAATACTAAATTCCAATGTGCATGATTTTATGTGTTTTTAGAAGCATAATTTTGATATTAAGTGGTCTTTATGAAATGCCATAGAGATTAATGCTTAGACCTAAATCCACCTTTTAACATAACACCTTAAACTAATTCAAGATAAGAGTGCCTGAATTGTTTCAACACATTGTGAATCAAAACCTTGAAGGAGAAAGGAAAACAAATTTTAATAATAGACTAGCTACCATAAACCAAAAACCTATGATAGGGTATGATCAAGTGAATTTTGAGGATTAGATTGTTGAACTTTAAGCGACAATCAGTTAGCCTGACCGAGAAGCTAACACAATTTTTGAATTAGCCCAATTAAATACTAATCAGTAACCACATGCTAGGTAAAGAAATTCTTTTTTGGAGATCTTAACATAAATTGTCAATTAAAATGTTATAAAATAAAATAAATATTAGGGAGGTACAATGTACTTCAGAAACTCTATGAGCATGTTATATAAAAAACCATAATATTTGTTTCAACAAATGAATGACAACAAAAGAGGGTCAATTAATTGATGAAAGTATTGAGTTGTTAAATAAAAGCACCCTACAACATGCAACATCAAATGAAAAATAGAATCTTTTGGAGTAAGAAAGTATCATGTATATATATTTGTGTGTGTACATATACGTGTGTGTTATCCTAAAGTATAATTGTAAGATCTTAAACAATATTGTGCTGGACAAACTCGTCAAATACATTGTTAAACAAAACCTAGGGCTATATTAGAAAATAAAATTTTATAAGAGGTAAACGAACCATTGAACCGGAACCTAGCGTAAGAGGAATATTTTATTTACTTGAGAGTATGATTGCTCCTAAAAAAACAAATAATTGAAATTAAAAATTGTTCATGATAACTTAAAGTTAAGATAGTTTATCTTACTATCGTGAAAGGCACCACATATTTTGTAGGGAATTTACAAAGTCCATATTCACTTTATGTTATCTTTTAAATAGAACCTTGTTACTACCTTAACAAGTAATTCTTTTTATATTAATGTAAATTGGGTTCTAAGGGTATGAAAAAATTGGTATTAGTTACACCCTTATGAAACTAATATGTAGATAATATGTTGACCTAATTATGTCTTTTGGAATGAAAGGTTAAGTATTTCATTATTCATAAAATGAGGACAAGAATCATAACTAGATGTTAGTGTATAATCATCACCACGGTTTATTGAAGTTATACATGATCACATTTTAGTAAACTATGAATTCCGGTATAAATTTCAAGGAAAACAAAAACTTAAAGAGATATTATGTGAAAAGAGGAGATTATCTGTATATTGTTATGACAAGGTAAATATATCTAATGGAGGTGAATCATGTGATTTATAAGTATAGTTAGATTATTCAAACATAACTAAGTGTTATCTATTTATGTGGCAGTGATCCTAGAGTATATATCAGAGGAAAATCATTGATGCACTGAGAACATTCAAATGTGTGAAAAATTGATGGAGTTATAGACTATACAAACATAATGGTTAAGGATATTTTACATAAGGAATTGAAATACATGGGGTAGATAGTTACTTGAAATGGAAGTAGTACACAAAAGTCTTGAGGTGTGTATTAGAGCTAAGTTAGAAGAGGCAGAATAGGTAATGGGAGCTATATTAGACAGGTTATACAAAATCAGAGAAGATAGGAATAAAGGTCAAGTAAGATTGTATCGATGACTAAAATGTGGATTTATATTTATTTAAGAGGACGAAGTAACAAGAGCCATTAAGATATAGGATATAGATAGAGTAAGTAAGAACAGTGAGGGAGAGAATACAAGTATACGTGAGGTAATGTAAAGAGTCAAATAGAGACGTAGGAGTGTTAAATGTAAATATCGTTAGGGAATAATATAATGCTAATTAATTAATAGGTTTATAAAAACATCATATTGTCAGAAGGAATGTAATGGATGTTTAATTGGGATTTAACAAGATTTGAAATTGAGTATGTAGAAAGTTATGAGAACATATGGATCTATGTAGAATAAGCAATGGCGAAGTGTTAAGGATATCACCTAAAAGTGTTAAAAATATTATAAAAGTTAATTGAATACTTGGATGGTTATTGTAAAAGTGTCGAGTAAAAGACATGATGGATACTTATTGAGGCCATAGTTGATTGTTAGATACATGAGTCTAATAATGTATGGAAACTAAGAATTAAGGGATGAATGTTTTGAATGTTTTGAGGAGACACAATAAAGTTCTAAAACTAAGAAATTGGGGATTTACACTGTATTCAAATGGTAATTTTGAGTATCATAAAGAATAGTCTTGTGTCATGCTTAGATGAGAATAAAGTTATAAACATATCAAGGAGTTGTCATTATTAAAGGGTATTTTTAATGTTGTGAATATATGTTAGAATTGGTAAATTGTTAAAACAATGATGCTAAACGTAATCGAAATACTTACAAAAAGTGATTTTAGTAAGTTATGAGAATATGTGGAGATTTGAATTGAGTTTTGAAAAAGAATAATATTATTGAAAAAAATCTTTGAGAACTCTTAGAGAATAAACCTTTACCAATGCTTGATGAAAATAAGATTCCAGGAGTATGGATTTCACAGATTGATTACCTAACTGAAAAAGAAGTAATGTTTTCATGCAAGTATTAGTCGACTGAAATCATCAGAGGTATCTTCGCTAAAGACAACCTTAAAAGGAACAATAATTAGCAACATCAAGGTGAGTGAGGTCCTTAGACATATAGAGTGTCGTGACTTGTGACAATAGTATCAAATAAGAGTGCGACATTGTGTCTAAATTCTTGAAAGAGTTACAGAGTGCATGGGAACAACTCTTAATTATAGCCCTACTATTATTCAGCAACTGATGACAAGACTGAAATGAGCATTTAGACGTTATAGAACATGTTACAAGCTTGTACCCTTAAATTTCAATTTTTTGGGAAGAAAAATGTCACTTAACTCATGTACAGTAGCAGTCACCAAAGTAAAATTAGTATGGCTTCATGTAAAGCCTTATATGGGATGGAGTAAATGATTTTGTTGTGTTGGATTGAAAAGTTACCATAAGACCCAAAATGAATTGTGAGGCACTTAGGATCGTCGGACACAGAATGAAAGCAAGCCTAGGATAAGTCTAGAAATTATAATGAACGCTGGAAGAGAAAACATAAATTCTAGGACAACAAGAACGTAAGGTTATGATAAAAGGAAAGTTTGATCCTAGATGCATTGTACCATATGAGATTCAACGGGGAATCAAAGAGAGTTGTCTATTAGTTGGCACTAAAACAACCCCCCTTATAGTAAGAAATGATGCACAATTTATTCTATGTATAACAATTACAAAAAATATGCGCTTATCTTATCTCAAATGCTTTGGCATGAGCTAAGATAGTTAGTTTAGAGCTAAGATTATAAAAAAAAATTTTTTAAAAAAACGGTATAAATCTTTAGCTGGTAAATTGGAAAATTCTAAAACCAAATCATTCCATTAGTTAAGGTGTTACAAAACGGGCAAGGCCAGGAGTATTCCACTTTGGAAATGGAGGAGAAAATGTTACATAGATATCCTTACCTGTTTGTTGAGGTAACTATAGATTATTGCTTTTAGTTAGTTTCGAGGACGAAACTCTTATAAGAAGGGAAGACTAAAACAGTCGCATAAATTAATCTCATTTCAATCACGAATTTAACGTCTAAATATTTTTAATTAGTGGTGATAGTAATTAAAAGAAAAAATTCTATGATGATTAGAAACTTGTTAATTTGTAATGTGGTTATAAAACGTAAGAAGTGACGTAAACTTTGGAGGTAAAACTTAAAGTTGAGCAATTACCCACAGCAATTTGAAAAAATTATAATACTTATTCGAAAACTTTATTCACCCATGTTGGGAATAATAAATATTTCATACATATATACAAATGATTTTTACACATGAAATACAAGTTGCATAACTTGTTACATGTACAACAATTTTTCCCCAAACTTTAAACTATTTTAGATAAACTTTTCTTGCACCATAATAGACCAAATTGAGGATAAAAATCACCTCAAATCAGCCCCAAAACAGCAGCCCCCTAGTTGCCATTAGAGGTGTTCAACGGGGCGGGTCGACCCAACGGGTCAAGGGTCGGATCACATTTTAACGGGTCATTAGCGAGTCGGGTCAGTAACGGGGCGGGTCTTGGTGTAAAGGGTCGGGCCGGGTCGGGTCGGATAATTATACGAATTAATTGCGAAAAAAATTTGCCACTTTTTTTTAAAAAATTTTAAATGATATTATTATAAACATAAGTGAATTGACCCAACTAGTCATAAAATATAATAAAAAAATTATTTTTATTTACTTTTAAAAAATGGGTCAAAGTGGGTCGGATTTAAACGGGCTTGACCCTCCCCGCTCTGTTTAACAATTGACACGACCCGCCCCGACTCGGCCCATTTAAATTTTGACCCGCCCCGTTGAACACCTCTAGCTGCCATACTACCCCTCTTTTAGCCCCAAAACCCACTTACACACTCTACCAAACTCTCTACCCAAAACCCCTTTTGTTCTTACCAAAAAAAAACCATCATAACAAACATGCAAATATGATAAATCAAGACATATTTGCTGTCCAGATTTTTAGCTCCATCAACCTTCTTTCACTCTTCATTTTACTCCTAAATTCATCCATAAGTACAATAGAAGTTCAATCTTATAATTCCTAGCAAAAACACATTTTCTCATCAAATCTTCTTCAAAAAAAATCCATCTAAACTTCTGAAAAATTTATGTTTACAAACTCAAATCTTTCATAAAAATAATCGTCATTTCAAGAGCTTTCCATAGACACCAAACTTGAGGAAATCCACCAAGTATAGAGTAATGTGAAAATTGTAAGAATCAAATTCTTTTATAAGGATGAAAGAAAAAACCTTCAACCACTAAATTAATCTGAAATCCTTGATATATACTATTAATTAATACTAAAGTAAGTGTAATTTTACCATTTAAACTAATTTTTGTTTAGCTTTCTCCAATTCTTAGCAATTGTATATATTACTCTTAATTTATGTGTCATAATATAATTAAGTTTAATTTATCTCCATATAAATTTAATTAAAGAGTATTAATTTATAATACCTTTAATAATGCAAAAGTAAACATATTTACAATGGAATTAGTGCATTAATATCAAATTGGACAATTAATAATATGGAATATTATTATGAATTTATGAGAAAGAGAACACAACATAAATGTTAGCACTTTGTATAGTTGTCGATTTCAAGAGTTTTGCCTAAAATTCATAGTAACACTAATAGAGTGATGTTGTGACATACTCCTAATTTTTTTTTTTCTAAAGATACATACTCCTAGTTGTAGTACTGGAGTCTGGAGTCCTCTTACAGACACATGTCATCATATTATGGCGACAACTAAAATGATATGTAGCACTTATGTCTACGTACCATTTGTGCATCACAAATTTTTGTGAGAGACGGTCTCTCAAAGAGACCAACTCTAATTGGATAGCCCATAAAAAAATATAGGATAAGAGTAAGAATTAAACTTTAATGGACTAGATCTGAAAGACGTCTCTCAAAAAGACGGTATCTCAGGGGACTTGTTGTCAATCACAAATTGTTGGCATTCTCATAGTGAATTGCCATATGAAATAATTCTTAACTAAGTTAACATCTACTTTTCTTTTTTTTTTAAAAAAAATATGGAATAGGAAAGGGACAAAAGAAAACAAAACACTCAGACTTGGGCGCCCCAGCACCGCTGGCATAAAAAACCACGCGAGGAGAAAAAACCATTGGAACCGGAGATCAAGAATCAGGCCACCCAGAACAGTGCATAGGAGTGGACTGTGCAAAAAACACCAGAAAAAAATGATCTAGCACCTTACACACCAGTAGATAAAACCTAACACCTTACACACCATGCTACTACATAGATATAGCAGAAAAAAGCAACACCAGTTGAATAACTATGCTAACTCCACAAAATTAATAAGAATCCAAAAAATACCCCACAAGGACCCACAAAATATCACAAGAAAAACTCTACAACAAAATAGCATTAACATTGTTGGCGAAAGCGGTGTTTGATAAAACATCTAAACCAAGCAATTCCCTTGCCCATACTCCCACACGAATCTTCAAGGTATATAATAGGTTGCTAGCATCACGCACTCCATTCTCGAACTTGACTTTGTTTCTCTCAAACCAAAATGACCAAATATCACATCCTAAGATTATTAGAAGCTTAATAATGCAAAATACAAATTACAAAAGGGAATTTGTATTTAACCCTTTGTTGATGACAAAATTAAAATTACAAATAACAAAACTCACTTACTTGAAGAGTGCTTTGTAACGACAACCGTTACCCGGAAACCCGATACTTGTTGTAGGCGTGTGATCACTTTCCTTTTGTGATATTTCCCCCACAAAGGTACTTGGGTTCAAGCTTGGAAATTCACAACGAGATACAACCAACACAATATACTCTTAGTACTTAGAGTATACCACTTAACAACAATGTGTTTGGAAATTATAAGAATTGGAAGCCTTAATCAAAAGTTAATTACTCTATTGACAAAGCACAAGCAAATGAGAATAAGAGTAGAGGAATTTCAGAAAGGTGTATCTTCTACTCAACACCATGACCCTATTTATACTACCAAGAGCATAGCCAAGGGTCATGACCCAATTAATCACCATAATGATCATATTGATGATCATCCAATTTAATACCATTAATCTATGGTATTCATGAGTATTATTCTCCTTAATACTCCCTTATAACTCCAGAAACCAAGAGCCATAAGTATAGGAATCCGAAGCAATCAATTCAAAGATCAAGGAAAACCCCAACGGTCACAAACAGCCTCAACCGCCGAGTCGGCGGTTCGACCATCACCAAGGAAAGCCGACTCGGCTTTTCCTTCTGGACAAAACCCAATTTCCAGAAACTAAAGCCGAGTCGGCTTTAGTCCCAAACCAAGGAAAGCCGAGTCGACTTTTTGTGCTGACTTGGTTTTCCTTATTTCCGTTTCTTTTGGACCTAGTGTATTAATACATATCGTCCCACTACTTTAGTAGTACTTAGTGATTATAAACTTAGGATTATTAGACACTAAATTTTCAACAATCTTCCCCCATTTAGGGTATAATAAGCCTCTCATTTACAAAACAAAGTTTATAATACATTTCATGCATCAACGCTAATATCCCTTCTGATTGAATTAACGCCTAGGACAACACACTTCACAAGTGATCGAGCCAGAATTGATTTCCATACGGATTTGAATCAAATGACCCTTCCAACCACTTGAAGATGAAGTACACATAAAACTAATAACACAAAGTTACTAACCTGACACATTATAAGGCCATGTCCGTATCTTATTCATAAGTTTATCATAGTCGGTATGCCAATCTTGACTACTTGAAGCGGCCATACTTCAATCTTATATAGGTAGGTTCTCAATACGTATAAAACATATCCTCGTGATCCGGATACAACACCAAGAGCTCTTCAACTCTTGATCTTGAGAACTTTCAATGGACGACTACCTCGTTCATCACGATTCAAAGCAACGGTGGGTCATTATGCTTGTTGCATACAAAGATCAAAAGGACTTTACCTCATTAAATTCAAGACACGATGTTACTCTTGTGTGAATTGGGCTTTTCCAAATGATCCTTAATGACATCAACCGATTTCAATTGACGCTTGTTCAATTGAATCCCTACTCATGGCTTTCGTAAACGAATCTGCCACATTGAACTTAGTGTTCACATAGTCAAAAGTTATGACCCCATTAGTGATAAGTCCTTGCACTAGGCTATGCCTAAGAGCAATATGAGGAGACTTACCATTATATACTTGACTATAAGCCCTACCTAAAGCCGTCATGCAATCCGCATGAATCGCTACCGGTGAGATTGGCTTAGGTAACAAGGATATCTCAAACATGAGATTCCTCAACCACTCTGCTTCACTAGAAGCTGAAGCAAGAGCTATGAATTCCGCTGACATAGTAGAATCAGCTATACATGTTTGTTTTCTAGAAGACCATGAAATTGCACCTCCCCCATTAAGAAACACCCAACCACTTGTAGAAGAATTATCCTCTTCATTAGTGATCCAACTAGCATCGGTATAACCTTCTAAAATAGGAGGTTCACCGCTATACGCTATACCATAATCCTTGGTACGCAACAAGTATCTTAATACTCTCCTTATCGCCATCCAATGATGGGGACCCGGGTTGCTTGTAAATCTACTAAGTTTACCAACCGCAAAAGTTATGTATGGCCTAGTACAGGTCATGGCATACATCAAAGATCCTATGACCTTTGAATACTCCAATTGAGAAAATGGTTGACCTGTATGTTTGGCAAATTTCATACCTGGTTCCATGGGAATAGAGACCGGTGTTTTATCAAGCATACTAAACCGCTTAAGTATCTTCTCAACATAGTGAGATTGACTTAACTTAATACGGTTACCTAGTCTCATGATCTTAATACCTAAGATCACATCGGCCTCCCCCATATCCTTCATCTTAAAGGATCTAGACAAAAAATTTTTTGTCTCTTGTACTTGTACTATACTAGTACCAAAGATGAGCATGTCATCCACATATAGACAAATGATAACTCCATTACCATGGCTATCAAATTTGCTATAAACGCATTTATCGGCTTGATTCAATTTAAACCCAAAGGACAAAATTGTTTCATCAAATTTTTGATGCCATTGCTTAGGTGCTTGTTTAAGTCCATATAAGGATTTAACAAGTTTACACACCTTTTGCTCTCGTCCTTTCAAAACAAAGCCTTCAGGTTGTTTCATATAAACCTCCTCATCTAATTCCCCATATAGAAATGCGGTTTTAACATCCATTTGATGTATTTCTAGATGATAGACCGTAGCTAAAGCTACCAATAACCGAATAGTGGTTATTCTTGCAACTGGTGCATATGTATCGAAATGATCGATACCATGCTTTTGTCTAAAGCCTTGTGCCACTAAACGGGCTTTGAACTTGTCAATAGTACCATCAATCTTCATTTTCTTTCGAAAAATCCACTTGCAACCTATTGGTTTACAAGTAGGAGGAAGATCCACTAACACCCAAGTGTTATTACCCATGATGGATTGCATCTCATCATCAATAGCCTCTTTCCAAAAAGCGCTATCATGTGATGCCATAGCATCGCTATAAGTCAATGGGTCACCTTCCACATTATATAAATATGGAACACTAGAAGATACTTAACTTCTATTACCTTCAACCAAGTATACTTGGAAATCCGGTCCAAAGTTTTTAGCTTTCCGTTGACTCTTACTCCTTTTGGGAATAGGATCAACTAATTCTTGTTCATCTAGTTGTTGATTTTCATAAACACCTAGAGGTGAACCTTGTTGATTATCGTCAACATTATCATTGGCACAAACTTGTAGATTTCTTTGTCTACTCAATGATGAAAATCTATTTTCATAAAAAATTGCATCTCTTGACTCTATTATTGAATGAATCGACATATAGTCATTTTGTTCTATAACATAGAACCTATAAGTTTTGCTATGAATAGTATAACCTATAAAAATGCATTCAATCCCTCGTTCACCGAGTTTCTTTCTTTTGTTACCGGGCAATCTTACAATGGCCCAACAACCCCAAACCTTAAGATAGCTTAAGTTTGGTTTCTTTTTGTACCAAAGTTCATAAGGAGTCTCCTTATTTGTTCTTATTGAAACTCGGTTAAGAATGTGACAAGCCGTCAACATTGCTTCACCCAAAATCCATCTCTTGTAGAGTACGATTTTTCCTCTCCGCCACACCATTTAATTGTGGTGCGTATCCGACGGTTGTTTCATGTACAATGCCCATTCAATTAAAATAGTTTGGATCATAATATTCACCTCCTTTATCGGTTCTTAACCTTTTAAATTTACTTCCAATTTGTATTTCTACTTCATTTTTGTAAATCTTAAAATGATCAAGAGCCTCATCTTTTGTATGTAAAAGATATACATAACAAAACTTGGAAAAATCATCAATAAATGTTATGACATATTTCTTATTTCCCAATGATAGTGTACTATGAAAGTCACATAGATCACTATGGATTAATTCCAAAATTTTGGATTTTCGTTCAACACTTTTAAAAGGTGTTCTTGTGATCTTATTTAACATGCACGTTTTGCAATTTTTAGACAATTTAACACACATAGGAATTAAATCATGCTTAGACATAAAAGAAACTTTATCAAAGTTCACATGTCCTAATCTAGCATGCCACAAGTAATGCAAATCATCCTTTTCATTCATGCTTAAAACATTACATATAGAGTTCTTATTTAAATCTAAAGACAATTTAAATAAACTATTACATAGAAAAGCACGTCCTACAAACAAGTTATTTTTTGAGATAATATACCTATCGGCTTCAAATACTAATTTTTAGCCCAATCGATTCAAAATTGGACCCGAGACAAGATTTCTACTAATTTCAGGTGCATAATAAACATCCCTTAAAACTAAGAGATTCCCCGAAGTGAACAATAGCTCAATTTGTCCTTTGCCTCGGACCATGATAGGTGCGTTGTTTCCCATAAAGAGATGCTCCCCATCAACCACCTTGTGAAAGGTTTTGAACCATTTTTTAGAATTGCACACATGTCTCGATGCCCCCGAATCGATCCACCAAGACAAAGTATCATCCTGCACAACACTTAAATTAGTATTCATTGAAGAAAGATTCAAAGAAGAATTTTCATTCAAAATTGCAAGATTACCTTGAGTTGAAGGGTCTTTGCTTGTAGAAGCTTGACCACTCCTCTTTGCCTTCTTTTGCTTGTTCTTGAAAACAAAGCAATTTTTCTTTCGGTGTCCGGGCTTGCCACATCATACCTTTTCGGTATTTGAGACAATGACCTTCCCCTTTGAAGAATCAATTTTCTTCCTTTACTCTCCGAAATGGGATGGTCTCCCTTCCCCAACCATGTTAATGGTTCCAACATTAGGATTTTCATCCTTCCGATTCTCATGAATCCTTATGCTAGACTCAACAACAATATGTTGTCCAAGATCGGAGAGTGTAATATCCTCTCTTTTATGCTTTAAAGCATGTTTAACAAGAAAAACTTCATCTATCACAATTTTATGTAATTTTAGGTTAGCATGCATTCTTTGCAACTCATGAAATTGATCAATTATAGGGCGATTTTCTACCATCTTATAAGAATTAAAATTATTTACAAGAAACTTTTTGAAAGTTGCATCCGCCGCCATGTATTTGTTCTCCAAGGCATCCCATAATTCCTTAGCGGACTCATGGTATTGGTAGATGTCAAATAGCAAGTCTTGCATTCCATTGAGAATATGGCCCCGGCAAATGAAATCATCATTTTTCCACTTACTCATTCCTTGTTTGTTCAAGGGTTTCATTTTCCGATTCCTCCGGTTTAGGTGTACTTATCACGTAATTAACGCTCAAAGTTGTTAGGAGGAACAACATCTTCTTTTGCCAATGTCGAAAATCGACACCGACAAACTTATCCAAGTTAGCAAAGTTAGATGTAAAGTCCTTAATAGTTGCCATCCCGGGGAAATATCACAAAAGATTATTAGAAGCTTAATAATGCAAAATACAAATTACAAAAGGGAATTTGTTTTTAACCCTTTGTTGATGACAAAATTGAAATTACAAATAACAAAACTAATTTACTTGAAGATTGCTTTGTAACGACAACCGTTATCCGGAAACCCGATACTTGTTGTAGGCGTGTGATCACATTCCTTTTGTGATATTTCCCCCACAGAGTTACTTGGGTTGAAGCTTGGAAATTCACAACGAGATACAAACAAAACAATATACTCTTAGTACTTGGAGTATACCACTTAACAACAATGTGTTTGGAAATTATAAGAATCGGAAGCCTTAATCAAAAGTTAATTACTCTCTTGACAAAGCACAAGCAAATGAGAATAAGAGTAGAGGAATTTCAAAAAGGTGTATCTTCTACTCAACACCATGACCCTGTTTATACTACCAAGAGCATAGCCAAGGGTCATGACCCAATTAATCACCATAATGATCATATTGATGATCATCCAATTTAATACCATTAATCTATGGTATTCATGAGTATTATTCTCCTTAATACTCCCTTATAACTCCAGAAACCAAGAGCCATAAGCAATCAATTCAAAGATGAAGGAAAACCCCGACGGTCACAAACAGCCTCAACCGTCGAGTTACCAAGGAAAGCCGACTCGACTTTTCCTTCAGGACAAAACCCAATTTATAGAAACTAAAGTCGAGTCAGCTTTAGTCTAAAACCAAGGAAAGTCGAGTCGCCTTTTTGTGCTGACTTGGTTTTCCTTATTTCCGTTTTGTCCTATCCTTTGAACTCCTTTTGGACCTAGTGTTTTAATACATATCGTCCCACTACTTTAGTAGTACTTAGTGATTATAAACTTAGGATTATTAGACACTAAATGTTCAACAAAGATAAGGTTCCAGAGTTTACCTCTGCACCTTTTTGGCACCTAGCTCTTACATGAAAGTGAAAAAGAGGCACAACGATTATGGAGCACACCCAAAACACCCCACCGATCAAGAACCTTCATCCAGATACTCCATGAGAAATTACAGGTGAAAGAATATGAGAATTTGTTTCGACATTGATTTCACAAAAAGGGCATCTCCCGCTTAACGAGTCGATCAAACCCCTTTCCACAAGTGAATCCCCCGTTTTCAAATTCTCCAGATTTTCAAGCCAGGTAAAAAGATGGACTCTAGGAGGGACCTTAATTTTCCAAATGAAATTAGAGACAGTCTTGGGAAGAATAGGAGCATAAGATTCATCAAATTTGTTAGCAATCTCCTTGATGGGAAATCTGTGACTATCCAGACCATGCCAGCAAACACCATCTTTTTTATCTGGTTGTGGAGAAAAATGTTCAACAAGGAGTGTTAATCTTTCAACATCAGCAATTTCCCACTCATAGAGCCGTCGCCTCTTACAGAAGTTCCGAACCCACTCACCATCATGCCACAAGCCCATCTGGCTAATTAACACCTCACACTGTACAGAGATAGAAAAAAGTCTAGGGAAAGAAACCTTCAACGGTCCAGAGGAGCACCATTTGTCATGCCAGAAAAGAGTGGAGTTTCCATCACCAACACTTACTTGTAAACCCTCCTCATTATATGAGTAATATATCACAAGTAGATATTTATTTTAATTTAAATTTTGTTGGAATATTATATTCTTAAAAGCTACATAAGATTTTCAATTAAAACTTCTTAGAATATATAATTATTTTCTTATGTTGAAAATTTGCTAATTAATTAAGTTTCTTCATTAAAATTTTAATTTCTATAATATTTCATCAAGAAATACAATCTTATGAAAAGAATGTAAATTTCCATATGGCATTCTCATGGTGAATTTCCATATGAAATAATTCTTACCTAAGTTAACATCTACTTATTCCTTAATATATGAGTAATATATCACAAGTAGATATTTAGTTTAATTTAAATTTTGTTGGAATATTATATTCTTAAAAGCTACATAAGATTTTCAATTAAAGCTTCTTAGAATATATATTTATTTTTTTATGTTGAAAATTTGCTAATTAATAAAGTTTCTTCATTAAAATTTTAATTTCTATAATATTTCATCAAGAAATAAAAGATACATGATAATCAAAAATTATTTTGATAATGACAAAGAATTCTTATGATAATGTTATTGGAAAATTACTCAGATTTACCTTAACAAATAAAAGATTATTTCATTTAAAGCATTATATATTCTATAATTCTTATCAATTTTATAAGAAATATTATAATATTATGTTAATAACATATAATTGCATCTCTTTTTAAAATTTATGTTTATACTCCCTCCTATTCACCTTAGGTGTCCCATTTACTTTTGGGACACTATTCATCTATCACTCTTAAATTGCATTTTATTATTAATCTATAAGTTAAAACATAGTCATGTGGGATATTATTTGATTCGTTTTGATATAACGATTATTAATATCAACTTTTTATAATTTTTAATTATACATAACTCGATATATTAAAGATCAAATAAGTGCATAAAGTAAATGGGACTCTTAAGATGAATAGGAGAGAGTATATACTTTTATACTAATAATATCGAGCATGCATGATTTTCTATACTAGTAATATATAATAAAATGGTTATCAATATTAATCATAGAAAGTTTCTTCTCCTACTGTAATATATAAAAAAATGGCCAAATAATTATCAATTATCAATCTTTCCAAAAATTGATCGACGTCAGACTTTTATATGCCATACTTGTAGTGTTAAACCAGACCAAATCGGAACGTGTTCACCCCTAAATGCATGGCAAATGGATGGAGAAGTTGGATGATTGTATTCGATTTATAGTGAATAGTGATTTGGGCAGAGTTTCGGTATATAATGAAGAGCATGAGTAATAAATGTTGCTGGTAGGTTTTATATATAAGAGGAGAAGGGAGGTTACTCCAGGAGAAAAGAGGATGTGATGGGCATCATGGAGAGAGGTATTAAGTGATGGGCAGTTACTTTAGGGTTATGAAAGTTATTTGCTTGGTAGCTAAACAAAACGGTTGAGAAGTTCAGAAAAAGCCCATTGGCTGAGAGTCAAGGTCAACGGAAAGTTAAAGGGCATTAAGGTGATACTATATTAAAAACTAAATAAATAAATAAATGAATAAATAAATAAATGTTACCATAACAATTTTATTTGTCATTTATTTGATATTACTAATCCAAATAGTACAATTTCAAATGTTGTGATGAGTGACTTAGTTGGTTCACCCAAGCATGGGCGAAGCCTCATTGGGGGCCATCGGAGGCCCGGCCCCCCTGCCGAAAATGCGAGTCTTTGTAATTTTGACTTTGGCCCCCCCTACTAATATGATATAGGATCAATTACCAACAACAACCTTAAAGTTTACTCTATTTCAAATAAACAGTCTCGAACTTTTTTTTTACCAACAACAGCCTTCTACATGGAAAATATGAGATCGATACAACCACTTCACCGGATGACCTGCTAATTGATTGTTGACCATGCTGAATGACCTTTGACTTTCACTTAATTTCATTAATCATACCTAATTACCCAATTATCACTAATTAAACCCATTCTTCCCCAACCTCTCTAACCCACCCCAATCACCTCCATTATCCCATTTCATCAACACCACCACCATCACCACCACCACCACCATTAAAACCCCTCCTTTAATAACAACCTCATTAAAAGCCCCTTCTTTCTTCTATATTTGACTTAACTCTTGTCTTCTTCAACTCACCATTAAAAGGTACTTTTTCTCTCCCATAACAACCACCACCATTAAAACCCCTCCTTTAATAACACCACAAATAACTTATTACTCACAAAATTTCTCCTTTATTATCTAAAAAGTACCTTTTAATGGTGAGTTGATCCTTCTTCTACTTAAGGGAAAAATCATAGTTAAATTTGGTCTTTAATTGTCTCTGATTATTCTTTAGTCTTTATCATAAATTTCTGACTCCTCAAATCTCTTATCTCGTTCCTTTTTGGAATCAAATTACACCTAAAAGGTTCCAGCTTTTCATGGTCATGGTGCTGTCATCTCAACTCCATGTTTCTTCACCTTCTTCTACTTCTACCATGGTTTACCCCTTTTCTGTAAGCTGCTCCTTCCTTTTTGTGGGTTAACTACTGTCAAATTGAATTTAAAGTTTCTGATACCCTCTTTTTTTGAGTAATTTTTGCAATTTCGAATTTAAATTTTTATTTTTTTTTTGGTTGTCCTATATTATCATGTCTTTTTTCCCAGAAATAAACTGATGCACGCGCTTATCACGCGTGTTTTGCACCGATTTTAATTGATTTTAATTCATTATTGTGCGTATCTTATTTAACTTAGGCCTTTCATCATCAAATTCTATGATTAACGCTTGTGGTGTAGTGGTTTTATTGATTTCAGGAGCTTTTAGCCACTTTCGAGGAGGTTTTGAGGTGATCGGGCACTTAATGGACTTCGGGAATCAAAACCCGAGCCTTTGGATTAAAAGACACAAATTTTGGTGAAATTTTATGAAGGAGTCGAGCATGGTCGACCCCATAGCTGTGCAAAAATCCTAAGTCCAACACTTAGAAAAATTTGGAAGAGGAAAATTCACCTAGCACAAAACCAGTCGAGTCGACTGGTTTGTGTCTGACAGCATAGTTCCATTTTTTTGTGTGTCTACTTTTGCCTCATGCTTCCACCACTCCTTTTTCTTGCGTGCTTCAGCCTTCCCCTCCTGTGCACGTGCTTTTAATGATCATGGAGATGGCTTGTTGGACTTCCTTGGCAATGATGATGAATGCAAGTGAGGAGCCTCTTGTTTTGGCTATATAAACCCTCCCATTTCTGAAGAAAAGATACACTCCATTCAGCCCATAAGCTAAACCAAGTTCCATTGTTTCTTCTTTCTAAGTTCATTAGTGTATTTGCAAGCTTAAGTACTCATCTATTCCAGAAACTTGTAGTAGTTCTCCATTAAAACACTTTGTTTAGCATCTTATTTCTTAGAACTCAAGCATTTAGTTGTAACTTTATTCACTAAACTCTAGTAGATTATGGTAATCTTCCTTTGGTAATTAATCAAGCATTTTCCAGAAATTGTGGGTTTGATTTAGCATTTGATTTGAACTATTCTTTTGATTTGAATATTGAAAGATCTTGTTCATTAGTTGTGATTGTCATCCCCCTCCCTAGTTGAGGGAAGTAAGTATTCTTTAACTTAATTTTCTTCTTTGTTGTTGTTTGCTCTATGAATGTGATGATATTTTATGTGTTTATTTTAATTATCAACATGAGTGAGTAGTTTTCTCTCTAGAGTTTGGGGATGTAGTTAGCTAATTAATTTGCTTATGGGGTAATGGGTTGATCACAAATATGTACATGAAAGAATATGTGAGTTCCATGGTAAGTAATCGAAAGTCCATTTCGATCTCCATCCATGGACAATTTATGTTACTTGATTGTTTGAACACTTGGGATGTATGAATTCATGCTAGTAATGAGTAGCCCGGAAGCTAACTTTATTAGGATTCCTTCGAGACCTAGCCCGTCCTTAGGATGATGAACCATGCCTATCTTGTACGATTCTTTCTTTTTTAACGCAAATTGGAGGTCATGAGCATGTATTAGGGAGTTATTATTAGTATGGTCGAGTTCTACGCCCAGAAGCCGAATCTCCTAAACCATATTAGTAGCTATATAGTTCCTATGCCTAGAAGTTGTGGAACTAAATTAGAAAGACCTTTCTCATCATAAAAATGGTTAAAAACATATTTTCAACCCATCCCTTTAGCATATTAAGAGGCTAAACTCCCCAAACTCTAGTCTTTTTATCTATTGTTTAAAACCTGAATTTGAAATTTGTTTCAGTCATAAAACTCTAAAATCATAAACCTTTTTGTCATTAGACTCTTTTTGTCACGTAAACATTTCCCTGTGGACTGACCCCTTACTTACCACTAATGCTAGTCATTAGGGTTATTTAAGGCGAATAAAATTATTTGCGTAGAGCGGACTTAGTTAAATTAACAACGACCTACGATTCCGCGTCTATCATAAAGCCACTTATTTTTTTGTGTTTTTGTTGCTTATTAATAATCTGATGAATTATTTTGGGTATGTAGCATATTTCATGATTGTAATATTATTGATAATTCTCTCATTTTGTTTCTTCTCAGGGTTATGCCATCATAGATAAAAAGAACAGGTTGTACATAGCAGAAAGAACAGGGTTATGCCTTCTGATTGAAATAATAAAGGAGGAATTTATGTGTAATAAGTTGTTTGTGGTGTTATTAAAGGAGGGATTTTAATAGTGGTGGTGGTGTTGGGAGAGAAAGAGTACATTTTAATGGTGAGTTAAAGAAGACAAGGGTTTAGTCAAATATAGAAGAAAGAAGGGGCTTTTAATGGGGTAGTTATTAAAGGAAGGGTTTTAATGGTGGTTGTGGTGGTGGTGGTGGTGGTGGTGTTGATGAAATGGGAGGATGAAGGTGATTGGAGAGGGTTAGAGAGACGTTGGGGAAGAATGAGTTTAATTAGGGATAATTGGGTAATTAGGTTTGATTAATGAAATTAAGTGAAAGTCAAAGGTCATTGAGCATAGTCAACGTCAATTAACAGGTCATCCGGTGAAGTGGTTGTATCGATGTCGTGTTTTCCAAGTTGAAGGCTATTGTTGGTAAAATACAAAAGTTCGAGGCTGTTTATTTGAAATTGAGTAAACTTTAAGGCTGTTATTGGTAATTGATCCTATGATATATAGTTTATTGAGAGTAAAATTATAACTAAAATTACTATAAGTCACTGGTTGGAGTAACATATTTGTAATCTAAGGTTAAGGGATCAAATCCTCATCCAAATAATTATTTTTTTATAGACTAATAGATTTATACTATAATGTCATTACTATTTATCTTTCATAATTTACCATTCATCATTTTTTATGTGCATTTATATTATTCTACATTAATTTTAATAGTGTCTTTTATGGTGAATTAATAGGCAAAAATATATAGAGTAAAAAACACTTTGTTTTTTCAAAAATAATAATTATAGGAAAACTTCAACTCTATTTATTGTTAAATATAATTTTTGTAATGATTCAAGTTCATTTCAGTCTATATGATTTTAATATTTTCATAGCTTAACTAGTGTCTAATGGTGTTTGTTCGAGACATCATTGATTTCAGATTAGGCGTTTTGGGTGGGCTTTAAATTGGATTTTTTGTCCATATTGTTTTTACATAATTGCAAATTTTAAAGTCGTACCAAATCGGATTCGGTTACAATGTCGTGTAAATTTTGAGTCATCATGTTTGTTTCTAATACCTCTAGTTTTTATATAGTAAAAAAAATTTCTACTATATCGACAATTTGACCCCCTTAAATCAAAATCCCGGCTTCGCCCCTGCACCCAAGACTTGCTTAGTGTAGCTAAATATTTGTGATTATTATATCATTTACAACCTATTTGGTAGTAGGGTATTACATAATTGGGAATGGTAATGCAAAATTAATACTCTGTTAATTTTAATGTTTTTTACAAATAAAATTTACGATTTTCATTGTCAGAATTTGACTATGATTTCTCATCGATTTATATCATAAAACATATTCATATGAGATCTTGATAGATTTGTTTCAATATACTTTCTAAATATCAAGTTTCTAGAATTATTAAAAACTTACAATTAAAATTAGGAAAAGTTACCAATAATAATACAACCTTTTGCTTATTCCATACAATAATACCAACTTTTGAATAACCATTATTAATACCAACTTTGGGGGTGTTTCCCTAAAATATACCGAACATGTTAAAAATCAAACTATAAGAGATTATATGACAAAAATAAATTTGTAAATTAGTCAATATATAAATTAAAATTGGTATTATTCTAGGAAAAAACCCTAAGTTGGTATCATTGATGGTTAATCAATAGTTGATATTATTGTATGAAAAATAACGAAAGGTTGTATTATTCATAGTAATTTTTCCTTAAAATTATTTAACTTTAAAATTTACTTTGGAGTCCGCGAAAAAAGTGAATGAGAATAACAAATGAAAATAGAGGAAGTATAAATTAGAAGAAAATCTCTTGACAAGTTAAATGACTATGCTTGTTCTCCATTTCTTCAAAATATCCATTCCAATGCATTACTATTTGAAAATGTGGTATTAGGTGGTAATAAAAATCAAGAAAAATAAAACAATTTTATGATCAAAGTTTCAATGCCATTAGAATAACTTGGTATATTTCATGAAAATTTACACCTAATCATTCTCAATAACATCGCTTAATACCAACAATCAAATGAACTGTTAGAGTGAAAAAGTATGGAAGAAGAGTTATAAATTTAGGATGATATCGTACATCAGCAATTTCATTATGATATAAGTGATTTTTTTTATAAGTCAGTCTTGCGAGCAACAGTCTAATACTGAGACTAATAGTTCAATCGAACCGATTATAATTCACACATTCTTGTTTAGTATCATTTCATTAGTAGGATGAGTCCAAGTTGTATATGACTGGTTTTAATATGTATGTGATTGGTTTTACGCTTAATGCGATTGGTTTTGTAGATGTAAGTTTACACTATATGTTTTTTTATTACTACATATGTCATTTATTCTTGTCGATTGGTTGTTCAACGGACAACAGCTCACTCTTTGACCTATTTTGGCTAAAACTTAGTAAAGTGAGATCTTATATTTATTTTTTTCATAACTATATTTTTATGAATAAATTTACTTTGAAGTTTTTAATAAAATAATATAAATTTAATTTTTATAATAAAGCTTAATTTTTTTGAACAATTAAATAATTTTTTTGAATTTATTTTAAAAAGAGTCAAAAATATTACAAATTTGATCTCATTTAAAAGATCTTGAAAAAATATTTACCATTCGTATAATTATTTTTTTAAAAAATTATTTATAATTGAAAATACCTACTATTTATTAAATAAAACTATTTTTTTTAAGCAAATAGGAATATGAAGTAGATAAGTAGCAAGGACATTAATTTACATATCAGTATAATTATCAAGATATAATTATTCTACAGATGATAAATAATCTTGAAAAATAATTTTGCTATATCAAGATATTATTCTCTTTTATATTTGAAACAATATTAGAAAATAATACAGATTTATAAATTTAGTCATGTTTCATTTTGCTATATAAAGGAGTTATTATCTTTTACCAAGACAAATACTTCGAAAATAATACTACATACCAAATCTTCTTATGCACATTAAATTGTACTATATTAGGAAATAATTTTCAATGCAAATTCACCTGCCAAGTCAATATAAAAATGAACGAGAAAATTTTCGCTGAAAGTCTAACACGTGTTAGTCCTGTTTCATCATTAGTAGTTTTTATAGATTATAGATAGATAGATACGCTTCACTTGCTATTATATCTAGTTATTATTAGATAACACCAAATGATTAACTTGATTCTAAAAAGATAGTTTACATTGAAATTTATTCTATTTTTATATTAATTCTCACCTTCAATACAAATTTAATTACATCTTTAAAAATTGAGATTTTTTTAATAAACGAATTAGTTTATATTGTGTTCAATTTTATCATAAATTGGTGCTTTTTTTTTTATCAATGTTGTTGATGCTAATTTTTATTAATTGTTTTCTCTACCTCGCGTTATTTTATTTTTAAGTAACTAGATAGTACCCGTGCGATGCACGGCTTTATCAAATTTTTTGACATATTTTTATATTATATTTATATTTTATTTCACTATGAACAGTTGTATACATTACGTACATTATATTATATTTTGCATAGAGTGCAATATAATTATATTAATACATTTATTTTTTTATTTTGGATAAAAGAGCAAATGGTTCTCACCTTAAGTACAATACGAAATTATGAATTTTTTAAATAAAAACTAACATATTAATTTTCTAACAAAAATACCTATTACATTAATTTATAAAAGTATTAAATATTATTACTATCTGCATAGAGCATCTGCATGTGGCTCAATGGATAGAGCATCTGCATGTGGAGCAGAAGGTTCGGGGTTCGACCCCTACTAGGCGCAGGTATCAATTGGGGGGTTTCTTGACTGCGCGCATCTCTCTTTACTCCCTCCTTGGGGGTATGGGTATGATTTGTCCGCATCTTTCAAGAAAAAAAAAAAACCCCCCACTCGGACCCTGCCTTGTGCGGGATACCGAGAAGGTCCTTTATTATTATTATTATTTTTGAATATTATTACTATCAATAACACACTTAAAAATCAAATATAAATACATAGAATTATGTAAAATTATTTTATTAGTTTGAACGACAAATATAATTTTTTCTCATAAAAAATATAAGTGACTTACATAAAAATAGTCACAACCTAAATCATATTAGAATTAATCATTGCATTTAAGTAACCAAGAGTATAAATAACAGAAACAAATCCTAATAATAGTATATTATGTTTTAACCATTTTTAAATATCCAATACACTAAATAATAATCATTTAATAAATGAAATTTAAAATCTTTTATAAATAATTAAAATAAATGAAGTAAAAATATATAGTTTTCTAATACATTAAATGTGACTTGATCCAAAAAGTAAAAAAAATAATTAATAAGATAATAATATGCTCAAAATAAGAGATAGAAAGTCAAAGATCATAATAAGGATGACATCATCATTTAAGTTTAGAGGGAAAAAATTTTTAATAAGAATGCGACACGTAAGCAATTTTGAAAGGTGATGATATAAGCCGTGTTTTGTTTTAGTAATAGTTATATTATAGATAGATAGATTATAGATTGTTTACCTTAAACATTTTTATCTTATTAATTAAACTTACCAAAATTGTATTACTACAAGACTGAACATTTTTGTAGAAATAAGTAAAAATTTATTATAATCAATTGTTTAAAAAATTCTTCATATAAAAGATGAAGGGCCCATTTTATGATATTTGTACAGGCCCCCAATTTCTTTGAGAGGGCCATGTTTAAAGCTATATATGATTTTGAAATGTATGTGTTCAGTTTTAAGCTATATGTGATGTATTTTAAATTACATGTAAGCGAGCGCTTTTAAGCAATATGTGGTTATAGTGAGCAGTCTCGTATGTGGCATCCTAATAATGAGACGCACGCATATGACATTAGGTGATTATAACTTTTTCCAGTATGTGATCAGTTTTTGATCAATTTAATGTGATAATTGATACCTTTAAAGTCAAAGTTAATTTCTTTTATTAGTTATAACTGATCATTTACTTTATCACTTTATATATAACTGATCATTTACTTATTCACTTTATATATAACTGATCACTTTACGGTCTGAATAGATCACTTCAACGTCGAAATACAAGACTTTAAAATAGTTGATTAATTTAAGGTTATAAATTTCAAATTTGTAAATAGAAATTGATTACTATAATGTCAAAATGAATCACTTTTAGGTCAAAATTAAAAATTTTCATTTTAATTGATCTATTTATCATTTAATTTAAGTTAAATATGATATATTTAAAGTTAAAATTGTTACCTTAAAGTTAAAATTAAATTTTTATCATTTAATTTTAGAAATCAAGCTATTTTTATTTTTCAATTTTGGCTTTTGGGCCGACGTATATACACGGTCTCAATATGGGACAATCTCAAAAGCGTTTTAGCAAATTTTTTTATTGACTAAGGCCAATTTTGAAACACAAATTATAAAGATGGCTCTTAAAAGCCCAGTCCAATTTTTTTTTTCGAATATCAGTGTGAGGCTTTTATTAATGAGAACTCAAATCTGAAAATACAAGATCGGCAATCCATTGAGGACCACCATCGACCCATACATGAGCACACACACTAGACGAGGCCCATTTGGCCAGCCTATGAGCTACACAGTAAGCCTCCCTAAAATAAAAAGAGAAAGAAATCGGATGTGCTTCAGAAACCACATCAAGAATATTATCTACAATGACCTAGACATGGAAGCCCCGGGTCGTCTTCTTTTGAAGAGCTGAGACGACATTGTAAGCGTCCCCTTCCAAAAGCACCTGATTCCAACTTTGAGAGTTTATAATCTCCACAGCCCACTGAAAATGCCTCAAGCTCAACACGCTCCACCGAAACAAAGGGCCACCGAGTTTTTGAAGCCGCCATTACAACAGCCCCCGACATATCACAAGCTACGAAGCCCATCCCAAACCGGCCCTCCTTTTCATTAACCGTTGCGTCCACATTTACTTTAATAACTCCAGTGCTAGGCGGCTCCCATTTAGCCTTATGACGGCTAGACATAGCTTTCGAGCTATTAACATTCGCTTTCTGATACTCCATAAGAAGATCAGCTGCTTTTTTATAACAAAGATGCGGATGAACCATGACTTTTTTGAATATTAAACTGTTACGAGCACTCCAAATCTGTCAAGCGATTACACTAAAGAGCTCGATCATCCCCTTGTCTCCTTGCTCCTTCATCATCCCAAACCATTCGCGGGATGAAACATGGGACGGCACCCGACCAGAACCGTGACTAAAATAACTCCACACCTCCTTGGCCCAATCACATTCCCTAAGAACGTGGGAATTATTCTTCAACCGAACCACAGCGCACACAATTACCCACCGAAGACACCCCCTTTTTGTTCAAATTGACCCCATGGGGGAGGATATCCCACAGGGCCCTCCAAAGGAATAGTTTAGCTTTAAAAGGAATACACAATTGCCACATGTACTTCCAAATGGGATCACTCCCATTCGAGCTTGAGCACTCGACTTTGTCCCGAAGCCCCCGGTTGTACACATCACGAACCCTCAAAAAGCCATCTTTACTGGACGCGCCCATACCCTTTCATTGGGAAAATTCCGAAGCGAAATGGGGACTTGCAAAATCCGATCCACGTCTATGGGAGAGATATCAACCGTAGCATTAAACTGTAACGATTGGATGAGAGAGATAATCTTCCCCGAGCCATCCCCTCCTAACCAAGCATCATGCCAAATCTTTACAGAATAACCACCCGAGATTTTCCACCTAACCCCAGCCTCTACAAGAGCACGAGAGCTACGGATACTCCTCCAAGCATAACTGGGGTTTACGCCACCCTTCGCTTCCCATATAGATGTATTCGGAAAGTAACGCGCTTTCAGCGATCGAGATAGGAGAGAATCGGGATAGCAATGGAGACGCCAGAACTGTTTTGCCAAAAGAGAGTCATTAAAAAGTCTCAAATCCCGAAAGCCCAAACCGCCATCACTCTTAGGTCTACACAAGTTCGACCAAGCTTTCCAAGGGATGCCTCGATCTGAGTTTGATGTTCCCCACCAGAAATGACGAATAATCCGTTCCACGTCGTCACAAAAAGAGGATGGAAGACTAAAGCAACTCATGGCATACGTGGGAATAGATTGAGATAACGCTTTGATAAGGACTTCCTTGCCTGCTTTAGACAAAAGTTTCTCCTTCCAGCCTTGTAATTTCTTCCATATTCGATCTTTAATACTAGAGAATGATATCTTTTTGGAGCGATGGAAAGTTGTAGGAAGCTCTAAGTATTTGTCATGACTTAAAACTTCATTGAACCCCAAAACCGCACAAACCCTTCGACGCACATCCGATCCCAATTTACCACTAAAAGAAACTTCACATTTCTCAAGATTTACCATTTGCCCCGACAAAATCTCGTACTTCTTCAGAATACCCATAATAATCTCAGCTTCAAAAACATTTTCCCAAACAAAAATCATACTACTGTCGGCGAAGAACAGATGGGAAACTTTAGGAGCATTCCGAGCTATTGATATCCCTTGGATTATATTATCATCATGGGCCTTTTTGATAAGATTACCAAGGCCCTCAGCACAAAGTAAAAAATGATATGGGGAAAGAGGGTCTCTCTGACGAAGCCCACGACTAGGAACAACCACCTCCGTAACATCACCATTGATCAAGAAAGAATACTTGACGGTAGTCACACAATGCATAATCCGGTCAGTCCAAATAGCAGGAAATCCCATGTTGATCATAACGTAAGCCAAATAGTCTCATTCGATCCTGTCGTATGCTTTACTCATATCTAATTTAAGAGCCATAAACCCTCTTTTTTTGACAAGTTGTGATGCATGTAATGAAAAATCTCAGAAGATAATAAAATGTTGTATGTGATCAGACAACCTGGGACAAACGCACTCTGGTTTTCGTCTATAATATTCGGCAAAATAATTTTAAGTCGTTTAGCGAGCACTTTTGAGATTACTTTATAGGACACATTGCACAGGCTTATGGGGCGAAGGTCTTTCATTTTAGTAGGATTCTTGATTTTAGGGATCAAGGCAACATAGGTAAAATTAATCTTGTCGGCCATACAACCATTATTAAGAAAATCAAGAACAATACCACAAATGTCATCACCCACTAGGCTCCAATATTTCTTGTAAAAAAGAGCAGGAAACCCATCCGGACCTGGGGACTTGCAAGGATGTATATCGGCTAGGGCATCTTCGATCTCAGTTCGAACAAACAACCTATTAAGCATCTCGATCATCTCATTATTTAATTTTTTCTCAATAAATTGAACATGATCAGCTGTAATTTCCTGTCTCGTACAAGTAAAAAGAGTAGAAAAATAATCATACAGCACTGCCTTCATACCTTCACGACTCTTATGTTTAACACCATGCGCATCCTCCAACCCCTTAAGTTTTTTCCTCTTCCTCCTATGAAACGCCTTCATGTGAAAATAGGAAGTATTTTTGTCGCCATCCCGGAGAACAAAAGGACGACATCTTTGTGATGCCGCCGTTTCTTGATGTTGCCTCAAGATCCTCAAATCTTGCTCCACTTTCCTACTTTCCTCGATCACTGCAACGGTAGGGACCATCTTGCGCACCTTCTTCAACCGTCTAAGGAGCCATCCAACCCTATTTTGCGAGCTCATATACACTTCTTTATGCCAATCTTTTAGACGAATACCACAATCCTCAACCACCTTGCTCCATTGCCCATAGCTCCTACTTTTTGCTAAGAGCCAAGAATTTCGAACGCAACTATCAAAATCCTCATGTTGCAACCACCGGGCCTCAAACCGGAACAACTTTGAGCCCTCTCGAAAATCCCGCCTACCCGCCTTCGAATCTCCTTGAAAGTAAAGAATGATGGGGTTGTGATTCGAACCATCCCAAGTAAGAATCTTCGACGTAGCCAAAGGAAATAAAGCACACTAATCATGATTAGCCACGAATCTATCAAGTCTTTCTTCGATGAACCCCTCTGTTCTATTATTTCTGCACGTAAAAAGGCCCCCCGAATAATTAACTTCACGAAGACCCGTAACATCAAGACATTCCCTAAAGGCACTAATGCTATTAAAATCGCATGGAGCGCCTCCCCTTTTTTCCGCCTCCCTAAGCACCTCATTAAAATCACCCCCCACAACCCAAGGTAAATCATACATTCTTCCCAAACAATGAAGCATACCCCACATACGAAATTTTTGACCACTCTCCGACCACCCATAAACCCCTGTCAACCTCTAAGACCGCCCATCCTCACCCTTAACCTCGCAATCAATATAAAGGTGGTCCTTACCAAGGACCCTAACATAAATCTCCTCCATCCAAAAAAGAGCCAAACCCCCAGCCCGACCAATAGCATCCACACAAACAAAATGATCTATCGCTCTTCGTCTCGCTAAGAAAAAGAGTTGTAATAGAGAATTTTCGCACCAAAGACACGAGTGCATGAATTGAAGAGGAATTCCCCAAACCCTGACAATTCCAAAAAATAGACGACTTCATTGCGAACCGAGAGCCCGATTTGTGGGGCTCGCCACATTTTCCGATTCATGAGATCTTTGAACATCAACTTCCATAGGAACCATACGTCGTTTGCCAGTTCCCCTAATCTCTGCTTCCTCCATAAGCTCATCATAATACTCCCCATCCTTCGTTCTTTTTTCTCCAGCTACCAGACGCAAAGAAACCACATTATTCAATGGGGCACTCTCACGAACAAACTTCCGCCATTTTTGAACTCTCTTCTTTGTCGCCGAACAATTATTCTAAACAACTCCACACAAAGTATTCTTTGCCTCCTCATATTGCTCCACAACAACCTGCTTGCTATCATTGTCTCTGCAAACCCTCGACTCACTCTCATCCTCTGCCACTGTTTCTCCAAAAACTTCAATATGCTTTGATAAACTCAGATCCCCCTCTCCTCCACAATCGTGCCCAGCCACTGATGCCTCCATTGACCCATATATATTTTCCTCTTTGCTTGTCTGTTGATCATGACAAATAGACACCTTATCAAAAAGAGTAGTGACAGTATGAATGGCATTCTTTGGCAACTCTAGGTTCTCTTCTTGAGGTAATTTCTTCACGAAGTAAAGTTTTCTACCTGTTTTATCTTTAGACCCACGTTCGTCCTCCTCTTCTTCTGTCCGCATGGGCTTCCATGGGGAAGCCTTAAGCCAAGAACCGTACTGTTTAACCGGTGAGTGCTCGCCAAAAACATCCTTACAGTCAATCGTCCCGTGCCCAAGTTTACCACAATAGAAACATATCATAGGGAGTTGTTCATACTTGACCGTGCCCAAGGGACTTCTCCATACCACGACTTTCCGTTTTATCAAAATCAATGAAGTCCCCAATTTTATCTCCAAGAATCCGGACATTAGATTTCGTTGTATCTCCCTCTAAACGGAACATTATAAACTCTAGCCCATATGGGCAGGCCATAAAATTGAATATCCGAAGGTTTGACCGCCTCCTCCATCTCTGCTAACAATAATGCCACTCTATCAAAATGCCATGGCTGTCCACCAAGAACACGCTCCTTATCCCGCCAATGATAAAATTGGAATTGGAAAAGATTTTTTCCAATCATGTTAATGTCAACCCCATGTTGAGTGACCCAAATGTTCTTAATAGTGGACATAAAAGCATTTGGGTTAAGAATCCTCTCAGAACGTAATTTCCCGATCAAGCCCAAGGAGATACGTTCTTCCTCTTCTTTGTTCCCATCTTCTAACCATTCGCATACATCCTCCTTCTCCTCTATATCCTTCTCGCCCCCATCTGCATCTCCAATATTCGAAGTTTCAACAAAAACCGAACTCGCATTCTGAATCTGATCATCCTCATCACTAACTTTATTCACCCTCTCTTCCGACAAGACTGTCGTATCTTCGCAAGAAACCTTTGGGTCCATGCTCACAGACACCAAACGCACAAAAAAAAAACAGAAAAAGAAAGAAAGAAAGAAAAAGAGAAGACTAGAGAAAAAGACAAGAAAAGAAGAAGCCGAAACACGATCCCCGGAGACAAACTCCCTGACGAAGAAAAGGCTAGTATAGAAACTAGAGAGAACCCTTGTTCCTAGAGAGAGAAGGAACTTTTTTCCATGGAGAAGATCTTAAAATCTTAATTTTAATAACTTTGAAAATCCAGTCCAATTTTAAATATATATTGTTGCAACTATAATTATAGATTTCGGCTGGGCTTTTGAGAGTCGTCTTTATAAAAGATAGTCTCTCAAAAGAGGACCTGATTTTGAAATCTCATTGTACGTAGAAAACAATTTTTCCGTATTACTTTGTCTCAAAAAAATAAAAATAAAAAAATCTATGTATTACTTCATTGTCGTTCGGTTCATGCAACACTACAAGCAATTCATTCAAAGCGAAATTAGGAAGGAAGTTACCGTTAGAAGTTAGTACCCAGTCAAAATTCCCACTATCAAGGGAGTAATGATAATAATCATTTATCATCAAAGACAAAATTTGTGACGGAAATTGATGGGAATTGGAAGGAATTTCTGGGATGCGCTAAAACCCTATGCTAAATACGAGGGTTTTGATTTTTTGAGGAACAAAAAAGTTGCAGTTGATCTTTCTTTCTGGATTGTCCAACATGAAACTGCTCTCAAATCTACCCGTGTCAGAAATCCTCACCTTCGTCTTACTTTCTTCCGTACTATCAACCTTTTTTCCAAGGTTATTTATTCAAATTTCATTCAATTTTGGTTCAACTCTTTAATTATGAGTTGAATGATGATAATATCATGGATTTTATTGTGTATCCACATTTTGATTTCGTCCAAATTTGAGATTTTGAGTAGTGTTGGGTTTTCTTTCTTTTGTTTTCTTTTGAATGGTATGATGAAGTTGAACTGTTGAAGCACCATATGATGATAATTTATTTATTCACATGATTTCGTTCAAATATGAGTTAATCTTTATTTTTGAAAGGAAATATGAGTTAACTCGTCCTGCTAATGTATGGTAATTTGAATATATGCTCGTAAACTGAAGCATTTTCTTAGTTTTGATAATTTATTCAAGTTATTATCATTATCACCCTAATTCCCAATGAGTCCCGTTCAAGGTAGGGTATGGGGTGGGTGGGAAAGAAGGCTAATCAAAACCCTCATCTCGAGGAGTTTGCAATTGAAAGGAGCCCTCAACTCGAATATTATAATTTATTCAAGTGTTTGATGAAAAGTTGCAGTTTGGAGCATATCCTGTATTTGTTGTGGATGGAAAGCCATCACCTTTGAAGTCTCAAGCGAGGATTGCACGGTTTTTTCGATCCTCTGGCATTGACCCAAAAGACATGCCTGTTGCTGAAGGAGGAGTTTCCGTTGATCGGAACAAGTTTTTCGTCAAATGCGTGGAGGAGTGCGTGGTGAGTAACATTCTTTGTGCATATTGGACTTGGATATTCAAGATATACGTGCAATTTTTGCTCATTGTGTAAGTGCAAGACACTGTTTCATGTTGGTGAATTGCTATAAGCTAATAGTGGTGGGAACATTTTTGCTCATTGTGGTAATGAAAGATATGACTGACGAATGAATACAGGTTAGGGTCGATTAATAATTGAATTCTAATGGTTTGAGTGAATGTCTCATGCTGTAGTTGTTCTGTAATATGTTTCATGAATTGGTAGTATGTGTCTTGTTGTAATTGTTCTGTAGTAGGCCAATTGATACCTTCTTGAATCATGATCAAGCGTATAAGGAAGGCAACTTGTAATTTGTATATAGGTCATGGCTGCTAATAGTTCGAGTGAATGCCAAGTATTCCATACCCAAAAATGCTTAACATGAGCTCTATCGAGTTTGTATAATGATTTGATTATTTGATAGAATAATGTTACGTCTCATTAAAATCCAGTATATTAACTGCTGTTGTATGTGTTTAACTAGAGCCGCAGTTATGCCTTTCCTGGTACTTCTCTTTTGATCTATATTATGGAACTATTAAATAGTGAAACAAAACCTGTTTCATGAGTTGGTGCTTTTGCAGGAACTTCTCAAGCATCTTGGGATGCCTGTTCTAAGAGCTACAGGCGAAGCTGAAGCACTTTGTGCTCAATTAAACAGTGAAGGTCTTGTAGATGCTTGCATTACTGCTGACAGTGATGCATTTCTTTTTGGGGCCAAGTGTGTGATAAAACACGTGGATCCTAAATCAACGGTAATGGTTTCGCATGTTCTGTCTTCATTCTCTTTCAATTATACCCATCAGACATGAAGCCATCAACGATCAGTTTTTATTTGCTTTTGTTAAATTAAGCAATTGAACATGCATTCAGTTATGGCTTATTTGATACATTTCTATTGTCAGCAGAAGGTAGTTCAGTAAATAGTAACATAACTTTTTTGTCTTACACTTGAACTCCCTGAGTTCTTGATTCCTACCCTGTTCAGGTACCATTTGAATGTTATTTTGCCGAAGACATTGGAGTTGGTCTAGGTCTGAAAAGGAAACATTTAATTGCTGTTTCTCTCTTGGTTGGAAGCGACTATAATTTAAATGGAGTGCAAGGCATAGGGCTAGAAACAGCTCTTCGTTTTGTCAAAAACTTTCATGAAGATCAAGTTCTACAAAGGTTTGCCTCCTTTTTAACGTTTTTTCATCTCTTCAGTCATTTTAAATCCAATATAGTTACCATTTTGACTAGCTTTTTTCTTGTTTGGACAACTGTTATAGGTTAAGTGAAATAGGTTCTAGTCCCATTCTTCCACCTGATGTAATTGTTGGTTCTTCTGATATGAGTCCTCAAAGTCCAGATAGTCTGTCCCAGAAAATTAAAGCCCCTCACTGTTCTGTATGTGGTCATCCAGGCAAGAAAACTGCCCATAGCAGAGTGCCTTGTTCGTATTGTCATAGCGCTGCAGGAGTGAATTGTAGTAAAAAGCCTTCTGGATTCAGATGTGAATGCTATCATTGTGACAAAGTAAGAATGTTGACTCATCTTGCTTGATTATTGTTGTTTCATGGGCCAAACTTAGGATGCGAATGTGAAGTGAACCAATGTTATTAGAATCGCAACATGGATCGTAGAATTGTATGACTCTTATCCAAGTCATGTGAACCGATTTGAGTTGGTTCTAGTATCGTTTTGGATAGGATTGGACATGGGATAGTTAAAATCGGTAGGATTGCGATTCTTCTGATAATACTTCTGCTCCACAATTTTTGTTGACTTGATATTCTGAATGAATTGGAGGAGTGCTATGCACCATAAAAAAATGTAAAGGAATCAACTTAAGTAATTCCATTATTTGATAGAAGCCAAACAATATTTAATAATAAGGTTTATTGTTACCGTTTCACCATTTTATTTGTTTCTATTCCGGTTTCATTTCGAAAATCATACCGAACGGGGCCTTAACCACTACCTTCAATTAGAAGAACCATCATTGGAGTTGTATAATCTATTTATTATCTAGAAGTTGATTATGTGCAAAAGATAAATGAACTTTTATACCCTTTGGTCAAATTTAACCAAGGACACTATGTAGATTCCTTAACCATGGACCTTAAAACTTTGAGCACCTCTTGGCTTCAGTAATGCCTCGTTAATACTTCACTAAGCTTGTCCTATAAATGTACAGAACTACAGATCTTCTACGTCATAAAACCCTCTGTTGGAACCAAGCTAAAGAACCGCCATTTATAAGTAATACTTGTGTACAAATAGCCACTTTCATAATTTTTATTGACTAAGAACTTGTGTTGTTGCATTGATTTGCCAGAATTTTATTAATAATTAAGCTTCTAGCATTGTTGTTGCTGATTTACTATTGATCTTTATCATACACTTGGTGTGTCTTTCTTTGTTTTATATATAAATGATACATATGTTATACATATTGTTTTTGTAGAAAAAAAAAAAGAAAACCACTGTAAATTCACCTAGATTATAAATAAGATGTAGGCGTTTTATGTGTTGCAAGCTTTTTAGATGACAAATGAATCTGTAAGTTTGGATTAACATATTGAAATGGTTAAATAATAAAGTCAAGCAAGTAAACCTTTTTGAATTTGCATAATTTGTAGGATCATACGATCCGATCCTAAGAGCTCTTTTCGATTCTATGTGAAACCTGGATCTGACAACCTTGCCCATAAGTCTAAGATGGCATATTTTATCTGAATTATTTGTTGCTTGCTAAATATTATGTGAATTTATGAATCGAACATTTAGCGCCATCACTAACTTATCATATTCAGCCAACGATAGTAACTTGACAATGGCAATTGGCAAAGACCATATCATTTCAAGATTATTCTGTTTAACTTTGACAGTATTCAACGTTCTCAAAAGTAAATTCAAAAATAGAAAAATGTGTTTGTTTTTGCTTTATCATATGATGTGTCTAAAAATTTATCGCCTCCAAGGCTCCAACATTACTTACCATCATTCTTTTATTGTTTGGAGAACACACCTGCATCCATTTCCTATATTTCAAATTGCTAAACCAAGATAAAAAATGTTAATATTATTGCTTACCACTACGAAGGCACCAAGCACACATAAAACAACCTCTGCTATCGTATTTGACCGGCAAGTTCCTCATATGGGACCTTGGTAGTTAAATTCGATCACTATGGTAGAACTTTTGTGCTTTAAGTCGTTGGGAAGAGATCATCTAGTCCACTATGATCTTGCCTGAATTGGTAAGATTACTAAATGGAAATTGCTAAATTGTACTAGAAAATTTGCTTTCACTCCGATAATTGAAGTTTCCTTTTGCTTTTGTTGGCTGTATTCATTGAGCTGTTGTGGGTGTTTAATTGTTTGAGATCTATCATCAGTGTATCACTCTCAAAGAGTTGGATACATCCTTGATTAAAGCTTTGTTTTATTTCTGATTAGCTAATTAAAGACTATAATGTGATGGTGATGGTTGGTGGTTTTTCTGTGGTGGTAGTGATGGCAGCATTTACTGGGACTGATGGTGGACTACTGGAATAGTGATTGGGGCTGGTGGTGGCTGAGTAGCAAGTGATGTGGTTGTGGGTTATTTTGGCTTAATGCATGTTCACTTCTCACTAGCCATTAAAATGACACGTTTATGCAATTACTCAGTATGTAGATGACCAACGAGACTGATTCCTTAGTATAGTAACCGACCCCAATTTTTTTGGATTCAGGCTTTGGCATTGTTGTTGTATTAATGATTTTACTCAGGTTACTAGCCCCACATTCATTGATGTGGTAAAAGAAGTTAGACAAACAATATTGCCAAAGGGAGTACATGGCAAATGAATATAGGAAAAGGTGAAGTAATAACTGCAGTTCTTTTTGTTTTTTTAGATGGTGATGACTTTGTTTGGTCTGCTTTATGAAAAACACAATAGGAAGAGGGAGTAGGGAGTAAACTTCCATTATACGATCAACCACCTCCGGTGTCTCTTTTAAGTGTTGTATGTAGATGACAATAACTAAGCAGGTTCCAAACTTTTAATTTCCCATGTTTTAGGATTTGATCACTTGTAATAGTTGTTTTCTTTCTTTAATGAACCGGACAATGATACGTATGGCTTTATGGGTTCAGAAGTCAGAACCTTGTTATCATTTTCTTAAGATTTTACTAGTAAAGGTAATCGAATATGCTTTTGCTGATAGTTGATTACTCGACTAATAATTCTAGCTTGTTTTCTCCTTCACAGAACCGGAAAGAAAAAGAGCACAAGAAGAAAAATAATTGGCACCTTCAAGTGTGCAAAAAGATAGTCGCAGAATGTGATTTCCACTGTAACGAGATTATTGAAATATACTTCAGAAGAGAAGGTGGCAATCTTTTTATTATACATTTCAATTTGATAATTCTTTCAAACTCTAATGATATAAGTTATCTGAACTACTCTTCATGCGAGGGAACGGCTTGGGTAGAGATGAGAAATTTGGTTTTACCAGAACTCTGGAATATTGGAGAGATTATGCATTTTCCCTTTCTTTTTAATTACAATGTTGAACGTTTTTTGTGATCACTTTGTAATTGTTAGTAACTATGAACAATGTTTGGCCTTTGCTTACAGATAATAATGACGACTTCAATGCACGTTTATTGTGGGAAGGACCAGATATTGATATGTTAATTGATTTTTTGGTTTATTATCTGCATTGGGAGCCACGTTACATTCGACAACATATATTCCCTATGCTCTCCACCAATTTTTTGAGAGATATGGCTTCGAGTCCAACTGAAACTTTACTGCATGGACAATACGAATTTGATTCTATTCAACGTGTAAAAGTAAGGTATGGTCATCAAGTTTATGTGGTCAGATGGAGGAAATCTTCACCAACACCAAACGATATCAATAATTTAGCATCTTCTGAAGAGTGTTTAGTAGAATCCGTTTGTGAGACTGAAGAGACTCGGACAGAGGGATCTAGCAATGATACGGATGAGCTCGACGTGGCCCAAGTTTATGTTGATGGTGAATCCAGCTTTCTATTGACAGATGAAAATATGGAGCTCATCCAAACTGCTTTTCCCGCTGAAGTTGACTGCTTCCGGCAGGCAAAGGTACGACCTTTCAGCTGATTTTCCTTCCGTTGATAGTAATAATTTGGATGAATTTCAGCCAGCACTTATTTTTGAGCACGGATTCGGGGCCCTCTGATTTTGTCTATGTATTTTAACTGTCTCTATGTAGGAAGAGAAAGAATTTAAAAGAAGAAAGTCGAGACCTCTAAGAACTAGCATAGAGCTTCAGGGTCATTCAGAGGGTGTTCAATCAGCAATTACTGACTATTATCGGTCAAACAAACCAATAAATCAGGGCAAAGACAATCATGAGACGGCTCAAAACGAAAAATCTGGGCGTTTGAGAGAAAAGGGTAAGTCATCGTCAAGTGCAAGCCTTCCGAAGTCTACAAGACGTCGGCTTTTATTTAGCTGAAGCTCCTTTTAGAAAACACGCGGACTTTATGTGCAAGCCTTCCTAATTATCTCGCGTGAAATATTCAGGCTTTTTGAACTTTTACAGAAACTTGTACATAATACATATTATCTTTTGTAAGTCCCTCGCTATTCTCGGTTTATTTTAAGCTTGTCGATACAATATTATGATTGGTTATTGAGCTTCTATGATGAGAGGCTTGGGAGCTATTTACTACCCCCGGTTTATCTGTTTTGTGCTTCTTTCCATCTGTTTGATTTTCTGGTGACTGGTTTTCTCGGATAACTCGAGAGGTTTAGATGGACATTTTGTAGCATTAGAATCTACTATTACATTTGATATTGGTAGTTGCAAGGAAGGTTTATGTGTATGGTTTTCTTCTTTCTCATCGTCCAGAGCCCCGGAGCCTTTTAAAGACATTGAGGTAATGTTATCGTCTATTTCTCAGTATTTGGTAATATCTGTTACCTTGTCTTGGTTACATGTCTCATACAGCTTGAATCCAGTACATGATTGAACTGAGGCAAGAAAACCAGATCTTTTGTAACGCAAGCTAGCTACTGAAACGAGTTTTAGGGGCAGAATATCTATTTCAGATGCATGTAGCCCAGTGGAAAGGATGAATGAGACCCAAAAGAAGATAAACTGACTGGATAATGTAAAAAAGAGACAATCAGCTTTTCCCGTGTTTGCCAAATGTTTCTTAAAAACCAACTTCATGTAATTGGTATGTATCCATTTTACCCAAACAGATTCTTTATCAATAGCCGGATACCACACTAATTTCCACTAGCTGCTGTATTCCAACTATTAATGTTTTGTACTCCCTACTTTTTAGGCAAGCAAACAGACTGCCACGCAATAGGTGTAACGATAGCGGCATCATACAATTTTATAATTTTGCTGCTAAATGACAAATGTCAGTCTTACTGCCATCTACCAAATGCAACACGATTATTGGTCCTTCAATAATAAAGCAACTTATTTCTAAAAATACATTAATTTTAGGAAAAATTATAAGAAACTACCTAATTTATACACTTTTTTAAAAAAAAACTACCATATATAAAAAATTTTGCAAAAAACTACCTTATATAATACAATTCTTTGCAAAACACTACCTTTTACTGATTTTCGTCAGTTGACTGTTAACATTAACATTGACCTGCACAAAAAACTACCTTATAAAATACAATTATTTGCAAAACACTACCTTATATAATACAATTCTTTGCAAAACACTACCTTATATAATATAATTCTGTGCAGGTCAACATTAATGTTTACAGTCAACTGACGAAAATCAGTAAAAGGCAGTGTTTTGCAAAGAATGTTATTATAGAAGGTAATTTTTTGCAAATTTTTTTATATAAGGTAGTTTTTTAAAAAAAGGTATATAGATCAGGTAGTTTCTTACTCCCTCCGAATCATTTTAGATGTCTCATTTCCTTATTTGGCAAAATCATATCAATTATCTCATTTCTTTTTTTGTCTATCTTTTTTTACCTAAATACCCTAACTTTTCCGATTCCCAATACTCAACTATCACCTTTACAATTAATTTAATCAATTAAAATACCCAACTACCACCTTTTTAATGGACCCCACACCACCCTTAATAACCGTGAAAACCCAAATGGGACATCTAAAATGATTCGGAGGGACTATAATTTTTCCTTAATTTTAAAAAAATACATAGCTTTCAGAAATTATTTTACATGAATACAATAGTTCTAACATCACACATTAAAATAATGGAATAGAAAAATAATAAACCTTTCAAAAATATTCTAGTAAGAAAGTATTACTATTTACAGGCAAATGCAAAAGCTGTAAGAAGATACTGTACTTCACAAATAAAAACAGTCAAAAAACAAATAATTCCTATAATAAAACAACACATGATCGCAATACCATGGTTATCAGAATCTCGATCCTAATCAACGATTCTACGATCCAAAATTAGGCGACCGATCCGGATCGTAGGTAGAATCTTAATGTCGGTAGAATCGTACAATCCTACATGGCACCAGGATTTGAGTGGTAGGATCATTACACGATTCTACGATCCTACGATCTTACGATCCGATCCAATAAAGGTAGTTTCAATCGTAAAATTTTTTTATATAATCCAGATTTTACTTATGTATATATATGTATATATATAAAAAATTATATTAATATGACTAAAATTCAAGTTTTTCTTGATTCACATCTTAAAAATGATTATTAAAGGTATTCTTTATAAAACTTATTAATTGAATGCAAATAAGTATAAATTTAAACCTTAAAACTACAAAAAAGAACAAATACAAATGAAAATCATTTATCTAAAGCATATTAATGCATATTTGTAAGATCACACGATCCTACAATCCGATTCTACCGATTTCGATCCTACCCCCTCAACGATCCTACGTAGAATCCTGATCCTAACAACCTTGCGCAATACTTTTCTTTTATACTAAATACAATATAATTTTAAAAGTTACATTTCAAATGCAATTGCACAATAATTTAAGTTATATTTCAAATAAAAAAATCCACTCTACAAAACTCTGTTACTAGTTCTCTAACAAGATTAACATTTAGGAAAAATTACCTTGATTAATCCAAACTATTCATGATTTTCCTATAATAATCCCACCTATTGATTAACCATGAATAATTCCAACTTTGATGGATATTTTCCTAAACTAAACCCGATGACCGGATGACTTGCTATAGCAAGTTTTATTCTTTAAAAAAAAGATAAATTAAAATAAAATGTTGAAAAAAATATTTAAAAAGTATTCAAAAAAAATTTATGATTTTTTTTATTATTTAGTTTTTTTTATGTAAACTTTCAGATTTTATCTCTAATTTTAAATTAATTTTCAATTTACTCTTTTGGTGAATTACCTACTATAGCTGGTCATCGGGTTACCTAAGTTTACTCCGGGAAAATACCACTTAAAGTTGGGATTATTCATGGTTAATCAATAGTTGGGATTATTGTAGGAAAATCACAAATAGATTGGATTATTCTAGGCAAATTTTCCTAACATTTAATAATAATAATAATAATAATAATAATAATAATAATAATAATAATAATAATAATATTGCAAAAGTCTCCAAACGTTATACTGTTTAAAACTTTAAATTATAGAAAAAAAAACCTTAAACTGTTTAAAAATAACATGGTAAATATTACATCTGATAAGAAATATTGTTTGTTCAAAATAAAAAGAGATACATTATCATCAAATCATCGTGGAAGGTATAAATAACAACTAAGTTCTCGATAAATAATAAATGTTGCGGCCTTGATCGAAACCTGAAGCTAAATCTTCCTGCAAATTGTTGTTATCTATGATACAGATGAAAGTAGTTTGAATCGAAATAAGCGCCTTACGCCGAGTACAAACTTCTCAACAATGTAATACTATGACCATTGTTGTTAAAATCGCGATTCTGATCTACGGTTCTACGATTTTACGATCCAAAAACAAACGAGCGATTTGAATCGTAGGTAGAATCTTAAAGTTTATCTTACGATCCTAGTTGGAATAAAATTTTTAGAGGTAAAATCATAACACGATTCTACGATTCTACGATTTAACGATCTAATTCTACTAATTTAGTATGAAGTGTTTTTAATTTTTCTTATGTACCATCTTTTACTAATCTCTTTCACATACATACATAAATTTCAAATTTTCCATCATGACAAGTTTTAAAAAACAAATTTCTTAATCGATATGAAGATTTAAACTAATTATTAAAAAGTTTTCGTTATATTCTAAAAAATAAAGTCAAAGAAACTTTAATTCATAAATTTAAACTTTTGAATTGGATAATAATGATAAGAAACTAGATAATTTTAATATATTTAAGTTAATTTATAGAATCGTACGATTCTACGATTCGATTCTACCGATACGATTCTACCTCTCTAAACGATACTAAGTAGAATCGCGATTTTAACAACTTTGACTATGACAATCATAATATATTCACAAGATATGCAAAGTATATGTCAAAACTCTATTTTAAGTTCCTTGATTCTCGGTTCTCATTTTCAGTTCTCGAATACTTTCGACAATTTTTCACATTCATCACACGAATGTAAATAACATATTTGCTACAGTCACCTACATGTGGTAACTATAAGGTTCATCCAATGGATCTCCCAAATTCACATTTGCACAACACGCATAGTAATGAATATCTGATATATGTAAAAGTCTTGCAAGAGGAGGAACATATTCCACGCTCTAACTGTGATGAGAATCGTCACTCCACCAATTTTTATGCTCGAATTTCTATAGGATGAGACTCTCTCGGACCCCCTGTCTGACCTCGCATCTCTACGTGTCGGGACACTGGCGCCGGATTACACGCTGGTCCGTGGTTTGACATTTCCTTACTATCAGAGTCATTCATCCAAGCTAACATAATTTCAAACAAGACTCTATGTTATCTATCATTACTTTAAGTCAATTCTATTCTAGTCAAACTCCAAGTTAACAACCTTTTAAGGGAAAGTCAACATTTTTGCTAATTCATTAAATAAAATTCCACAAATTATGACAAGGTTCTAGGGACTATATAAGTTCTCTACAAGACTATACAAATTTATAAAACTTTTGGAAAAATATTTCGTAATATTTGATAAGGAATTTCCATCGAGTAAAACATGTAACTTAATTAAAAATCCATAATAACGAATAAAAATATTCTAAAAATATACTAGAGGTTCAAAAGCTATATGAAGTTAGTTTTAGGCTAGAAAGTTCAAGAAAAACAAGCCTATGCATTTTAAATTGTTTGGCCAATTTACTGATAAATCGACATAAAATTATTTATGTCCTCAAATGTCCACGAAAATTTGTCCAAGGGTCCTTATATGATCCTACTGCATAGGGAAGTTACTCATAAAAATTTCAAGTCCAAAAATAGTTCATTTAGTATTTATTTCATATTTTATTGATTTTGGATTTGCAGTTTTCTTTAAAATTCACAAGGGTCAATAGATGGTCATATAAACTTATCCAATAATCAAATTTCAAACCTACTGCCCATATAAGAGTCTCATAAAAATTTCAACTACAAAAAAGTCTATCTAGTATATATTTTATATATATAGACATTTTTGCGTTTTACGGTAAGTAGCCAAACAATAATAAAAATTCATAGAAAAGTATCAAAAGTTTATATTCTGGTACACACTTGCAGGAGACATAATAATATGATTTAATAACTATTTTATCCATTAATAATATATTTAACCCCCTTTAATATAATAGAACATATTTTATTAATTAAAATTCCATAAATGACCATTTGAATAAAATAATTTTTGTAAAATGAATCTAAATGAATTTCTTATCTACCATAAATTTCATATAAAATGTACTCCTAAAGTTCATAAGCAGGCTCACACAAAATTTATTCATAACAAGAACTTCACAAAAATATCATAAAACACTATTTTTACGCATTTGTACATAATCGAAATTCATAAAATTTACATGCATGAACATTAAAGTAAAAATACATATAGTAAAACATATATGCATTAATAATATCATATAAATGAAAAATTTTCAGATTTATAATTTTTTCTTTTATGATTATAATTTAATACCGATTTCGGGTAATAATCACAATACTTGAAAATTTATAATACAAAACATTTGAATAACATTTCTGACATTAATATGTATAAAAATGTCATAAATTTTCAATTTAAAACATGCATATACTTAAACTTATAATAAACACTTTATTTTTACTTTTAACACAAAAATTTATCATTCAACTTTAAGTGAGATGCAAGATAGAATTAAATCTAACATATTGTCATATCTTTCACATACTCAAGTAAATATAATATAAATGTTACATAGTAAGAAAGTTAAGAAATGTGTATCATTTTAGCTAGCAAGAGGTACTAAGGCCAAAATAAAGAATAGAATAAGAAAATGCACCCAAAATAATATATTCTTAAGAAACTCCAAGAATGATAATCTCCAAAATAGTTCTTGAAAAACAATAATCTAAGCTTGAAAAATACTACTCAACTTACTTATACAAAACTCAAGTTAGTAAGGTATTAGGTAAAAATTCATCCTTTTTAAATAGACAAATCTTACCTTAAGAGAGAAAAATTTGATAAACTTGACTTGAAAATGGATGAAGTTAAGCTTGTTCTTCAAGGGATTCTTCAACAAAAACATAAAGAACATAAGGAAAAATAAGAAAAGTTAATAATGTGTTGTAAGTGTTGATTAACGAGGACGGATGAGCAAAAATCAAAGGGGCATGGGGTGGGGGATATACTCAGTTTGTAGGGGCTGTTTTGGGGTGTTTATGATGCCCAAAATTAGACTAATGGTGGTCCATGCAAGTGATGAAAGTAGGAAAATGATTGTGTCTGCTTAGGGAGATGAGGAAGTTGTCTAGTAGGGTGTGTAAGGGGGAGATTTTAAGCTCAATTAAATCATATTTTGGTGCTAGAAAGTTGCATCAAAATAATGGGTAAATTTACTTAAGGCTTGGTATTGAAATTTAGCTTGGTTTGTATTCAAAATTAGCTAAAAACACACTTTAAAGTTGATAATTATATTTATAAATATAATTTGTGTCAAAACATATAAATAAAAGTTATAAAGTTGAAATAATAATTTAACAAAGTTCGGTTAAGAAAATGAAATTAGAACACAACGTTTTGACGAAATCATAAAACAAATTAAGAAATTTTTAGTAACATAAAATAATAAGTAATTTCTTAGAAGTATAATATAGATTTTTGACGAAAATAAAAGTTGTGAAGTTATTAAAATAATCCTTAGGCAAATTGTTGTGAAAAACGAGTTCAAAACGTAGACGTTTAATTAATCGTGGAACGATTTTAAAATGTAACCGTAACATAAAATAATAACTAAAATTTTTGGGATATTTGAAAATGATAATTAGGTTTTAAGGATTTAGGTGGTTTGATTTTTGGTAATCGTGTAATTAAGAAATTTTTATCGAGAATTAAGGATAATCGATTGAATAATTGAGATTACGAAATTGAGTCTGTTACAATAGGACCTGGCTTAGAATTATTAAACGACCTTGTCTAGAGGAATGCTCTACAAATGGAGTTAATTTGCATAATAAGATGCGTGGGAAGAATTATAATTAACTTGCGCCCAATAAGTTGTAATGCTCATCAAAACAGAATTTATCGACTGAAGCCTTTCAGCAAAGGACGAACTTTTAGAAGCCCAAGACCTTATACAACTCACCATACAACCAAGTAATCATATTCATGAGGTTTCAGCTTTCTTGTTGTTAAGGGTACGCCTAGATATATGAAGGCGAAGGAACCTCTAATAAAATCTATGCAAAAACTCCTCAAAGACTCTAGTAGTATAGAAAGCCATTTTTGATTTATTAGCAAATAACCCAAAGGGGTGTCACCGAAAAGCTGTAAACTTTTGGTAAGCATTGAGGCAGATAAATAGTCACCTTTGTAAAAGACCATTAGATCATACGCAAAACACAAATGATTGAGATGGGGGTGCTTACATGAGGGGTGAAACTTGAAATCCTCAATAACACCCTAGAGAGATGTTCCATACAGAGTATAAATAGCAAATGAGACATAGGGTCACCTTGTCTCACATCATTTTTAGCATACAATCTCTTAATAGAATAACCATTAACAAGGAGGCAAAATGAGCTGATGTTACACATTCCATCACAACCCTAATAAAATGATCAGGGAAGCCAAAACCGACCAACAACTCCTTCAGAAACCCTCAGTCTATAAAATCATAGGCTTTGTTGATATCCACCTTAAAGAGGCAACTACCTAAGTTATTCGTCTTATTATTGTTCCTTACTAACTCATGGCTCAACAAAACATTGTGGAGAATGTTTCTCCCCTTAACAAAGGCTCTAGCTAAGCTATTCTTCCTATTATTGTTCCTTACTAACTCATGGCACAACAAAACATTGTGGAGAATGTTTCTCCCCTTAACAAAGGCTCCTTGGGAAGAAGAAATGAGATGATTGAGTACAGTTCTAAGTTGTGTACATATTAGTTGTGTGATACATTTGTATAAAACACCACAATAAGCAATAGGACGAAATCACCAAGGTACTTAAGACATTTTACCTTAGGAATCAAGGTGATAGAGGCCACTAACTAAGACTTGAGGAGCCTCCTAGTCCTAAAAAACTCCTGAATAGCTTACACCACATCTTCACCAATGACCACGAAGCCTTATAAAAGCAACTGAGGAAACATCAACACCTGGAGATTTGTTGGAGGAAATAGACCATAAAGCCTTGTTGATCTCTTCATGGGTAAAATCAAGATTCACAATCTGGATATGATCGACATGAAAATAGATTCAACATTGCGCCTACACAGCATCGGCTTACATAGTATTGTGGAGTAATACTGGACAAAACCATCTTGAATCTTGAAAGAGTCAATTATGGATTGAGAACAAAACAAGGATTTTGTTTAATTTACTTTAAGCCTGCATTTTGTGAAAGAAAAATTTAGAATTTTCATTGCCAAACCCTTTACTTTCTAATGCTTCCATCCACTCATCCAATTTATTTTTAGTTTCTGCTATCAGCACGATATCGTCCACAAATAGCATGCACCACGACGTCTCCTAGATAAATTTAGAGATCTCATACATAATAACCGCAAAAATAGAAGGACTTAGAGTCGATTCCTGATGAAGTCCTACTTTAACCGGAAAAGGCTCGTTAACCCCACCAATGTTTAAATGTTAGTCGAAACTTTGTCATACATATACTGTATAGCCTCAATGTACACAAAAGAAATACTTCTAGCCTTAAGGCTATCCCAGATGATGCGTCGTGGTATGCTATCATACGCTTTCTCCAAGTCAATGAACACCATATGCAAATCCTTTTTCTGCTACCTATATTTTTCCATCAGTCTCCTCAGAACATGAATTGCCTCTATGGTTGACCTTCCTAGCATAAAACTGAATTGGTTCTCTCTAATCATTGTTTCCTGTCTAATTCTCCTCTCTATCACCACAATTTCATAGTGTGGCTTAGAAGCTTGATATACCTTTATAGTTCTCACATATTTGCACATCGTCTTTTGTTTTTAAACAGAGGTATTAGTGTGCTGTTGCTCCATTCATAAATATCTTTTGATATCAATATATTCATAAATATCAGACGTAAGGAAGAGGTTATAAAATATCTTTTGATGTTTAATTCATTAGTTTGATTTTAAGATATAATTTGACAATAATTTATAGTGAATGCATTATTTGTCTATGTGGCGTAAATTTCAAAAGAATCAATACAAATTGAACAATTAAATTTAGAATACTTTTGATAATTCACTAGTGTTATATATAGTTGTGAACTTTGAAGGTTTGTTAGGTCAACTGTATTAAATGATGGGGATGAAAATTATTTAATGTGTAAATTTTCATAATATTTATTAGTAAACTTGACACTATTCATTCGTCACTCTTAATTTAAGATTAGTTTCTAATCTATAAGTTAAAACATAGTCAAGTTAGATTTTGTTTTTGTCTTATTGCAAAGATTATTAACATTAATTTTTTACAAATTTTTTATCATGTATAGTTAGAGATAGTAAAAATTGAATTAACGTGTTGGACTGCAAAAAAACAAACATTGCAACTAAATTGAAATGGAAGAAGTAAGAGTTTTGATAGTTAATTCACTATGGATGTTTCTAGAAATTTTATTGATTTTAAGATTTTAATTATCTCCAACCTTCATCCCCTTCTTCTTTCACCTCAATCAAAACCTTCAAGAATTCGTAAATGGAGAACAACGACGAAAACAACAATATGATCACTGATTCTCAACTACCACAAAACATAGCAAATCTAGTTCAATCACTCGAACAAGCTATTTCAATGGCGAAACAACTTCCGTCAACTTCTAATCCCGATCACCGTCGTCATATCTTCACTTCTCTCTCCTCGGCTCAACTCTCTATCTCCTCGTTTCTCTCTCTTCACCACAATAACATCGCCGATAATTCCGTCTCCTCCGTCGCCGATGAGCCGATGATGATAGGTGGTGATGACGATGATGAAGAGCAGAATTCAAGGGATTATTCTATGGAAAATGTGGAGGAGAAGATGAGAGAATTGTTTTACATTCAGAATAAACGGCAAAAAAGATCGATTTCTCCTTCGTCTGCAGCTTTTATTGAACGACAGCGTTTTAAGGGCAGAGAAAATGTTAGGGTTCCGGTAGATTTTGATCTTCGTCAATCTCGGTTGAGGGATTTTGACCTTGTTTTTCAATTTCATGCCTAGCTTTATTGTGTTCTAGTGTTATTTTATATTTACTAATTTTATAGAACCTTGATTTTGGGAGAATTTATTTTTAGTGCGATTTAAATGGTTTTTGGTGTGTGAAAAATGCTTTATATATGATCATAAATCTATATGGTATTATAATTTACACAATTGTACTATTACCCCATTTCAATGACTTTATCTCATTTTATTTGAACGTATTTCTCAAGATATATAGAAGTCTTAGTACATATATACGCAACTAAAAATTATAAAAAGTTGATATTAATAATTTTTGCGTTGAGACGAATCAAAAAAATTTCATTTGACTATATTTTCACTTATAAATTAAGAATAAAAAATTAAATAAAAAACTAATTATATAGTGCTAAAAACTAAATGGGACAAAGTAACTAAAACAAAAAAAAAAGTAATTTGTTTTTTTACTTTTATTATATAAATAAGACTTGTTACTCTTCATTTTACTACCATCTTTTCGTTTATTTTTTCACACATGTGGAATAATAAACTAGTTGATAAATATTGCCAAAAAAAAACTAATGGAAATTTATTGGAGAAATAGGGGGAGTATTATATTAAAAGTGCCGTGGCAATACATGAAAAATCAGCTTAAATGATGCATGACAATTTGCAACATTTGATCAAATTGAGTTTATAGTAAACTATAAAATTTATAGTTGGTAAATAAGACAAATAACAAGTGGGGGTTAATCAATGAATAGATGAGTTAAAAAGAGATTGAATTTATGGATTAAAAAAATTGTGAGGATCTTCGCCAATTAAAAAGAGCACAGAGGAAATGAGACAAATATTTGGTGCAAAATAAATGAGATGGAGAGAGTTGTAAGCTTCACAGGTTAACTATTATGACGTAAGTGCAAAAATACGATTTAGATCGTACGAACAAGCTCGGAGCTGCTGAAGTAAAAAAGCTTTACAATCCCAGATAGTTGCACCTTCAACTTCAAGGCTAAATCTGGGATTTATATATCAGCACAAAATTCAACTATAATCGTTGCTCCGTATGCAACAATATGCTGCATTTCGACTATTTGCGCTATGCTTGGTGTATTTCCTCCGTATGCAACAAGCTCGGAATATACGGTTATGTCAAGAGCCCACGAGTGAGTTGTGCAGTTTCACAAAGTCATCCAATGTTAGCTCCTCTGGTCTTGACTGCTCAAAAACATGACATCGAAGAGAGAATTACAATGAGTTTTGGACTTTAACAAGTGTTCCACAGAAGCAAAGTTTCATTACTTACTGTGGCTGGAAGACCCACAGTTTTTAAAGCTTCTTCGACCTCTGACGATGTGGCTATATGCTGAAGTGTATTCCTTATCATCTTACGTTTTCCGTTGAATGCAGAATTAACCTGAGAGCCCAACAAAATGACCATTATTAGACTGATGATAAAAACGGAGAAAACTTGGGATAACCAACCGTAATGGATCAATAAGTCAAAGTTCAATAAGCAAATTTTGATGACCAAGAAGAGGAGGAATAACCAAGGAGAAGAAACTCTTGATTGATGAGACAGAGGGGTAATCTGTAGGTTGCTTGAGTTTGAAGGAAACCACGGCACCATCAACCTGCAGAACATCAGAATCTCTGCATTACACCAGATACATATTATCGCGGTGCAAGAATAAAAGTCATTTATAGTAAATTATGTGACAGGCAGATCCCTTCATACACACTTTTCCCACTCAAACAATTTGGTTAATGGAACTTTCACTTCAAATTTGATGTACCATCTTAGACTCTTATCATAGATAGCAGATATTTAACGAAGAAGAAATAGGCACTTACATTAGGTTGAGGGAAAAAGTTTGCCCTTGGAACCTGAAATTTATATTCTGGATCTGGGAAGGAAAATAGCGACAAAAATAAGACGTTTGGATGTTAGATGACAATTGACACAATAGTAATATGCTACCATTTCACACTTGAATGGACACTCTATAGCAATGGCCATTGACGGAGCTTGAACCATATTGGGATTTGGGATGGCCAACTTAATATAAAACCAGAAGAATAAACCAACAAATTTTGGGGACCAAGTAAGAGCTTTAAGCATTAAAAACATTATGAGAGGGCATAACCGGCTAACCCCACTTCGCCTACGTTAAGATTTTGACATAAACACATAGTCGCTTCAAATAATGTGAAAGATGTAAGGGCTTCCAATTCTTTGAAGGCCTCTGCAATATGTCCTTCATGGTACTAGATGATAGTGTAGTTGTGCTAGTAGTTACATGGAACGTGGAATGTAGCCACGTTCCGCAATCCAGGAACGTCCGTCCCCAATCACCATGAAACGCGACCCCAGTCGCTCAAGGTGACGTGACGTCCCAGTTTATAAGACCTTTTTTAAAAGGTATTTTGGCCTTTATTTATAAATTAAATAAAAAAGAAGATAGAAAAAAAAGAGATGAAACCTAGAAATCTAAAAATATTCTACTTGAAAAGAAAAATAATCATTTTAATTTAATTTTGTTTTCAAATATATTTTTTATACACAATGTATCTCGTACCCAATCATTCCCGAGTCAATCTAGGTTGTGTTTCGTATTCCCGTTCCCGTTCCCCGTTCCAAATCGAATGTGGTTCCGATTAACTTAATGTGTCCAAATACGCAAGCGATCAATCTTCAAACTGGAACTATAATAATTGTCTAATTGTCACTAATAATGCAAAGTTTCAACAAATTCTATCTGTTTAAATTCAAAATCTCAAATAAATCTCACTTCTGAGGCTGTCATCTTTACCAATTATCCACCTGTGTCATAAACCATACTAGTATATGGCAATGTGACCAGAAACAGAATGAACTTCACCTGAATAGAACTTCACAAATATATTTATTGGCCTGTATTCAGATGATCTCGTAGATGATTCAACCAATCGTACAGCTGTCTCGTCCTGGAAAGGATAATAGATATTATTCATGATTAGAATTCATGAAGATGTGTCTGTGTATGATAAATGGTACAACCAATTACGAATCAGATTAGGAACAAATCAGGAATCTAGCATCCAGTATATCGAGCCCACGACGACAAAATCTGGAGATGTCACAGCAGACACTTTGGATATGCATTATGCATTTATGAAGTATATAAAAAATCTGGGGATCGAAACAGCAACCAAGAGGCATGCATGGAGCAATGAATTAAAAGCTTAAAGATAATTAGCACTGGCACTGATTAAAAGGCTATCGTTCTGTTAGTTGGGTTTCACTAATCTAGAAAAGGTACATGTTAAGAGCGTAGGATTTAGCAACATACGAAAGAAATGATCAGATCATGATACAATATCCAAATGGAAGGACGGAACCATGCTATACAAACTCAAAAGCCTGAATGTACTTTGTTAATGGGAAGAACAGTGCTAAAACCAACGTTTGAAAAGAAAAAAGAAAATATAAAACCAAACCTGAAGTAAAAGAACAACTTCTGAAAATATGTCTCCCATAGGAAGAAGCTGCTTCACCACATCTTTACTTATGTTAAAAGGTATGTTCGCTACAACCTGAACGAGTGCATTCAGTTTACTGTAATCATGTATTTAGCCTTGGAACTCTAAAGGGAAAAAAGAAGAATTAAGTACACATGTCAGAAACCAATAACAGCAAAAAAATTCCAGACTCCATTTTTCTTCAAACAGCATAATATAGCTAACATTCTCTTTAATACCTCAGGACTCACGACAGACCACATGAAAAGGAGTGGGTGAGATGAGGTTTTCCTTAATTGATTACTTTTTGAGTTCTTAAGCAAAAATGAGGCCAAAATTTGTTTAATAGCAAAATTTATTGCTAGCACAACTGCACAATAGCAAAATTCATTGCTAGCACATCAGTGTGGCTATTCTAAAAGTAGAATAGATTTTCCATCAAACAAGCGATTCATATTGACATTTCATCACAAAATATAAAAAGTAGTCATCACAGGCATATACAGTGTTCCATGATTTTTTGAAAACATACATCTTAGGGAAGAAAATAACTCAAAAAACCAGATAGCAAAAGCAAAAGAGAATCTAAATGCACACTAAAGATCTTACTTTGGCATGTCTTGTTCCCGTGCCTTCCAAATTCATACTTTCCAACAAAGATAATAAATGGGACCGTATGTGACATTTTGTGAAGTCTTCTTGTATAATCTGCATCGAGATTAATCATAAGAATTGTGGATTCTGATACACTTACTACAGAACTATTTGTGAGAAATATGGCTTCCTATATATGAATTCATAAAAACTCATAAGAAACTGATTTACTGTAAGGCGGTTTGTAGCTGCAAATCGATCCTTAACAAGGGCAGCCATATGTGTATCCTACACCATATACATAATACACAAGGTATTACAATCCATGAAAGCAAAATGTAATATCCACTGTCAAGTGTCAAGTAGACCATAAAATGAAAGTGATATAACAAAAAAAGAACATTTAAGGCAAAAGTTGACCCGACCTGCTAACATGACCTGAACCTAACCCGAAATAAGTGGATTTGGGTTGAGACTTTTGACCCAATTGATTAAATGAGTCAACCTGACCTGATCTGTTTATTAATGGGTTAGGTTCATGTCAGATTTTAAACCTGAAAAAAACATGTATAACCCATTTAATTAAATGTGTTAATTTCGAGTTAAATCAATAAATATAAGCTAAACGTAGTTCATTTAATATTTTCTTATTTTTCATAGTAAATACAAAATAAACAAAAAAAACATAAAGTTAAAATTAAAGCCTAAAAAAATTAGATTTAATTAACATTAAAAGCCTTAAAACGAAAACAAAAAAATTATAAACGGGTTAAATAGATCGAAATCAGGTCAACCTGATCTGTTGCAGGTCGGGTCAAGGTTGTGATTTTCGACCCAATAAACTAAATGGGTTGGGTTTGGGTCAAGGGTTTTCTAACCTATTTATATATGACCCGAACCCATACCCAACCCTACCTGATCTGTTTGACAGTAGTCAAACTTAACAATGGAAATGAGGGAAACATTTTCAGAAAAATATTTTTCTCCAAACCAAGCACTAGGGATGAACTAAAACTAAAAAAATATAGAAACAACCCCTTGGATATAGTTGAATCAATGCCAGCTCAAGTACAATAAAATATCGTTCCTTTCTCGACAGAAAATCCAACCTTTTCTATAGCCAAAACAGTAGCACCAGAATCAATAAGAACATTCGTTAAGGACCCGGTACCAGGTCCAATTTCAAGAACTAAATCTCCATCTTTCACATTAGCAACAGAAGCAAGCTGTTCATTGATGCTATTATTCAACATATAATGCTGCAAAAAGTAAAAACATTAAAACAACGATTAGATCACCAAGTGTTCGACGAAATACCTCAATGAATAAAACATAATCTACTAGGGTGTATCAGCCCACCATTGTCAAATACAACTGCTAATCATAAATTGATTAATTTTGAGAAGGAAAAGAAGTAGAAATCATCAAACCTGACCCAGAGATTTTCTAGGAATACGTTTTCTTGAATTGAGAGCTTTAAGGGTACCATGGTAATCATCTGGGTTTGCAGCACAGATTATGAATAAGGTTCTTCGTTTCTTGGGGAATTTAGTCAAGATTGTTGATGAAGTTTTTTGATTGCTTAAGGCAAAGATAAATGGTATGGAATTTGGCGGGGAAATTTGAGCAAATGACAGCATTTTAGTTTGTTTGGTGATGAAGTGATAACTAATTTATCAAAACTAAAATGAATCTTCAAATAAAAAATATTTTTTTTTATAAAAAAAAAAAACTTCGCACAAAACAATATTTACGTTTAAAACGTAACTAGGTGTTTAACCGTGCTATGCACAGGTTGTATAAATTGTTTTATATTACATGAAAGTTTATTGTAGTAATTTATATTTGTTGATGAATGTTTTTTGCCTTTGCCAAGCGAAGAACAATAAAAACGAACTCATTAATATTTTGTTGTGATGTATATTCTAATATTTTCTCGGCATATGTATCTCAAAGTTTGTATGAAATTCTATTATCCATGTTGCAAAAATTATTATCATAGGTTTGAATTTCTTGTTAACAATAATAATTATCTTAAATTTGTCTATAAAAATTTAAAAAAATATAATTATACACATACTCTGTATCAGACAACTCCAAAGTTATGCATTTTTTAGGTGGAGTCATATGGGCATCACTAAACTACACCACTTGTCTAATAACATCTATCATTTTAAAAAAGATATCCATTAGATCATATATTAAAATTTAATATATATTTGTATTAATATTAAAATTTAATATATAGCTTATTAAACTATAAGAATAAAGTGATAGAATACATACCGCATAAATAAAACATATCATAAGTTTGTGATATAAGATCAGAAAACGAGACAAATTTCATCACATATTGTGGAATTTCCACATCGTCAAAAATTTTGACATTAGTAAATTTTGTAAAAACGATTCTTTTTTGTGGAATGTTGTTTTATAGTCTCCGTTGTTTTCATAAAGCTTAAAACATCCAAGTGTATAAATTTTTCTCAATGACAGTTTTGATGAATGAACACTATAACTATCTTTAAATATAGAAGCTTCGATAGTACTTCTATTATTATTATTGTTATCTTTAATTTGTGTGTCCTTTCAAATTATTTCTTTATTATCAAATTATTATTATTATTATTATTATTATTATTATTATTATTATTATTATTATTTTTGGAGAAATAAATTTGCATTAATCGAAAACAAAACAAGCCAAGCTCAAACACAAGGGGCACGCCTCACTCCATCAGTATGGAAGACGTACCCACCTTCGAGGAAGGGTTGCACGCACTCTTCAATGCAGTATTGTTATTACTATACTTTAAGAATGACTTTCATAGGATGGGATGTGAGGAGTTGGAATATGAAGTAGTAATGTAGTAATGTAGTAATGTAGTAATGTAGTATTGTAGTAATAAAGTAGCAAAATTGATTACTATACTTTAAGAAAGGCTTTCATAGGATGAGATGTGGGGAGTTAGAATATGAAGTAGTAATGTAATGTAGTATTATAGTAATAAAGTAGCAAAATTAATTACTATACTTTAAGAATGATTTTCATAGAATGACATGTGGCATAGAAGTTCCTGTATTATAATATGTATTATTATTATTATTATTATTATTATTATTATTATTATTAGGAGTGGGGATGTGGGGAGTTGGAATATGAAGTAGTAATGTAGTATTGTAGTAATAAAGTAGCAAAATTGATTACTATACTTTAAGAATGACTTTCATAGGATGAGATGTGGGGAGTTAGAATATGAAATAGTAATATAGTATTATAGTAATAAAGTAGCAAAATTAATTACTATACTTTAAGAATGACTTTCATAGAATGAGACGTGGGCAGTTAGAAGTATGACAATAGTAATATAGTATTATAGATATATATATATATATATATATATATATATATATGACAATTACGTGGCATAAATGGTGGTAATGAGAATGATTTATAGTGTAAAATTTCATTAAAAGTTAAATGTCATCCCCATGATAATCAAACTTTAATCACAAAAAAGTCATTTTGTTTACAAATTTCCCTTACTACCTAATATCACATCTCTCAATGGTGTTGCGTTGGATGAATTTTGTAAAGAAAATAAGATAATTGAAGTTGGACTACCATGACCATCAAGATAGCCAAGAGATTTTTCCACTAAAGTTACACTAATTTTCATTCCTATTACTACCTACCAAACGAGTCGTTAGAGATTTTTTTAGTTAATGTCTTTTTCTTTTATCTCTAAATATTAAAAATTGTTGCAATGTAATAGTTCATTTCTTAAAAGTTTGCATTTCATAAAATCAAAATTGTTGTGAATTATTGTTCAAATTGAATTGGTCGAAATAATTAAGGATGCGTTTGGAAACATACATTTCATTTCAAATTGTGGATTTCAATTATGAAATCATAATGAAGAATTTGAAATGACAAGGATTGGGGTGTCATTCTCAAATCCTCATTTTAATTAACTACTTGTATAACATTGGTGGATTTGACTCAAATCCAAATTTAAATTCTTGTTATTGCCAAATACTATTATTAAGTCAAATCCATATTTGCAAATGAAATTATCATTCCCAAACGTACCATAAGAGATTTTAAAAAGGAAATCTTGCTCAAAATAATCTCACAATCACCCATTGGCCAAAAATAATCACAACTATCAATTATTTTTTAATAATCCGAACTATTCTCATAATTTGTTGAAAACATACCCACCTCTTTTTTCACCGGCTAAACATGTAACTTTTTCACTTTTTCCTTTCTTTTTTGATTAATAGATGAAGAGGAAAGGTTATTTTGAACAGTTAAGTAAAAAAGAAAAGAAAAAAAAGTGAAAAAGTTACCTGTTCTAGCCAGTAACAAGGGGTGGGTATGTTTTCAACAAATTATGAAAATAGTTGGGATTACTAAAAAATAAATGATAGTTGGAATTATTTTTGGCCAACGGGTGATAGTTGAGATTATTTTGAGCAAATTTTCCTTTTAAAAAAACTAAATTGCGCTTTATACTATAGTTTTATGGATTTTAATTATTTTTTGTGAAGGATTAACTTGTATTCATAATAGTTATATTTTAAATGGGCCAAATATCTAATTCTTTGATTTCGGATTATAATGGTCTATAATAAAATGACTCATATATTTGAAAATTTGAAATAAATAAGATTCTTAATCAAAAAAATCATGCACTAAGATTCAAATCAAACTTATTACAAAAGTAAGCGTGTAATCCGCAAATTTTAGGTTCAGGCTGTTCGCACTTAGTAAGTGCGAACAGACTGAAAAACTGAAATAGGTTGTTCGCTGTTACTAACAGCGAACAATCTGTTTTAAGTTTCCAGTCTGTTCACACTTACTAAGTGCGAACAACTCTTGTCTTAAAATCAGCATGTTTACCCTGTTTGACCTGTTCGCAGTTACTAAGTGCGAACAAACACTTGATTATTTTTGACCAGTTTATTACTGTTCGCACTTACTAAGTGCGAACAGACCCGACCCTTTGCTTTGGGGTATCAGGCGCTTATATTTGGAATAAGTTTGATTTGGATCTTATTACATGTTTTTTTTTTTATTAAGAATCTTATCTATTTCAAATTTTCCATATATTTCATTCGTACTTCTTATTTGTGTGAAGTTACACATGAATCATGATGTTTGCTATCAATGGTCAATCGGAAACAATTTCTTTATAAGTTTTATCGCTATTAAAGGTAAGGTTGCGTGAATCTGGCACTCAAAACCGCACCATAGGTGAGAGTCACTTAATGACATTAGAGCAATAGAATGTAGTACTCTCAAACCAATTTATGCACCAAAGAGTCATTCAAATTCTCACTTCATGGAAAATGATATTCTTTCTCTTGAATTTAATTTAGGAATAAGAATTTCATCCCAAGTCCTACAACGTTTTATCTTACGCTTTTTAATGTGTATTTATAATTTTTTTAAAATATGCTAAAAAATATTTAACTAAGTTGTTCAATACCATCCCTGAAATCCTAGGTACGCCACTAGACAATGGCTAAAATACTCGAGCGCTGAAAACTTGTGTCAGATTAACATTAGCAAATTTTCATATGACTAAAATGTAAAAATGAATTCAAATTTCGATTCAAAAAGCTCCTTCGACTCAAATTTTGGAGCTTATTGATTTAGACATACAAAATGATGAATTAAAATTAGCATATTGATGGATTTGACATCTTAATACTCTCAAAAACTCAACTTAACTCAAGGAAAACAATATGTGAAGTTTAAGGTGGCTGATTTATAGTAGAACTCGTTCAATTTGAATTAAACATTTACATATTAATATGGCCATTACTACTCACAGACAATAGAGAAAAAGTAGAGTGAATAAATAAGTTGAGAGAAAGTTTTTACTTAATTACATTTTTAAATTACATGAACTTGCATATTTATAGGCAAGTTCTACCTATAATACATTAAATGCATTCACATCGGTGTAAAATCATTGATTGCTTTTCACACAATTTTCAATACCCCTTAAATGCATTCTAACTTTTAAAAAGAGTAAATATTACTCCCTCATATTCAGCCTAAATGTCCCATTTAGTTTTTTCACACTTGTCGAGGCAACATTTTAACCCTTAATGTTCCAAATTATTCTTAATTAAATATTATAAAAATTTGATATTAATAATCTTTGTATTGAGACGAATCAAACAAGATCCCACATGACTATGTTTTAACTTATAAATTAAGAGTAATGAGTGAATAGTGCCAAAAAACTAAATGGGACATTTAGGTTGAATAGGAGGTAGTATTATAATATACTTCACATACTTAATATTGCCTCATCAAAAACCTATTAGGAAAACCCGATAGAATAAAAACATGAACGAAGGAAAAAAGAGTACAACGAGTATGATTCTACTCTTGATTTCAACATATATCTCAAAGCTCACACATTTCAAATTTGTCTACAAGTTACCTTCAGCCCTTTGATGGAAGGGAAAATTTGTGAACAATTCTGCAAGATTTTTGTTTGATTGAATTTGTTTTTCTATTTTTCTATTCTTTTGGAGAGTGGTGTTAGGAATACAAGCGGTATTATTTTCATAAATTATAGTTGGAGAATTTGTTATCATGCTTATCCTACATCCTTCTTGAACATGACCAATTACTAACCAAATGCATTCTCTACTTGTTTCATAAAGGGCAATCAATTTTGCATGGTTGAAGATGTAGCAATCAAGGACTGTTTTGTGGATCTCTAAGATATAGCAATAGCCTCACATGTAAATACATATCCATTTTGTGAGTTAGCCTTATGTGGGTCTGATAAGTATTCATCATTTGCGATCCAACGTGAGTGGTATCTTGCTTTGATTGATAAAATAATCCAAGATTTTTAGTTTCTCGAAGGTAATGCAACAAATGTTTTATCCATCCCACTCCAATGTCTTTTTTTGTTGAATTGCTATATCTAGATAATAACATAACAGATAAAGCAATAACATGTTTTGTATTGTGGCTAGATACACCAGATCCCTAAATGCGCTTAAGTATGCTTTAGAGCCAAGGACATTTCGTCTTCTTCACAAGGTCAAAACGAATCATCTTTTTTATTAGAAAGCTTAGCGGATGAGTTTTGCCCATATAAATTCTTTTTAGAACCATTTCTGTATAGTTGGACTGTGCACAAAGATTCTAGCTATAAAGTGCTCTATTAATCATTCAAGGCAAAATTTCGTTTTCCCAAGACCTTTCTTTTCAAATTCCTTCATCAAATATTTTGTAGTTTGTTCAAACTCTTGGGAAGTTCCAATGATATTTGAATCATCAAGATACACTGCAATTATAGAAAATCCTAATTGATTTTGAGATGTAAAATTTTCAAATTCAAACATCAAATCTTCCATTTCTTTTTTTGTTTTCAAATTTAAAGATATTGAAGGAAGTTATTTTGCGATGAGTGAAGAATCCGTTTTTTTAAAGCATGCAACAAATTGTCGTTTTTTCTTTTTTATGTTAAAATATGCTGAATTTCTTATGAAAGACGTCTCTTAAAGAGATCGTCTCTCACAAAAGTTGTTGATTTACTCTACATATTATATTATATAATATAGAAGAAAGATTATGGTTATGTCTGTAATACTTTTATTATATTTACTGGCATATGTTAGTATACACTTCACAATAATAGAAGAGGGTACAAAAGTTGGGCAATATTAAACATGTCCATAAGTAACATTAGTTAAAAATCAAATAGATAGCATCCGCAAATAATCTTCAATTATAGACATTGCTGATGATCGGTAACTTGAACCGAAAAGATTGTAGTGATTCAAGTAATGATACAACAGATATAGCTCTCTTCTTTTCTCGAAACCCGGTTGTTTCGGCATCACCTGAGGAAAGATAACAACTATAAGTCAGTTTCTCGACGAATTATCGGATTTTTAGAATAGTAAAGGTTTATGATGGAATTTCCTACATCGTATGGCTATGTACCAGCTACCAACTACCGATTACCACTACTAAATTACGCGACATGAAATGCACTTATTTCTAAGATGAAAGAAGAAATCAGTTTATATGATGCAGACAGTTTTAAATGAAGGCTGCAAGGAATGTGCATCAGTTAGGATAATTTGAACATAAAAAGATATTTTACACTTTACAGTAACATTTTCATTAATCTACCAGTAATAGCCTAATAGACATAGTAATCAGAAATGAGAATACCTCAAAATAAGAGTTGTAAAATGATGAACCAAACCCAGCACACCATGACATTCCAAATTCTGCTTCGTTGTGCCCGTCTACAGACAAAGAAACAACAATGTTAATGGAGTTATCCACCCTTTTATTTTTGTAAATTAATGTTACCAACATTGCAAGAACTTCATACAACAGTGAGCATTTTGACTGAACATCAACAAGAAAGGTCACATATGTGCGCCTGTGCGGAACATTAGGAAGTCAAAACCCGTGCTCTTCAGTCATCGATTCAACAAAACTCTGACCACTAAGAGAGAAGCAACTCCATTTGTTACATCAGAACATAAACCAAAATTTCGAGAAAAGCCTAATCTGCATATACTTAACATTTAGTACATTGCAAATTCTTCACCAAAGCGCATGATCAATTTAGAAGTTGATTTGTAATACTCACTTACCAACCAGCAACAATACAGAATAAGAATAAGAGAATTAAGAAGAAGAAGAAGAAGATGTATGTGGAATGCTTGTATATTTATGTATACTGGACAGTGTGCCCAGCTCAACTCTTCGAGTGGTTGAGTAACTCCTCTGTGTGAATACACAAAATTGTAATTACAAGCATGCCTTTAGCTAGCCCCAATCTATCCCTATATATAGATGATCTCATAACTAACTAGAGTACACATTTTACCCTAGTGAGCTATAACAGAATACCAAGGGTGTATAACAGAAATTATTCTCCACTGCCAGGTGTCCTCTCTTGCTCTTTTTCAGTTTGTTTCTTTTCCCTCCTCTTGTACGTTATGATGGGTCGTGGTGCATCCGGAATATTCATCACAATACCCGCCCCAAAGAGTCTCACCTTGTCCTCAAGGTGAAAGTCAGGAAATTGGGATGCGATGGTGTGGAACAGCTCCCAAGTAGCTTCTGATGCAGGAAGGTCTCGCCATTTAATAAGAACTGCAGAGATGGCAGTAGTATCTGAATGATGATAACGAACATCTAAGAGAGCCTCGGGAACAATTTCCAACTCAAGGGTAGCAATCAATTGAGGGGGAATAGGAGTAGGAACAAAAACTGAGCCATGGACCCTTTTGAGCTGCGACACATGAAATACGGGATAAATTCTGCAAGAAGGTGGAAGATCCAACCTGTAAGCCACAGCACCTACACGAGCAATGATTTCGAAGGGCCCATAAAATCTGGCGGCTAATTTATCACAAGGCCGTCGAGCGAGAGATTGTTGACGGTAAGGTTGGAGCTTAAGAAAAACAATGTCACCCACTTCAAATACTTCATCTCTGCGTTTGGCATTAGCAGCTTGGCGCATTCTGTTTTGAGCTACTAATAGTTGAGCATATAACTCATCAAGAAGAGCATCTCGTTCACGGAGAAGTTGATCAATGCTGTCCACCGAGGTAGAATTGTGCCCCAAACGAACGACGGTGGGAGGTGGCCTGCCGTATAGTGCTTGAAAGGGAGAGACCTTGAGAGACAAATGAGTGGAAGTGTTGTAACAAAATTCGCCCCAATGGAGCCACTTGCTCCAAGTCTTGGGCTGGCCATTAACAAAGCAACGCAAGTAGCCTTCCAAGGCTTGATTCACAATTTCGGTTTGGCCGTTGGTCTGCGGGTGATAAGCGATGCTACGCAATAGGGAAGTCCCTTGCAATCGAAATAGCTCTTGCCAAAAATGACTCATGAACACCTTGTCCCTATCAGACACAATGGAAGTGGGAAACCCATGTAAACGAACGATCTCCTTGATAAAAACAGCAGCAACGGAAGCAGCCGTGAAGGGATGTTTAAGTCCCACAAAATGAGCATATTTGCTGAGGCGGTCAACCACCACTAAGACCGTGTCTAATCCCCCGGAACGTGGCAATGCCTCGACGAAATCCATAGAGATATCTTCCCAAACATGAGTAGGAATGGGAAGTGGTTGGAGTAACCCGGCTGGTCGCTGATGAGAATGTTTCTGTTGTTGACAAGTAATGCATTGACGCACAAATTGAGTCACCTGTTTTCACATTCCCAACCAAAACCAATGTTCTGCTAAGCATAAGTATGTTTTAAATTCGCCGTTGTGCCCGCCCACCGCTGAGCAATGGTAATCATATAATAAATGCGATATCAACGAGGATGAGCTAGATAGGACCACTCTACCTTTATACAATAATTGCCCATGATCCAGAGTAAAGCCCAAGTGAGACACGCCATGTTGTGAGACTTCGGATAGAATGCGGGCTAACTGACTATCCTGGCGAACTTGCTCGTTGATACTATCCCAATCAAACCCGGATGGAGACGAGGTACTGAAGTGTTGGAGCATCATGAAGGATGGGTGACGGGAGAAAGCATCTGCTGCGCTATTGGTGGAGCCGGGTTTGAATTTAATTTCACAATCATAACCCAGTAATTTCGCCACCCACCGTTGGTACTCCATCCCAATTTCACGCTGCGCCATAATGAACTTTAAACTGTGTTGGTCTGTCCAAATGGTGAAATGTCGCCCCAACAAATAATGACGCCACTTTTGAACGGAGAAAACAATCGCCATCAATTCCTTCTCATAGATAGGTTTAGAACGACCCCGACTTCCAAGAACTTTACTAAAATACGCTATAGGATGTGAAACTTGGGAAAGAACTGCCCCAAGACCAATACCTGATGCGTCTGCTTCAATTTCAAATGGCAAAGTAAAGTTAGGCATAGCCAAAACAGGAGCTGAGAGGAGAGTTTGTTTGAGGAATTGAAAGGCAGCCTCCGTCTCTGCATTCCAATGGAAGGAGTCTTTTTTAAGCTGTTGAGTGAGGGGTTGTGTGAGGCTAGCATAGTGTCGTATGAAGTGTCGATAATAGCCCGTCAAACCCAAAAAACCCCGTAACTCCTTGATGGTGCGAGGTGAGGGCCAATCGATCATAGCCTGTACCTTTGCTTGGTCTACAGCCACCCCGTCACAAGAGACGATATGCCCCAAGTAATCTACCTTACTTTGACAAAATTCACATTTTTTTCCATTAAGATACAGCTGATGAGAATTCAGTATGTCCATCACCATTGCCAAATGTTGAGCATGTTCTTCAATGGAGGAACTATAAATTAATATGTCATCAAAGAATACTAACACAAAACGCCGTAAATAAGGGCGAAATATGTCGTTCATGAGAGCCTGGAAGGTTGCCGGGGCGTTGGTCAAGCCAAATGGCATGACCAAAAACTCATAATGGCCTTCATGAGTGCGGAAGGCGGTTTTATGTATATCCGCATCACACATCCGGATTTGATGATAACCGGATTTTAAATCTAGCTTCGAAAATACCACCGCACCGTGTAATTCATCCAATAGTTCCTCGATCACTGGAATGGGATATTTGTCGGCGACCGTCTCTTAATTCAAGGCACGATAGTCGACGCAAAAACGCCACGAACCATCTTTTTTCTTCACCAACAGTACTGGGCTGGAATAGGGGCTATGTGAAGGTCGAATGATTCCGGCTAACAACATATCTGCCACCATGCGTTCTATTTCAGCTTTTTGTATATGTGGGTATCGATACGGCCGAACACTAACTGGATTGCTCCCCTCTTTTGTCACAATGTGGTGCTCCTGACCTCGGCTTGGTGGTAACCTGGACGGCATCTCAAACACTGTATAATACTGTGTAAGAACCGAAGTAATAACAGCTGGCAAATCAGCCATAGGATTTTTTTCAATGTAGTCAGGTAATGGTTTCTCCACTTGGTGCAGCTCTACCAATATGCCCCCTTGTTCTTTCTTAATAATTCTCATCATCGATTTAAGAGACACATGTGAGCGACCCAAACCCGGTTCCCCTTTCAAAATTACTTTAGATACTTGCCATTGAAATTGCATCACCTGCAATTTCCAATTAGTTGACACCGTTCCCAATTTCTCCAGCCATTGAATGCCTAAAATAACATCCGAATTCCCAAGCTCCAAGGGAAAAAAATTCTCCACGATCTCAATAGGTCCCAAACACAAATGGACATCCTTACATTCCCCTCGGCCAACGACATTCTTTCCCGTTCCTAACATGACTCCAAATTCCTCAGTATCCGACACATTCAACCCCACTTTTTCTAGCACCGACAATGAGACAAAGTTGTGGGTAGCACCGGGATCTATCATAACGACCACCGGTGTATCGAACAGCAGCCCGGTTAAACGCATGATTTTCGGATTATCAATACCCACGACGAAATTTAAAGAAATACTAACCGGAGATGTCGGCACTTCTGACGGCGCTTCCCCGATTTCCGGCGGCAAACTGTCCTCCTCCTCTCCCATTATCCACATCACACTTAACTCCCCTTTTTTACATTTGTGACCCAAGCTCCATTTCTCGTCACAGCGAAAACACAGACCACGACTACGTTTCTCCTGAAAATCCCTGTCCGACAGTCGTCTTATATTTTCCGGCATTTTTCTGGTGGGTGGTAGGGCAGAGGCAAAGGAGTGTGAGGGAGGGCGATAATGTTGTGGGTTGTATGTGATGGGGTTTGAAGCTGGGTTTCTTGAAGGTGTGGGGTATTTATGTGGGTTGGGGTTGAATTTTGTGGTGGGACGCGTGTTATGTGGGGAAGGAATGGTGGGGTCATAATATGGGTATTCTAAGCTTGCCACGTACTTCTCTTCAATTTTAAGGGCCCACTCAATTGCTGTTTCAACAGTATCTGGGTCCCACAACCTCAATTCCAGCCTAATTAATGGTTTTAAGCCTTTAATAAAACAAGAGAGAAGAGCATCTTCTGGCATATGGGTTAATGGTGAAGCTAATAAAATAAATTGCTCACAGTAATCCGCCACTGATCCTTCCTGGGTAATCGACATCCATTGTTCACAAATCGAACCACCGCCATGAGGCCGGAAATGGTTAATCATCATATTCTTCAACTCCCCCCACGACCCAATTGTTTTCCTGTGTTTGATCCATTGCCACCAAATGACGGCGCGACCTTCCAATCCGAGCACTGCCATGGCGACCCTCTCCGCTTCACCCACATTATAAACAGAAAAATAATGCTCAGCTTTAGCGACCCAACCATCGGGGTTTTCGCCATTGAACGCCGGAAACTCTACCTGTTTCTGCCTCCATACCTCACTATTCTGATATTGACGATCCTCCGACGGAAAACGTTGCGGGTTAGGCATCTCGAATCCACCCCCATTCAAGAAGATGTGAGGACGAACGTTGGATGAACGATTTTGAGTAGGGAGGATGGGCGTACCTTCTTTGGCTGCCATTAACGCTCTTACTTCCGTTGTTAATGTTGTCAGGGAATTTTTTAATTCTTCGTGGCTTTTAGAGTTTTCCTCCTTCGACTTCCAAACTGACTCCTCATGTAAGGCCACCATATCCTGAATTCTTCCTTCCAACGCCTCCCTCAATGATGGAATCGATTCCCGTAATTCCTGCAGATCTTCCTCCAACGCATCCAAGCAGTTTGCTTGTGTTGGAGCCATAAAAATGTGCCCAGAACGACAACTCTGATACCACTGTAATACTCACTTACCAACCAGCAACAATACAGAATAAGAATAAGAGAATTAAGAAGAAGAAGAAGATGTATGTGGAATGCTTGTATATTTATGTATACTGGACAGTGTGCCCAGCTCAACTCTTCGAGTGGTTGAGTAACTCCTCTGTGTGAATACACAAAATTGTAATTACAATCATGCCTTTAGCTAGCCCCAATCTATCCCTATATTTAGATGATCTCATAACTAACTAGAGTACACATTTTACCCTAGTGAGCTATAACAGAATACCAAGGGTGTATAACAGAAATTATTCTCCACTGCCAGGTGTCCTCTCTTGCTCTTTTTCAGTTTGTTTCTTTTCCCTCCTCTTGTACGTTATGATGGGTCGTGATGCATCCGGAATATTCATCAAATGAAAATTAATCATGGAAATTGTTGGCCTTCATCAAAAAATTTCAGGGGTATGATTCTATTATCTTGTATGATTCATATTTACTAGGTAACAAGTTGTTCGGATACGAATAAGGGAGGAACTGATGAGGGGAAGGAGAGAGCAGCAGAGGTAAAAAGCCATTTGGATAAGAGTCAAAAGGACGGGGGTGGAGGCGGTGTTGAAGAGAGGGAATAGTGCCGATCCTTTTCCGCCATGCTATTTAAAATCATAATTCTTTTTGTTTCAGCCCCAGCTAATTACTGCACATTATGAGGACCAACTGCTCCATGCTAGTTAACTCATCAACAAAATATGAAGATCATTTGTCCAAATTAAAAGCTTCCAAACATCTTTGATTTCAATATCACTCCAATATTTCTTTCTAGGAGAAATTTGGTTATCAAAAAGAATGGCAAAATTTCTCATTCATTACCCAATTTCCTTCACCTCAAACATACTATACTACAAATGAGGGAAAACACATCATTTGCTTCTCTTTTCCTTCAAGTCCCTTCATCCACATTAAGGGAGTGTTTGGTATGGGAAGTGGAAACGGCATGGAAAGGAAAACTATAAAAAGGGGTAAGGGTAACGTTAAGTGTTAATGTTAAAAGTTGTTTGGTATGATTATAGAAAGGAAACACTTGTGTTTGTTTCCTTTTCTTGTTGTTTGGTACTTCCTCTGGATTTTAATAGTTGCTACAGTTCCTGTAGCTAACTGTTCATCAACTGATCTTATCTGGTATATATTTCTTCATGTGTAATGTAAAACATAGTCAAGTGGGATCTTGTTTGATTCGTCTTGATGCATATTTTCATAATATTAACTTTTTAGAATTTTTTATAATATGAAACTAAAGAAATTAACTATTAAAAACGTGCATTGGATAGCGTGAAAAACAAAAGTGTAGCAACTATTAAAAATCAGAGGAAGTATTTTATGGTAACTAATCAGCTAAATTTTGGGGTCAGCTGAATTTTCATCGTGAAAACAATAGGGAAAATCTCCTTAATCAATTTAATGATGCACAATAATACTCCAAAGAGTCTCAACCAATAATTTCTCCTTAATCTAAACACTTATATACAATCAACAAAGGAGCAGAGAAACCCACTGTCCATTTAGAACAACCGAATGAAAAATTTGAGCTTGAATATCATGATATTTTACCACTTGAAATTGTATTTAAGTAAGAAATGAAGATTACAATAAAAAATTATATCAAAATTATACTTGCAGCTAAAATGGAAAAGGATCCGAAAATTCAAGAACAATTGAGTTGGGACTACAAAAGTTGTCGACTTGTGAAATTTGAAGGGTACATTTAAGTTTCAAATCCGCCATTAACGTTGGACAATTAGGATTTTGAGAGGAGAGACATGAAAAATTAGGGTTCATAGGTTAGAGATAATAAAATAGCATAGATGCGTTCACAAGAGATGAAAGAGCTAAGAGGACATCATGATGATACGAGAAGTAAGAAAAAAAAAAGTGTCGGATTTGGTTTCAGCAGGACGATGAGGGGAAATACATCATCATCATCATCATCATCATCATCATCATTCTACCCAGTGTTTTCCGTCCATAGAGAACTATAGACAGGGTCTGGGGAGGGAAGGACGGCGGCAACTCATACCCATAAAGGAGAGCACGACCAAAAGGAGTCCCTCGGCTCGAGAAAAGATGAGGAGATGAACCCCAGAATATACTCGCAAGGAATCAGTAATCTAAAACATGAATAAGACGCCTCCAACTACCCCTGTCCCTAGTCAGGTCCTTAGAGAGGTTCAACTCGTGCATGTCAATTTTAATTTGCTCATCCCATATTCTCTTAGGCCTTCCCCGACTCCTCTTACCCTCTACTATAATGCTTTCAACCCTCCGAACAGGGGCGTCAAATGTCTTTCGTTGCACATGTCCAAACCATCTCAATCTACTTTCGCGCAATTTTCCAGAGATAGAGGCAACCCCTAGTTTATCTCTAAACTCTTGGTTCCTAATTCGATCCATCAATGTGTGCCCGCACATCCACTTCAACATGCGCATTTCTGTGACTTCCATTTTATGCTCAAAAATCTTCTTCACGGGCCAACATTCTGCCCCATACAAAATGTTTCTAGCAAAATACATTAGGTTTAATTGCTACCTTTGTCAAACGGAATGGCTTAACAAAATCCCACACCAAACCGCAAGTAATGGACACGGTTAAATCAATCTGTTTCTAGCATCAAAAAAGTTATAACACCCCCTAGGTGTTAAGGATCTACATAATAACAGGTAGCTCAAGAATAATTGGAGCTACCTATACCCAAGCAGGACCCAAAACAAAAAAGCAGTTTCTGGTAACCCCTCAAAAACAAAAGTGAAGCGACTAGAAGACTGGGACTCACAATAGCATGCAGGATCAAGAATAACAGGCTCGCCATTCTTGTCATACGTTATATTTCCACTCCACAAGTCTCCATGCAGTAAACATGGTTCAATCACAACATTCTCAAAGAGTGGTGCCAAGTTCTTTGCCAGCTTATGTCCTGTCAGAAGACAAATTCCCAAACATCAGGTCAAGCAAAATATTTTACAATGAACAGTGAAAAAGCTAACCATTGAGAGAGTAGCATATTTAGTATCTAAAATGTTTCTATTTCAGCTTAGGGGTGGGGGTGGGGGTGGGGTGGTGGGAGAATTTATGAGAAAGAAGACAATTTCATGATATCATCATAGATTACAGATCTGATCGATATAAATGTGGGTTTATTGAACCAGGTACAACAGTATGCTATGTTGCGTATGCCTAGCAGTCACAAGAGACAGCATGTGTGCAGTGCACGGGGTGCGTGTAATACACATGACACGTGTGAATGTATGCCTCGGATTTAGATGCATAGTTTGAATCCTATCAAATGCCTAAAAGTAAGCTTTATTTTCCCCAATCATTTATGTGCAATATTCTTGATGGATTCAACCGTAATCAACAACAACAATGCGAAACCTAAATTCCATGTTACGAGGTTGGCTACATGAAAAAAAAAATCAAAGTTGAACAAAATAGATTGTTTGTAACAATTCCCCACTTCCATTGATCCTCATCCTATGCTAATTCCGCCATGCCATAGCCATATTCACCAAGACAATTTAAGGTATCTTCTATCTCTCGTGAACGTTTGTATAGTCAGTGCTTGTCCTATTCTGTCATTAGTCCAAAGCATCTTCACGTCGTCACACATCCCAAAACAAGTGGAGGTGATCCTCCTTTGTCTAATCAGTGATATTGAGCTGCTATGCGCTACGCATAGAAATGATGATTTTTTGATGAAGCAAAACTGATAAAACTTCTAATGGTGTTTTAATGAAAAATACAAACAATGAAGTCAAATAACAAGCATGTGAGTGAGGCTTGAAATCTATCTCAAGAAGGCTAAATAGCTAACAAAAGAATACAGAATAATCTCAGACTCTCAGTCTGATGTGCCCTTCTCTCTCTTTCTATCCTTCTTTAATATTGTGAACTGCTTCCTCTAATAGCTCTGCATTTGATGCCAAACCAATTCTATGAAAAAAAAGTAGTTCCTATTATAAACCCCATGAAATTCGTTCTTTGTGTAATTTACTTATATCTACCTGTTGCAATATAGCTGGTGCTAACTAAATCATTGTGTTGTCTCATAATGCCTTTTGCAAGATCAATAAGTAGCAAAAGCCAATATGTAAACAAGTGCAAATTGTATATGATAAGCCTTAACGGCCCGTTTGATTAGTGGTACTAAATGGTAGTAATGGGAATGATTTATAGTGTAAAACTTCATGAAAAGTTCCATATCATTCCCAAGGTAATGAAACTTTTGATCAAAAAAATGTTTTTTTGTTTACAAATTTCCATTACCACCTAATACTACCTCTCATAATGGTAAAGCATTGGAATGAATTTTATGAAGAAAATGAGATGATTGAAGTTGGACAAGCATGTCCATTTAGGTAGCCAAAAGATTTTTCAACCAAAATTATATTAATTTTTCATTCCCATTACCACCGTTTATTACCACCTACCAAACGGGCCGTAAAAGGTTTGAAATAATGTTGGAAGTATTATGAGGAGTTGAGGAACAAACGCAGACAGAACCATTGATTCAGCAGCTACTGCATGATCTAAATCAACATTCAGCAACTCATCATCGACATATATCAGGAGGAATTTAGGGTATTAGAAGGCTATAATCTAAATACTACTAAATAATAGAGTACCGCAGCAAAAAACCATGGTTGAAACCTTTTTCATAGATAGAAGAATCTCCATACTGATCTCGAGCCAGTTTAAGTTGGTAGCCCAGTCTATGCTCGGCATAAAAGTCAATCCAGTCTGAAGTCCACATATTAATCTGTGGAGTACTGCACAAAAATGAGTATAAAGTCACGTATAAATGAAGCCATGATCACTGACAGCATGTCGTGATCCAGAACTCCCATCATTGCTACAGCAACAAATCAAAGCGTGTTGACCATACCACAAAATGAGATACGAATTGATGTCAGACAGAACTTTTTGTCAAAGTTATATATTATTTCATAGTCATAGAAGATAGATGGATATGAGAAGGTATTTCTTTTCGCTATCACAAATTTGGAATTATAGTATATAGGTGTTCCAAGAACTAGGGAGAGTGTAAGCTAGAAGGATGATGGCAGTTCAAAAAGGAATGTACCTCCCAATAGTATTATCAACATCAAAACCAAAGCCTTTTGCAGATTTTCCAGCTTTATGCATCTCAGCAAGCTTCCTCCCTAAAGCAACCTAAATATATATGACCTATTTAAGATACTTGGAGGCCACATAAATTATAAATACAGTCAGTTTTAGCCAATCCATCCTTACTTGTCCACTTCTAGATGCCCCAAATTCTACAAATTCCATAATGATGTAAGAGCCACCACGTGGTAAAGATCCCACCTGCAGTTCACAACAAAGGATACACTCAAAACTATAACTTCTTATAGAACAAGCAAGATTAGGCATCGATGGACGAATACCTTAAATGGCTTAGGAACACGAATGGTATTGGTTTCATACATAAGTTTTAAACCAAGAGCCTCCCCTTCAAACATCGATGGACCAATACTCCTATTCCAACATTCAATAAAGTTTAGCAAAGATCATTATACAAATTATAACATAACAGACACTACATATCGTATGAGAGATTCACAAGTTTGGATTGCCAACAAATGCCATAGAACATGCATTCCTCAAAATTTAACACTTACTCTATGTCATTACTATGTCAATTCTCAATTGGCCAAAGATTCATAATTCTTTAGTTTCTGATAATAATGAATTATTTTTAAATGTATCATTATATCATGCGCAATTCAAAATTTGCTACCAAATGTCAATCGAAAACACCTCTTTGCTATCGCTTGCAAGTTGTAAGGTTGCATACATCTGACCTCTCAAACCCAAGCCACTTAATGGTAATGGGATGTTGTTGGTTCTATATTCATTGCTCCATATCAGGACTCAAACATAGAAATAATCAAGCAACACAAAATCCATGTATAATATACCTGTTAGTTTTAACAAAGAAAGGACCAACATCGGTGTCGTAACGAGTGGCAAGGTTAATGCAACCACCACCAACAGAACTTGTTTTAGTAATTTGTGTTGCCTTCCCTTCAGTAAGAATCCAATTAAGAACAGGGTCTTCACTCATTGCCATAACTGCCCAATAATCACAATTCACAACTCAAAACTCCTTCATCTCAAAAATCAAAATCAATCGAAGAACAGGAAATGTGTATTTATCCAAAAACCAAAATTGAGTACAGCTTAATGGTAATACAATTATAATACTATAACATTTTCCAATAGCATTTAATCCAGTAACATTCACGAACAATTAGAAGACACAATTATAATCCACAGAATACCAGCTAACAGGTAAAAATGATAGGGGTAGGATTTAAAAAGTTGAGAATGAAAAAAACTTACTTGTAAATGGTGTTGGTTTGGAGAAAAAGGGCTTTGGGGGAGAGGAATGATTGAAAGAAAGGCGAGATTGAGATGAAAAGAAAGAGAGAGAAGTGGATGGTGTTGGTGAGATTACCACCATTTGTTTTCGTTTCTATGGCGGTCTCACTCAGGCCTGAGCTCCTAGAGTGTAGATGAATATGAATACCAAGTACCAACCAAGGTTCGGTTGTTGGATAACTTGGATTCACTTTTCTTTGTTAGACTTTGAATAAACAAGAAAATCACAAATTCTCAATTAAGGTAATATACTCAACTAAATTATTTTATTACAAATTCTTACTTGAGACCGTTTTTTGTAAAAACGGCTCTCAAAAGCCTAGTCTAATTCTACATATATATTGTGACAACTCTAAATAACGATTTGGGCTGGACTTTTGAGAGTCGTCTTTACATAGCATGTCAATTTAAATGTTAAAATACATTTTTAATTTTTAATTTTTAATATTCACTAATTTCTTAAATTAGACTATCTCACGGCAACCTATTATGTTGGTATAATGCACAATAATTATTTTTAAATGATTTATGCTGAAAGAGTTCACTTAAAATTTTAAAGTACACACTCATAATCTCAAAATGAATACTTATGATAAGAACTCGTAGTTTCTTTTTATGGAGAAGAAAATGTCTAACTGCAAATCAACTATGTTGTCATCCAATTATTCACTAGCCCACTATTTGTCCGAGGCATAGTGTTGCTGATTACATATCCTATTCTCATAGGTCCTATTCTTACGGTCGAGTGATAGTTTTGCTGATGGCTGGAATAATTTTGCTCCCTTGGAGCTATCAATGGATTTTCATACTTAATTTATTTTCTTTCGATTATCCTATTCCTATTTGGATTAAACGAATTATATATGTTCGAGGCAGTGGCAAAGCTTTGGGCTTGTCTCATGGCTTCAGCTAATAACTTGGTCTGATTCTGCACTAGCTAAAATTTAACCATTTGTGTTCTCATCCCATTGCTAAAAGGTAAATACACCGATCATCTATTCTAGTTCTGTGATAGTGAGAAATTTGTCATGAGATCGCTAAATGTAGGCTACGACTGATTCTCCTTCATTTTGGTTTGTGTTTAACAAATGAAAAATAGATTTCTCTTGCCTTTTAAAGAAAATATGGTGACTTTGAAACTTTTCTTTGATTTGGGCTGTTGTGCGATAGCGGAAACCAAGATCGAAAACAATAACGAAACAATAAAGATTCCAACAATAATAAGAAAAGACACAAGAAATTTAACGTGGTTCACTATCAATGTGATAGCTACATCCATCGGCACCGAGAATAAACTTTTCACTATAAAAGGGAGATTACTAGATGAACAAGAAGCCACAACAATGGCTCTCCAAGCTTTTTCTCTCTTAGTTTTTCCTCACTTTGTGTTTTAAAAACATACCCTAATTCTGATAACAAGAGGTCTTTATATATTATACCACTTATTAAAAGAAATTAGGTTAAGAATAAACAAAATAACTGTGAATAAACCAAGAGTAACCGGCCTTTAATTATTATGGCATCATGTGAGTAATAATAGCCCACAAAACAGCAAAGAAAATCGTCATATTGCTGCCCTGTAACTGCCGCCGAGTCGACTTCCATGAAGCCTCAACTAGCCGCCGAGTCGGCTTATCTCACTGGACATTTGCCCTCTTTGGCAGACTCCACAGCCGACTCGAATGTCAGCTAGACCACCACCAACGTCGAGTCGGCGTTACCCTCTGGAAAAACTCGTCAACCACTACCTCATCAAACCATAGTGAAACAAAACCATTCTTAAGCCAAAACCGATGCAAAGCTTAAGCACAAGCCATACATCCCGATAAGTCTCCAACCAAGACCCATCACATACTGGTTTCCAAGTATAAACACTCATAATGCTCAACTAGCATCACAAGTCACTCATAATGCTCCACCTGCATCACGAGTCCACGAGGCAAGCTCCACCTTGAGGTTGTGCACACCTCCACCTGTGAGCTCCCTTACACCGCTCTTAAGGGCCTATGCCAATGAATCTAGCATAGTAAAGAATCTACTAGGACTGTCAAACCATCCTCCCTTCTTAACCTCTATCTTCATGTACGTGCATTCCGAATGACATTTGACCACACCGTGCTTTTCCCGAACATCAAGTACCTGATTACTGAACAAACAATCATAGTACACACAAGCCAACCCAGGTTGAACATCACAATCAAACTCAGCGAACATAACCCAAGTTTCAATTAACTAAGCACCTAACATCATTCCCATACATAAGAAACACAACAGCTGATCCAAGCACGCAGTAGAGAGAACAAATCTCTACCTGCCAGTGCCCTCACTCAGGTTGAGTCACAAACCTGCAAAAGACACTAATGGCATGCGCAAAACAAGTACACATCATAGCATACTTCAAACACCGAACCATAGCTCTAGAAATGTAGACCGACTTAGCCTCAAAACGAAGTGATATAATTGAGCTAAGTAACACTACCAGCCTATACAATAGTTCCCACACTCTGCTCATACGTAAAGTCATAGCAAACCATTGCGCCCGCTCACTATACTCTACAATGTGCTCATAAGTTGGAGGTCCAAGTGACTCCACAAAAGCGGCTACCAACCTTGTTATACCCACAAGATACAATGCATAACCTACCACACTTATAGCAACCAAAACAACAATCAGAGAGATACACGGGGCAACATCAACACCATCGATACGGGATCGAATAGAAATGGATGAGGGGTTAACCTCACACTCCACCTCAAACTCGGTACCACTATCACCATAACCATTGCAAAATACACCACAACATACCAAAGCCTTAACAAGGCTCCAAACATGAGATAGCACGATACCCTACTGAGCCACACCACACACATACTGGTCACCTCTAATCCCGTGTGTAAACCCCGATCGAACAAACTAATCCAGTATCCACTCAACAACCAAGTACTAGAGAGCATGCATAAGACTCTCCCTAACAAGGTTCGATTCGCTATTCCAGTAATACCGTTCTGCAATGGTGTTATCCCATAGGTATGATACCACAAAATACCTAAAACATAAAACATAGCAAATCCACAAAACGAACTATCCAAATGTAGCCAACTAACCATCTTACCATACAAATGATCATGAGCTTCAATGCTAAGCTCACGCCCGTGTTTAAACCCAAACACCCAATTCTTGTCTTCCTCAAGGTAGGCATCCTTGACACAAGTAAGACGATTCCCAATGGACAATTCCAGCCCTTTACTCTCACCCATATGACCGTGCTTATCATAAACCGTCATCTCCTGGTGACTAGTGGAAGCACTAACAACAGAACTAAGCAGCGTAACACCCTGAACGACATACAAGGACTTCACCTTGACACCCTTAAGTATCAAATTCAAACCCTTAAAGACACTCACTTCCCCATTGCTAAACTCACCCTTGATCCCCAAATCATCTAAGGTCCCAAGTGATATCAAGTTCTTCCCCAATGCAGGAACATGCCTCACCTTAGTCAAAGTAACCCTTCTCCTGTCTCTAGTCTGAAGTCTCATGGAACCAATACCTATTACTTCACATGGATTTCCGTTAGCAATCGTAACCGAACCCCCAAAACAAGACTCATAAGTATCAAACCAATCCCGACGAGGACTCATATGGAACGAATTACCAGAATCAAGAACCCAACTATCAAACAAATCATTAGACTCCACACAACTAATCAATGCTAAGTCTTCCTCCGAATCATAGCTCTTATTCTGTTTACTTTCGACTACTGTAGCCTGAGGTTTATTCTTTAATTCTGGACATTTAGACCTAAAATGTCCTGGTTCCCTACAGTGATAACAAATTATGTTCCTAGTGTTGCTAGACCCATCTGTACTAGCTCCGTTACTGTTGTTAGACCCATTTTTTCTTTCTAGAATTTTAACTGACCTAACCACTAACCCACTGCCATAATTCTCATTATCACATGTCGCCTTCTGACGCAACTCCCTAGTATACAGTGTTGCCTTCACTTCCTCTAGGGTCAATGAGTCTTTGCCAACCACAAAAGACTCCACAAAGTTTTCATAACTATTCGGTAGAGAAACAGGTAATATTAAAGTTGCATCCTCATCATCTATCTTAACATCTAAATTACGCAAATCTAGTAAAATAGAATTAAGATTTTCTAGATGATCCCTTAATAGCGTACCTGACTGCATCCTGAGGCTAAACAATCGTTGTTTCAGTAGTAATTTGTTGGTTAAAGATTTTGTCATGTACAGTGACTCAAATTTAACCATAATTCTGCGGCCATCTCCTGATCAGCAACCTCCGTGATGATATGATCATCAAGACTGAGAAAGATGGTAGAATGAGCATTCTCTTCCATTACTACTAACTGTTCAACAGTCAATCCGTCTCCAGATCCCGATGTATATGCAGCACTCTTTGGGATCAACGGACGCCAAATCTGCAATTGCTTTAATAACGCCTTCATCTTAATCTACCATAGCCCAAAGCTATTTTTCCCATCAAATTTCTCAATCCTTATTGTAGAATCTCCTACCATTGTTTCCCTCAAAAACTCTTCCTAGGATTAAACCTGAGCTCTTGATGCCAATTTTTGTGCGACAGCGGAAGCCAAGATCGAAAATAATAACAAAACAATAAAGGTTCAAACAATAATAAGAAAAGGCACAAGAAATTTAACGTGGTTCACTATCAATGTGATAGCTACATCCACTGGCACCGAGAATAAACTTTTCACTGTAAAAGGGAGATTACAAGATGAACAAGAAGCCACAACAATGGCTCTCCAAACTTTTTCTCTCTTAGTTTTTCCTCACTTTGTGTTTTAAAAACATACCCTAATTCTGACAACAAGAGGTCTTTATATATTATACCACTTATTAAAAGAAATTAGGTTAAGAATAAACAAAATAACTGTGAATAAACCAAGAGTAATCGACCTTTAATTATTATGGCATCATGTGAGTAATAATAGCCCACAAAACAGCAAAGAAAACCGTCATATTGCTACCCTGTAACTGTCGCCGAGTCGGCTTCCATGAAGCCTCAACCAGCCGCCGAGTCGGCTTATCTCACTGAACATTTCCCCCTCTTTGGCAGACTCCACAGCCGACTCGGCTGTCAGCTAGACCACCACCGACGCCGAGTCGGCGTTAACCTCTGGAAAAACTCCTCAAAACAGCAATGAGCAGCCGACTCGGCGTTGCTCCTTCTTCCCTCACAAACAACTCGTCTGAAGTTACTGGAAGACGCCATCATCAACACCTTCATCCCTATATACAAGACTCAATTCGAGTCACACATATATCAACATGGGCAAAGCTATGAATACTCTCCACAGGGCAGTGCTAGGCCTCAAGGTAGTTGGAAAATAATTGCACAAGAGTGTCGTGTTGGTGGTTTAAAGAGCCATGAGGATCTTATATGCACTTATATTCTGTCATTGTTAACACTTTAGTCGAATTAGGAGTGGCTAAATATTAGTGGATATTTATTATTATTCACTTTCCTACAATCTAGGCTAAAGCTTTCAGGATTTTTATGTTTGGTTTTGTGGCTCATGATGGAACAAATTTGTTCTTGGAAGGCTCAAATAAGATTTTTGACAAGGTTATCCAAATCTTGCTTTAGGGAGACTTGGTCGAACCAAAAGATGTCTTAGTTTGGATGGTAGACAATTTGCTAGGTTAGCTGTGGTGGTCTTTTTCAATGGTGTCATAGCTTTTATATTCGGATAAAATAGAAAATTATTGGTGTCCTTAATCTCCACAGATGGTGTTAATGTGTTTCGGCGTTCAACTCAAAACAAAAGTAGATAGAAAAGCAATACTTGGCTGAAAAGGCAAGTTATGATGATAAGAGCCCGTGAGAAATAAAAATCCAATAGTATGAGACGTGAGTTCCAAGATCCAAGAGTCTATGATATGCTTGGGGCCTACTCCCATAAGGAAAACTATCCGAAGAGGTGATCTTTGAATGACCCTTTCAATGCTCATGTCATTCAAAGAGTCCGAGAAATAAGAGATGGTAAGATGGGTTTGATTTTCATAAGGGAAGGCTAGGCTTCAAAACTTAGGATCGGGATATTTTGCGTACGACGTTTAGAGAGAGAGAGAGAGAGAGAGAGAGAGTAGAGAGCGAAGTTTCGAGGCATGAATATATTACTAGGCAGATGAATTCTCACCGCAAGTTGGATATTTTATACGATTTCCAAAAAGAAATAATGGAGATTGATGACAATGACATGGCAAACTCTATTTGAACAATAGGAAATGTGGGCTTTTACCTGTTGTTGAGTGGTGACTAATGGAAAAACTGGTGGATTATCTATGGTGTTGGTCATGAGAATTATACTCAATGATTGATTTTAGGGTTATCTCATTTGTGATGAACTTTTAATTTATGTGTTGTTTTGACTCTAATATGCTTTTATTTTTAGGTTTTTAATTATCTTTTAAGGCTTTGATTATGAAACACCTTCAACGAAATAGATTGATTAGTAAACTCTCAAAGTTAATTTCAACTATCAATTTTTTGTTAGGTCCTCTATATATACCATACAGGCTAATTTACGAATTTCACGTTGAGAATTTTCGTAGGTTCAAACTTCAAATATAACAGGTTCAAAATTGTGTACAATTTCCACTAAAATCAATGATCAATCAACCCTTCAATCTTAAAGTTACAACAGGTAATGTCTAAGATACACAATGAATTTGTTTTGGACAAGGAATTGTACATTAAGATATTCACAACCTCTACACACATAAAGCCTTCCAAAATGCAAGAAAATCCATCTTTTATCTTCTTCAAAGAATGTTCATGCATAAGGTCACTTTGCAGCAAGTTCTGAAGCTCAATCAAGTAAAATCAGAGAAATTCCAGATTACTAATTTTATCCATGCCTAAGCTCAGATTCTGGGAGTGAATCTGAATCTAGATTGCTAGACATCGATTGGTGATGCAATTGGCTGCCTGCATTGCTCGGTGAGTACCTTGAACCAGGTGTAAACGATGAATTGAGTTCGTCCGTGGAAAGCCCAACCATGACATTCAAGCTAACTTGCTTAGGATCAAAAGAATGTTTCAAGGGAAGCCGACAAACGGGGCAAGTAGATTGCTTCATCACCCAAGGATCAATGCAGGATAGATGAAAACTGTGGCTGCACTTAGGCATAATTCTTAGTATTTCTTTTTCTTGATACTCCCCTAAGCAAATAGAACACCTGATAATAAAAGCAACTAATTAGAATTCCCTTCAACATATGGTTAAGAAGAAGAGCGAATTTTACGATTCCTTTATTCAATAATTCGATGATACTCACTGTGAATCTTCCGTGGAGTTAAAAGCATCGCGGTGAAACTTCATCGTGGGTATTGCAGCAACCACAAAAGGTTCAAGTCCATCAGTGCTTTGCATTGGCTATCAAAGAAACAAACAAAATCGAATCATCATATGTTCAAAATACTTCACATGTGAGGAAGATCCCACATCACTAAAATAGTGGGTTGAGGAGTTGCAAATAATGTTTGGTCGGTAATCCTCTTAATACCATATGACTTTGGGAAAGAGTGAACCTCATCAACTGTGTAGGCAAGTCAACGTTCATTACAAGTGTGTCTATGGGTCCAAGCCCACGGGTGCCCGGTGGGTGTGTCCACATGAGTGGTTCCACAGGGTGATTATGTGACAAATTGTCACGACCTAGTATCATAGACATTTTCTAATCAAAATTGATTCCTCACGTATAATTTGAAAGGATTTTGAAAAACCTAGCTCAAAAACTCATAAAGCAGCCCAATAGTTACAAGCAAGTCATAAGATACTCAAATTTCAATAAGTTGCAACTTCAGTAACCCTTTGGAAATTGGACAAGTTTAACCATTATATGAATGTAAAACTGCATCATTGACAAATGCTAATATGTACTAGAGTGCTATGCTCTTTAACTAATATTGAAATCAAATTTCGTGAGAATTAGTAATTTTTAATTATGGGGTAAGGATAATAATACTCTACAAGCAAGAGCTAATAGGTAATTGATCTTCTTTCAGTGGTGAACCTTCAACTTTATAGTGGGGTCTTAACCGTCAACTTTAACTTTTGGTTGAGTTAGCTTATTAATATGGTATTAGAGCCTACGTGACGAAGGTCATGGGTTCAAATCTCGTCTACCCCTCATTTTGAATTGGAATATTTCGCGCCGCATATGAGGAAGGTTTATGCGACATCCACACTTCTAGCCAGAGAACTCTATCGTGTAATGAGGCGTGTTAGAGTATATAATGTATCCTGGAGCCTTAACCATTAACTTAAGCTTTTGATTGAGTTGGTTCCTTGACAAACTCAAATTCATGATTCTCTTGTATATACTAGCTTAATCAGCAAAACAAATCACTAAAAACCAGATTTTACAATTAAAATTTGGTTTTTGTCAATGAGATAATCAGTTAAAAAGTAAGGCCTAAAAGTGTTAACAGATTGAAGGGCAACTTGAGTTACTGACAAATGGTAAATCTCAAAATGATACAACAATGCACAAAATGTTTACACACCTATTTAATAGTCTTACCAAAATGTACCCAGAAGACATTAAAAAATGCACAAAATGTTATGGAAAAAAACCTCTATAAGAATCAATTGTAATATAGATACCTGCTCAAGATCGATTTCGGGTTCGGTGTCAACAGTCCTCCTAGATTCTGAAACATGAAGCCTCCTACATATGAGCCTTGTGCATACAAACACAATGAAAATAGAGCTCATCCCAAATCCTATTATAGTAGTAATCAAATTAATGTCATAAATCATTGGTTAAATCCTTAATTTCTTAAATCACAACCCAGAAATTGTTAATTGAGTGCTAATCAGATGTTTAATAACAAGCAGAAACCCAAGTAACAAATCTAGATCAATCAAGACTTCGTATTTTATCTACAAATAAACCAACCTAACCATAATTAGTTAACCAATGAAACTAATCAAAAATCCTAAGTTTCTCATTGACCCATTACCATAATCCACTAGAAACAAAAATTTAGCAAAAAGAAGTGAACTTTTGACCTGGGAGTTTCTCCAATATCCAAGATCATAGAAAAATATTAAAATAATACTACTATAGAAACCCAGAAATGGTAGGATTTGATTCAATCAAAAAAAGCAAAAAAAGAACTACCCATTTGGAATCTTGATCAATTTGAGTGGATATAGGTTGAAATTACACATGGGGCCATGGGCCAGGGGCAAATTAAAAAAAGAAATCCTATCAACTTCTGGAATTTGTGAAAGAGACAGAGAGAGTGAAACAAAGGCTGTGATTTACTATGATGAGTGAAATAGGTCTTTCTGCTTCATTGCTTATCATTATATCTGGGATCACAATTTAATTAGTATTTTTTTTAAGCTAAACACTTGTAAAAATTAAAGGGCCCACCAAAAATTTATTTGTTTGTTAGTATAGACTATAGACAGGCCCGTCCTTGACTTTCTTGGGGCCCTAGGTAAAATGGTAGATTGGGGGCCTTTTACCCATTCGTAGTATGAGGAATATATTTTAAGTGCAAATTTACTAATATAGAGGAATCATCAATACAAAATAGCAAGTCAAACTAAGTTAAAAAATATTCTTACATATCTCTACATACGTCCTTTTATGGAAATCATAATTAGCATTATTATTTTCTGAAGAAATTGAAGTAAAAAAATTGTGAGAAAATAATATAAAGCTCGACTTATCAACAAAAATTTCTATTTTCTAAGATGATAGTGGTAAGTACTAAAAAAGATAAATTCAGAAGAAAAAAAAGATGATAATGATAAAACATACTTAAGGATCTTCTACAAGCCTAATGCTGAAATTCAAGATGAAAATCATTCATTAAAAATCCAAATCTAGTAAAAACTATTACTAAAATTCAATAAAAAGCATCAATCAAAGCTTTACCAAATTAAAATCATTCAAAAATTTATCAAAAATCACAATTGAAAATCAGTCTTCAAAATCCAATTAAAAACTAAATCTATTAAAAACTAATAATGAAATTCAAGATGAAGTGAAATTGTAATAAAGTGACCAGCTTACTGTAACACCGCCGACGACCGCCAACTAACCAACTATGAAATGAACGGGAAATGATGAACTTGGTTTGGGAAAAATAAATATATTGTCAAATTTTTAAATCTAAATAAACTTGATTTAGAGAGGACAAATTGATTGCTGTGTGAGATAAAATAAATGAAATTAAATTGATGAAAAACCTACCATTACAATGCCATGCTGGAACATGACTTAAGGGAAAATTGAGAAGATTGACGGATGGGAAGGGAATAATGGCATAAATGTTGGTCATCACTTTGGACACTTAAATTTGGGAAATTGATAAAATTACTTTGGAGAATTGGAAACTGAAGTAATTAGTTTGAGGAGTTTGGGGAATATCAATACCGTAATAATGGATTTGTTTCCCATTTAATTAATTATTTAATTTCTTAATTTAATCTTTTTCATTACTATATAATTACTATTTTTATCCTTTATAATAATGGGCCCTTTCCTAGAACTACATTTCTTCACATTTAGTTTGGGCCCTGGGCTGTGGCCCCGTTGGCCTACCCTCAGGGCCGGGCCTGACTATAGAATATAGATGTGCTTTGAGATTTTTACATGTTGAGTGTGAGATGAGAATCCCTTTTCTTTTGTTTAATTATTAATTTTAACAAATTGTGTATGGTGGGGATTGGGAAGACCTAATTGGCAAGAATCAAATGCCCACTTTGTTTTTGGTTTGAAAGAAGTGTGATTAGTGCTTCTAGAATTAAATGTGACCTAGTGCTTAAGTAGATATGCAACTCAAGATGATGTGTGTTTACTACTCCAAAGAAATTATGGTATAATCGTACATTCTACTAAAACAATAAAAGAATATGATACATGTCACTTTTATACATCATGTTTTTCCTCCTACATTTTGAGTAATTAAATATGAAAACTTTGAGTTTTAATTAAACTTTATTTCATAATCATCATACATTCTATTAAGACAATAAAAGAATATGACACATATTACTTCTATACATCGTGTTTTTCATCCTAAATTTTAAGTAATTAATCATCATACATTTTGAGTTTTCAAACTTTATTTCTTAATCAATAATAATAGTAAGAAAAAAGTCAACATTTTTTAAGAAAAAAACTATTTTGGGTAACTTTGATTTTAGTAAATTAGATGACTAAATAATTAAATTTTATCGTATTTACGATACAAAAATAATTAAAATATAAAATAGTTAACTATAAATAACCTTATAATTAAAAACTCTTAGATTTTGTAACGTCAAAAAATTCATAAACTTAATTATTTAGCTAACTTTTAATATTTACTAAATAATAACTAAAATCTTATATAGAATAATTTTACAATGATAATTACGATAAAGAAAATTATAAAAGTATATATTTTGAGCATGATATCAATAAAGTGTTTGTATATGAGTTTACCATATATTTATTTCATAGAACGAAGTTTGATATAATGTTTGCACAATATTAATTAGCCTCTCTTTAGTAAACCTTAAATTTAATATATACTCGAATTAATCGCGTCATTTAGGAAAGAAAATTATCATTAGAAAAAATGATTTATTATTAGTAAAAATTATTTTAATCAGTGAAATGAAATCATTTTACTAATAATTGTTTTAGTTAGTAAAATCAAATAAGGTTATGATCAATATAATGGTTAGTTTTGGAAAATAAACACTTATTTTCAATAATTTTTTTATATAATTTAATAAACATATTCGTGCATTATTGCACGGGACATATACTAGTACATCTAATATTTTAAAACTACATAATCTCTTAAAGTGTGTTTGGATGAGAGAAAATGGAATGAAAGAAGGGGTCTTATTTGGATAACTAAAGGAGACTGAACAAAATTTTGTGGGATTGGATGAAAGTTTTTTTGTTAAGATATCAATCTCTGCAAAATTAAAAATATTTGAAGGAAAACTCATTGTCCTTCTTATCCCTTCCCTTCCTTTCCCTTCCCTCCTAAACAAACAAGAGTTTCTTCTCTTTCATTTCTCTTCCATTCCTCTTCCGTTCTTTACCTTCCCTCTCTTCTCTTTCATTTTATTTCTATACTTTCAAATGTTGCTATCCAAACATAGTGTTAATGACAATGTTTTCAAAGCTTATATCTATGCTAGTAGGGCTGTTCAAAAAAACCCGACCCGATTGACCCGGCCCGTTGACTCGCAGACCCGCTTAATAAATGACGGGTCAAAAATTCAAAAAGATTATAAAGTACGGGTCGGGTCATGGGTCGCAATGTTTTTTTAGCGGGTACCCGCTGACCCGTTAATATTAAACTGTGAATTTTTTGTTCAAAAAGTAGCGTTTTGGTACTTGCAGGTTGCAGGCTTTTAGCAATTCATTTCATGTTTGTGCTTTAACATTCCATTTTCATTTTCCTAACTACAAAGTACAAACCCTAAAGGCATTCCTTCCCTTTTAATTTTTCACTTTGTTTACTTTCTCTTTTATTTTTTCACTTTTTATCTTCTTTAATTTTCTTCTCTTGTTTGTCCTTCAATTTTTAGTATCGACTCAGTTTTCATTTTAAACAAACGGTATGCATTTTTTTCTGATTTTTTTGACTTTGCTTATTTATTTTTTTTCTTACTTTTTGTTCTTAGTTTATATATAGTTCTTGATTTCTTTATTGTTTATCTTTTTTAATCTTAGTTTTGAGTTTAATAACCGATATTTGTTGTTTATTCAGTTTTGTTCTTGATCTTTTGTGTAATTATCGTTTGTGAGTTTATTTTTTGATCAGTCTTGATTTCATATTTTTCTGTCTTGATTTCGTTTGTTCAGTGTGTACATATTTTGTTTTCTTTTGTTTTTTTTTTCTGTTTTATACTCATTGTTTTAGTTTCGTTTTTTTCCAATAAAAAATTTGCAGCTAGATAATCACAAATAAATTTTGCTCAAAAACACAAATTAAACCGGGTACCCGCTATTCCGACTCAACTTATCCGGGTACCCGGATAAATTGGGCCGTTAACAAAAGTACCCGACTAACCGGGTACCCGACTTTTCGAGTACCCGAAATGCCGGGTACCCGCTAATGAACACCCCTATATACTAGTTAGTTTGTATTTTATAAACCATATATGTATACAAGTACTTAAAGATTATTCTATGGAGAATGGGGGTTTATTTCATTTAGAACAAGTACCGTCTTATATAAGTAAAGTCTTGCAATTGAATCTCACCAAAATTTTCTTTCTTATGACCTATTCAATAATAAAAAAAATATTATTTTGGAAAAGTGATAAATAAAACAAATTTTGATATGAACTTTTATTTTTGTATTTATATACTAACTTATTTTATACTCATTTATAAGAGAAAAGTAAAATTAGGGATACCACCAAGCACTAACACATCTGCACTTTGTAGATAATCAATTTTTATTTCACAGGATCAACTTTTTCATCATTAAGTTATAAGATAAAATGTACAACATTTTATAATTTACAATTTTACACAGACCAATAGTTAAGAGTTTCTTTGGTGGATTTCCATGTTGTATCTCAAGCTTATCATCTATGTACCTTCCAGTACTGTCTTCTTTGCTTTCCTTTTTTGGTCTATGAGATTACACTGCCTGTTTTCTTTTTGTTGCATTGTCCCAGCTGTAGTTGCTGCAACGTTTTTGCTTTCCTCTGGTCAGGGAAAGTTTTATGGTTAATGAAGAAGTACCTTTTTTAGATAATCTAAATAGAGTATATAACATATCATAGAATCATAATCATTATTTTAAATTTTCGGTTGCATTAGTTTTTTGACATGATATTAAAAGCCTATATGATGAAAAATTACGGTTCAAATCTTATCCACACCTCATCCTTTCAAAGGATTTAGCATTATATAAGAAAAAGGCATGTGTTGCATCCATAATACTAGTCTAAATGACTCTTTTGTTAGCGGATATGAATGTGATAGAATTATAGAATATTATAACATATTACGAGATACAAACATGAGCCCAAGCTAAGGTTTTTGTTGAATTGAGTTTTTGATATGATGATATATACAACATATTTTAGTCTACACACATGAACATATGCTACATATTCCATTAAGTTTAAAATTTTTAGATTATGGAGTAGGATGAGGCAAGAGAATAGCAATGCAAGATTCAATTTCATAACTTTACCCGAGAAAATCGATAATTCTCCAACAAAAACAAGACTAAGAGAGACTAATTTTCTCTTAGTATCTCTAAAGAAAAATAAATTAATAGCAACTTAAAGTAGTTGTTTAGATTCTTAGTATGCTACTTTAATTAAAATATCATGAACACGTTTTTTTAGTCAAAATGAAAAAGATAGAGGAGTCAATATTGTAAATAGATTGTACTTATTACAAGAGCTTACCTTTTCTGGAATGATCCTAAATTGTTCGTAACAATGATATTCTCCTAATGAAATGTTATTATTTATCTAGAGTGATTCTAAAGGAATAGAGGGATAATGCTTAACTTATACTCCAATGTTGTTAGTGTGGGTGTCTCGATCGGTAATAAGATCGTCTAAACGATCAAACTATAGTTATTAAAAGATCAAAATTCATAAAAAATATTCATAGAAATTATCACAAAAAAAATTTAAAAAATTAAAAAGAGGTTGTGACTGACCCTGACACTTCTACCTCCGTCCGTGTCAACTATACTCAGCAAAACTTTCTCTTATACAGTCTATATTACTTAACAAAATTACTTGTACTTCACACCATGATCCACCAGGCTAAATCAAAATAGTAATATTACTTCAAGTTGGTGCACACTACATTGTTACACTATTAGTAATTCAAATCAAGATTGGTAATGATAGTATAAAGAGAAATTTCATGATATACCACTAAGTTTCTTCATAATTCACCATATACAACATCAAATGTTGTAGATCACCATATACCATTGAGTTTTAATCCGTTAGCACAGAATATCATTAATGACAAATTCCGTTAGTATGTCGTTAGTGTTAAATTACCATATTGCCCTTACCCATTCAACTAGCGCCATTCTTAACCTCAAACATAATGTATCTCTTCAAAAAAGAGAAACCCCAAACATCCATGCTTTGAACATTTAAAGAAAAAAAATTGTTGATGCTTACTGTGGTTTTTTTTAATAATAATTTAGCTGTCCGGAGTTGGTGCATGAAAATGATGGGTTCTAGGTTTGATAAAGCAATGGACATGGAATCTAGTGAGCTATCAGAGCATGCAACGGGGGTGCTGGAGAGTAGGATTGATGAATCTAGGTTTTGCCATGCCACTGCAGCTGGTGGTGGAGAGTTTGAGGTGAGGGATGGCCATGTCAAGCTCCCTGTCACCCTTACAAATATGACTTGTGGGTGTGGGAAATGGCAAGGATCAGGGATCCCCTGCAAGCATGGTCTTAGGGTCATTTACAACCAGAGACTTGAACCTAGGGACTTTGTCTCACCTTTCTACAAGGGGTATAAACTCACCTATGGAGACCACATCCACCCCATGGTGATCCAACTCAATGGCCTTCACTTGATGTGCCAGAAATTGCACCACCCCTAGGGAAAAGAAATGTTGGCCGACCACCTAAACAAAGAAAAAGAGAGCTGCTCACGAGGCAAAAAATGAAAGAGGCACAAGATCAACATGTGCAGCCTATGCAAAGAACTTGGCCACAATGCAAAGACATGCAAGGCAAAAAAGGCGTCAGCGAAGACACCAGAACAACAAGCTTCCTCTTCACAGCCAGGCAAAATAAGGGGGAAGAAGAGAAAGACTACTAATTAGCATTGGTTAATCTAACTTTTGTGTGAAACTTGGTTTGTATGTAACTATATTTTGTTAAATACTTCGTTTGGATGACACTTATTTTGAATATAACTACATTTTAACAAAATGGTATTTGACGCAAAAAAAAATAATGGTATATGGTGAATTAATAATTACCACAAACGGCAAACTAATAGAATTTGTCATTAATGATTGTAAGAGAACCGGTAAATTTGATAGGTAATTAACATTAATGAAAATTTTTACAAAATTATGCGAAAGTGTGAAAATGTTGATTTGCTAAAAACCTTTAAAATTAAAACAAATATTTATAAGAAATAATAAATATTACATAAAAGTAGGAAAATAAAAATACATATCGTTCGTTTAAAAATATACAATAAATAAAATTAAATACGTAAAAATCATTAAACATAAAGTATATAAAAAGATTTGCAGCTAAGTCCTCGATAGCATAAATAAATTGTAGCTGCAGCCTGGATCCGAACCTGAAACTAAATCCTGCAACATGCTGTCATCCATAATACGGATGACAACCGATTGAATCGGTCAGCGCTTAACGCCGAGCATAACTCCCTATCCAGCTCAAAATACGGAAATAATACACTACATTTACTTAATAATAATTAGAGTATGAACTTATAATTAATTGACACCATTGTATACTTTTACCATATTCTTTTACTATTCCACACTTTTAAGTTATTAAGATACCATTCTCAACCCTAGCAGAAGTACGTTACTGCCACTTATACAATTCGGTAATCTTGATACTTAAGCAAGTTCAGTTGATTAATACTCATAACCGTACCATGCCTCATAGCATCAACAGTAATCAAGTTCATCATTGATCAACAAGCACAAACAATATGACACCTGATATATGTAAGGGTCTGGCTAGATTAGGGCCAAAGCCCTATATCTAACTGTGGTGGGGGTCGTCACCCCGCCAATGTTTATGCTCGAGCTTCTACAGGATAGGTAGCTAACCCCCTGTCTAATACCGCATTTTACGTGCCGGCCAACACGGGCGCCGGGATTTTACATGCCGGTCCATGGTTCGACATTTCCTTACTATCAGGGTCATTCAATCAATACACAGATAATTTCACACAAGCACATCACATTTCTACTACTATTACAAGTTGACTTTGACTTTGATCAACTTAGATGTTAAATTCCTTATTTAATTATATTCTACCTATATGCCCTTCTAAGTTCACTACTAAAGTTTTACTCATTAAATTTTATTTAAAACTTTATTTTTAATAATTCATTTGTTAAATAAATTTACACTAATAATTTAATATGCTATTAATAGTCTTTAGATTTATTTTCTCAAGTAGCTAACTAAATTTTATTTCTCTTAAAATAAGTTTCAATAATCAACATTTCTAACTTTAAAACAAAGAAATATTTTAAATTAATTATTTTCACAAAAATAAATAATTTAATTATAAATCGAGTAAAACTATATCCTATGGATAAATTTTCAAAATTCAACAATTTCACCAAAAATCAATATTTCAAATTAAAAAAACAAGTAAAACTTATTAAGTTCACAAAAATCAATATTCTAATTATAAAACAAATACAACTAATATTATTTACGAAATCAATATTTCTAGTTATAAAACAAGTAACACTTTATAAGTTCACAAAAATCAATACTTCTAGTTGTAAAATAAGTAAAACTTATATATTTACACAAATCCATAATTCTTGTTATAAAACAAATATAAACTTTATTCTTTTAATATCAAAATTTCACACATAACTTTATAAAGACAACTTTATTAAAAGTTCCTTTACATCTTTTTACATAAATTTGGTCAAATAGTCAACTAAAGAATTATTTTGTACTAACTAGCTATTTAATATCACAAAAGTTACTTTTTATTATAAAATCTCATGTATTTAAGAAAACACTTTAATATAAATAACTTATAAAAATTTTATTTTTCCAAATATATCTTTTTATTTACTTGTTATTTTTATTATTATCATAGTAAATTCTCATTTTATAAAAACTAAAATCTTTTACACAATAACTTAAATATTTAATATAACTTTAAGAACAAGCTTCAATATAAAAGATAAATTATAATGAGAACATCCTAAGCATAACCATACTAAATAAAAAAATATGTTCATGAAATAACACACAACTTTATAAACTAATTTAAGGGCTTACATAAAAATATTACCTATAATATTACCATAAGCATTCTTAATATAATAACATTCCTAAATAATTCACAAACATAGTAACACTAGTTTATAACATAGATAGTACTTAATATATGTTACTAGTATAAAATAGTTCACTCAACTTCCTAAACATGTCCAAATATTATTAATTATCATACTAAAAATATTTTTAGCATAACTACACTAAATTTAATATTAATCAAATTTTCTTAAACTAACTTCCTACTTAAACATACTCAATATATATCATACTTTGCATATTATAAAGTAAATATAATGTAAAATTCCACATAAAGAGTAGGGTAAGAAGTTATACCATACTAACACCAAAGAAAAATTGGTAGTATGATCCTCCAAGCTAAGTACTCCAAGCTCCAAAATGATGATATTTATACCCAAAAGAATACCCAACTATGCTCCAAAATACTACTACTACTACTACTACTACTACTACTAATAATAATAATAATAATAATAATAATAATAATAATAATAATAATAATAATAATAATAATAATAATAATATTCAAGCTATTAAGGTGATGTATTAAGCTTCTTCTTGATTTTCTTCAACTAATTAATATTTTAGGAATTTAGTAGGTGATATATAATGTGAATTTAGGAGAAAATGGAAGAAATTAATTGGTTGTATTTTCACAAAACTCACGGCTAGAAAATGGGTAGATTTGATGATTTGCTCTCATCTTTTTCCAAGGCATAAATTTAGTACATGTGGTAGTATAAATATGAAATTTTGGGAACATTAAAGTATGGAATATTGATTAAAAAAAATGAAAAATCTTTTTCCAAATCTTAAAGTCATATGGGTGGTAAGGGAGACATTGAAATTTTGTCAAAACTTACCTTACTTGTGTAAGTATACTACCCTAGAATGTTAGAATAGGTTTTGACCTAATAGATTTAGGTGATAAAAAAAATAAATAAATTAGTTTAGGTATTAAATTTGTTTAAAAACATAATTAAAGTTATTAATAAAATATACTAGTTTAGAATATTATAATTAAAAGTGTAAAAGTCGTTAAAATAATTGTTAACGAAATTAAATAAGAATTTTAAACGTGAAGTTTTAGTAAACCGTAAACTAAATAAATGATTTTGAAGTTTTCGTAATATACAGAAATAATTGAAACTTTTGTACTCATAAAAATCAATATTTAGAGGTAATAAAAATTTAAATTTAAATTCGGGAAAATTTAAGAAGTTATTAAATCGATTTGAAGCTTAATAGACATTTGAAATTCAATCGAAAAGGAATAATAAGATTTTTAGGAATTTAATAAAAGTTGGAGCTTAATAATCAAGAATTATGAATAAACTGAATGAAAAAAATAAATAAATAATCGAAAGTGATTAATAGAATGGTGAAAATTAATCTACTATTTTCTATCTAATGACAGTATACCCAAAAGTAGAAATACTCATATTAAGATTTTAACATATCCTATGTTAACAAGGGGTGTAATAAGTGGCCATTAAGCTAGCTCTGTTCTCAAAAAATTTTTGAAACAATTAAGCTTATTATTATAAAAAAAATTCAAATTAAGCTCTAAACAAAAAAATTTTCTTAAATTAAGCATCTAGGAAAAATAGTGTCAAGGACAACAACTTTGGATCCTATTTGACTGAATGTTGGGTTTCAAGAAGACCTAATAATTGTTGTCCTTGACAGCGACTTTCAGCTCCCAAAAACTGATCTTGCCTTTTAACATTGCCTTGACCATCAAAATTCAAAACAAAACTTTAAAATCACCGCCAAGGACAATATTTTTCATTTAAGTGAAATTAATGTCCTTGGGCAACAATTTTCAGCTTCTCTTAAAGCCCCGCCTCCAATCGATTAGGAACCAAAAATACTTTCCTTAGCATTGATTTTACTTAACGCTTGGTTTGAGAAGTATTTCTTTTTTGCTTAGTTTGGGGAGTTTTTATAACAATAAGCACACTTATTAAATATTCAGTTCTTCATGTAGTAAATAATAATCTTACACTTGAACGCATATAAGTCAAACATAAGTACCCGAGTTAGAGTTAGAGTCGGACACTTTCTCCTCTGAACATGTCACTTTTTAGTTTCAAAAACTCGTATCATTATATCATTGCTAATAGATAGACAGCATGAACAGTTCAGTGTTAAGACAAAACAATAAGAAAACGGTTTCTTTTGTGCTTAGGACAGAAAAAATATCTTACAGACAAAAAGAGAAAATATTGAGCACAAAGACAAACCTTCAATGAAGTACTCAAATTGTACATAGGGGTGTTAAAAAAAACCTGCTTTGGAAAACCCAACCCGGAATATCCGGTATCCGGTTTGGAAAACCGGGTAATTTACCCGATTTAGCAAAATCGGGTATTTCAAACCGGGAACCCGGTTTATAAACCGGGTATTCGGGTCGGATTCGGCTAGCAATTTTGATGGAACCGGGTATCCGGTTTATTAATTTTTTTAAAAAAAATATGTGTGTGTAGTGTGTAGTCTGCAGGGGTGTGTAGTGTGTAGTCTGTAGGGGTGGTATGCTTCTGCAAAACATGGTTGAGTTTTCCTTTTTTTTTCTTTTTTTATATTAAAAAAAATTTTAATGTAGCCTCTTATGGGGAGATAATGTTTGCCAGTATCCGGTTTATTATTTGAGAATATATATATATATATATATATATATATATATATATATATATATATATATATATATATATATATATATATATATATATATATATATATATATATATTATATATATATATATATATATATATATATATATATATAAAAGTTAAAAGGAATATAAAAAACTTGTTTTAGCAAATTAACAAAACCGGATACCCGGTTTTCGACCCGGTTTAAACCAGGTCGGAACTAGGTCGCACTTTTAGATACCCGAAAAGCTGACGATTTCAGATCCGGTTTCTAGGTAACAATAGATCCAATGGACCGGGAATCCAGATCCGGGTCGACCCGGTACCCGGTTTTGAACACCCCTAGTTGTACATAATCAAATTCCACTACAAGATGAAAAAGTGCTTTGAACAGAAACACAATGTAGATGTCAATCCATGAACGCGGGCACATGAATATTCCTGTAATGACAAACATAGGGTGCATGTAGAAACACTTAGAGATGGTGGATGCAACAAGAGTGGGGGTGAATTATTGTATTGTAATTTTAAGTATTTTGGCACTGATTTGCGGAATATAAAATAAACAACAAATACATAAACAAAAACTAGAAAGATAAATGGAGACAAGGATTTTACGTGGAAACCTTCTAGGCCTAATAGAAGGAAAAACCACGACCACTCGGGATTTTAAGCTTCTCTTAATAAGTTTTAGGCAATTATTACAATTACATAAAACACTTCTCTTCTCTTCTCAACTAGGCCACTTCTCTTCTCTTCTATTTCTCCTTCTCTTTCTCTATCTCTTTCTCACGTTTCCCCTAAACTTCCCTTAAGTCTAGTTACAACAAACTCTCAAAAATCCTTACAAAAGAATTTCTCTAGAAACGATCAAAACTAAGATATTGCATAAGAAAAATATTATAAATTAATTGGCAAATGAAAGAATGAATATTTTTCTTACTTAGGTGATCTCTCTTGATTTTTTCGGTTAGGGCACACCACCACCAAAATAACCAGTTAAAAGAAAATCTATTTTATATAGGACTAACCGTGGGTTCTACAAAACCCTAACTATCCCTATTTCCCTTATTCTCAAATGTGGGAAAGTGGGGAATAATCTTGGAAGTTATTAAAACAAAAGCTACGGTTAATTTTAGATTTTAAAGACTAAAAATAGTTAACTAAGATTAATTATATTAAAACCTAATTAACTCTCTATTTTCATGGAGAGAAATAAGGAGACTTATTCTCATCCTTTTAATTAGCTCTAGGTTATTTTTAGGTGGTTATTTAATTTTTGCCAATTAATAATTTATGCAATATCCTAATTGTTAACCGTACATATCAACTAAAAAATAGAAAATGTATTTTCCTATGCACTTCTCCAGACTTGTATCGTTGGGAACACTGCACTGTCTCCATCAGCAACTTTTATCAGATTACCAATTCTTGGAATAGTAGAAATCAAATCCACTTTTGACTTCCTAAGTGATCTTCTATGCTGACTCTTTTGACCTTTGACTTTGACTTTGACACGTACAAGATTCTTTAAACAAGCCTTTTAGGTTCCATCAACGATTTATAAAACCGGATATATAACCTACAAAACAATCTCTAAAACATGTTTGTTTATTTAAAGTGAAGTCATCATCAAAACCTAAGAGGGCCAACAGTGCATCACAGCCTATATAAGGCCCAATCCACCTCCCATTATCGATGTAACTAGCACCCCAAACTGATAAATACTAGTACATTAACTTCTCAGGAAAATTAGTCCCACTTTCTTTCTCTACCCTTCTTATTGTTTTTCCATCAATGAGCCAACAAATTCCCCCTTTTTGATGATGACAAACTTTATAAACAAACTTAATTAAAATAGAGTAAAACAAATATAATAGAGCACGCTAGAGATTAGAACAACTCTAAGTAATAGTTAGCAAACCAATTCATTACAAAGCAATTCACCAAGCATCCAATATAAACAACTTACTCTAAGATTAATATTTAAAAACATATCATCAACGTATATGAACTATAACCGTCTTTAAATAATTTTCCAAAAATAGTTAACATAAAAAATCAATTTACTGTGTGTCTACTTTGAGAACATATGCATTAATGAAACACAAAACAGTAAAAAGATTATCAGAGCTTAAAATTTTTTAAAAAAAACTAAGTATAGTATAATCAGAGCAATCATTTTTAAACTTGTTCAACCATGTTCATAAACCACTGTATCAACGAGTCAGAATATATGAAAAAAACTAACTATGGCATCACAAGGATTCCTGTTAAGTTTGTTGCTTTTCTTCCCCCTTTTGACATCAATCAAAAAGGAGTGGCTTAACCAAACCACAGCAGTAACACAAGCAGTAGTCAAGGCAGGATAATCAAGAAACAATTTAGCAAAGCAAGCACCATAGTAAGCATCAAGATATGCATAAAATAACCAAGCATAGACCAATAAGATAATAAATAGCAAACGATTGTAGGGATAGCAGCAAGTTTAACAAAAGAAAAATTGTTTTGTACCCCAGCATGGTACTTAAAGAAAAGAAAAGAAAGGATTGTTTAATTGTTACAACTACAAATGATATGACCAACAAACATAAAAATCATGACGGAGCAGTAGGAGGGATCAAACATCAGGCTCTTCATCAATGTATTCTGTCTGCACTTCAACAGAATCTAGCTTGGCACCAAGACGGGACTCCATCTGGGTCAGCTGATCAGTGATAGAAGCAAGTGAGACACGAACTTCATCTTGGAAAGCAAAGAAGCGAGACTAAAAATCATTAAGTTGTGTGAGGAGAGAATCAAATGCAGTTGGAGGAACAGGTAAGGGGTTAGCAAAGTCATCAACACCATGTGAAGTATGTGGGGGTGAAACCTGTGTATCAAGTGGTGGTGGAGTAGAATGTATGGGTGATGGTGGTGGCGATGGAATCAATTGTGGTGGAGGTGTGACGTTTTCGGTGAAGGAGGTGCACATGTAGGTTTTTTGGTGGAGGGTGAGGTAGTCTCTGCATCCAATTCCACTAGACACTTAGAAGCTAACCTACTGCTCTTCCTTGGAGTGAGCATCGGTTCCTTCTTCACTTGCATAACAACCTCTTCATCATCAGAACTTTCGTCGGAATTTTGTTCCTCAAGTTCTTCACCTTCTCTCTCTCCCGAGGCTTCCCCCCTGACTCAGTGCTTCCCCCTATTCCTGTGTAACCTCTGCCTGTTCAGTATGGGTAGAAGGAACAACTCCCTGATCCTTATCCTCATCTACCTCCATTTTCTCACTTTTTTTTCTTTGTCTCTCTCCTCCTTTTCCTCATCAGAACTTACATTTTCAACTTCAATTAGGTCTTCCAATATCCCTTTTTCATTCAAGCTTAAGTGCAAATTCTTAAGACATTTTGAACTTATTTTGTTATTTGCACTCATAGGGAATTGAAGACCATCCAACGGTAGACCGAACTTCTTAAAAACGCAAGTCAATAAACCTCCATATCCAACCATAAGACCTTTCTCAATACATTCAAACAGATGCAAAATCATTAAAGATGGAAAATTAATTTTTATATGATAAGCCAAACAATAAATTAATGTGGCGTTACGAAGATTAACTTCACTCCGCTTAGAGTTGCGGGGTAAAATGAATCGGCGTACAATGTTGTAGAGTAGTTTATGAAGTGGTGACCGTGAGTTGTGGCTAAACCTCTTTTTATCATCAATCCCAAGAAATTTTAACATGGTCTTCTCCGTAATGCCCGTAAACACAATCTTTGAACTAACATAGTAAGTGTCAAATCCTATAGTAGGAACATCAAACCATTCCCCCAACATTAAGCTATTAAATTCGATCTTAATTTCTTTGATAGTACTAGAACAAACCCCATAAACTCACGCATTATGTTTGGGTAAATCGGGTTACATGAGTAATCAAACATTAAAATTTCCCAACCCTGATTTTGTAATGGCATGTAATTGAGGGAAAGGGTTTGATTCATACCAGTACTTGTCGAGTCCGAACCCAATTGACATCTCCTTAGCGACTTCTTCAGCACTATCTAGGTCAACTTGCTTGGTCCTTTTTGTGGATCTGGATGAAGAGATATCTTTTGGGGTGGAGTGAGATCGTTTAGTTCCGGCATGCATGGATTTGGGAGTGTTCGAGTTTTGTGGTTCTTGAGATGAGGAAGGTGAGGGATGAACCACTTGTAGCGGTTTTGGTTGAGTGAATTTTGGTGTCTTCCTTTTAGCAGTCTTGCTCGGTGAAGATGATTTTGGAGTTTTCATGGTGAAGGGAGGAGATGGAGAAGAAGGAGAGATGGAGTGAGTGAATGGGTTTGACGGTTTGAGGGCTTGTACTTGACGTGAGGGGTGTAAGAAATTGTGAGTGAGTGATGTTACAAGTGAGGTAGAGGGTTTTAAAGCATTGAAGGGACAGTTACCAAAGAGTTTCTAACTCTTCATTTTCAACCGTTTTTACGTATGAACATTCAAGTGTTACGAAGAGTTTGCGGGTATATTCGCTGAATTGAGCGATTAATAACGGTTTTTTTCGAAATACCATGATGATCTGACTCCTACTATAATTTGAGTTGACCAATCTAAAAAAGAATAAAAGAAAATAAAATGCTGGAATTTGAGGAAAAAGAAAATTAAAGAAAATATAAAAATAAATATGTCCTCTTTTTTTTCGTTTTTAAAAAGAGGACAATAACACATAATATAGAACACAACCTGCTTTGGTCTAAACAAGTTAAACATGCAATCAAGAAGATTTCCATGGCACGTACCTTAGATAGTTGCATACATGTACCTTGCAGTAATTGATTTGTCAATCAAGGTTTTGTGACTGATTAAACCCTTCCAAGTTCATGTTGCCTTTAGGGGAAATGCTTGCATTAAACTTTAGTGGAACATGATCATACAAAGTTCCAATCTCATCTTCTCATATTGTTCCCTAGGAAATGGTTCAGTCATGATATCTGCAACTTGCTCATGTGTATTAACATGTTTAACTATTATATTTTTATGCTCAACATTATCCTTAAGAAAATGATGTCGTATATGTATATGCTTAACCCTAGAATGATGCACGGGATCCTTTGATATGCATATGGCACTAGTATTGTCACAATAAATAGGAACACATTCAAATTTAATACCAAAATCTTTTAGCTGCTGTTTTATCCAAAGCATTTGGGAACAGTAAGCTGCTAATTGCTTCAACGGTGGATAGAGCAACGGTATTCTATTTCTTAGAACACCAAGATATTAAACATGAGCCAAGAAATTGTACCATACCTGAAGTACTTTTCCTTTTCACAAGATCTCCTGCATAATCTGCATCACTATAACCTTTCAAATCATAGACATCACTTTTAGGATAAAATAAGGACAAGTCATATGTTCCCTTTAAGTATCTTAGAATTCTTTTTACTGCTGTGTGATGTGATTCCTTGGGATTTGATTGAAATCTAGCACACAAACCAACACTAAACGAAATATCTGGCCTACTAGCAGTTAAATATAATAAAGATCCTATCATGCCTCTATACATAATTTGGTCAACGTTAATACCATTCGAATCTTTATCTAGTCTAATATTAGTAGCCATAGGTGTGTGGTTTGTTTTAGCATTGTCTAAACCATATTTCTTTAGAAGTTCTTTAATATATTTTTGTTGATGGATAAAGATATCATTAGTCGTTTGTTTAATTTGCAATCCAAGGAAGAAATTTAATTCTCCCATCATACTCATTTCAAATTCAGCACTCATAAGGTTAGCAAATTCTTTACATAGTGATTTGTTAGGGGCTCCAAAAATAATATCATCAACATAAATTTGCACAACTAAAATATCAGAACCTCTATTCTTAAAGAAGGTTTTATCAATTTTACCTCTAATAAAATCATTTTCAATCAAAAACTTAGACAATCTTTCATACCATTGTCTAGGAGCTTGCTTGAGCCCATAAAGAGCTTTATCAATCTTATAGACATGATCCAGAGAAGATGAATTTTCGAAGCCAGGTGGCTGTTCCACAAAGACTTCTTCATCTAGATAACCATTCAAGAAAGCACATTTCACATCCATTTGGTATAACTTAAAATTCATAAAAGCAGCAAAGGAAATTAGAATTCTGATAGCCTCTAACCTTGCTACGGGAGCAAATGTCTCTGTATAATCAATACCTTCTTGTTGATTGTATCCTTTAACCACTACCCTTTCTTTGTTTCTTACTATGGTTCCGTGCTCGTCCAGCTTGTTCCTAAAAACCCATTTTAGACCAATTATCTTTTTGTTCTTGGGTTTTGGTTCTAAGTGCCACACTTTATTTCTTTCGAATTCATTCAATTCATCTTGCATTGCAACAACCCAATCTGAATCTTGTAACGCTTCTTCGTGATTCTTGGGCTCCAATGTTGAGAGAAATGCAAAGTGTGAACAAAAGTTTCTTATCTGGGATCTGGTCTATGGGCATTTGTTTATGTCACTTATAATCAAGTCAACAGGATGTGACTTTTGATGTTTCCACGGCTTAGGAACAACTTCTCTTGTAAGGACAGTTGTGGAAACAAGCTCTCTGACTTGATTGACATTTTGCTCAACTTCATGTTGTTTATTTTTATCTACTCTGGGAGCAGCTGGATTAGGAACACCTTGCTGGTCTTGATTTCCCTGTTGTCCCTGCTCTTGATTAGGTTCTACTTTTTGATCTTGCTCTTTATGCATATTTTCATCATCTTCCAAATTAGCAAGACCTATCTTAAAATCACATGTTTCTTGTTCACTTGTCATAAAGTTCGTTTCATCAAAAATAATGTGAATAGATTCTTCAACACACATAGTTCTCTTGTTATAAACTCTATAAGCTTTACTATGAGATGAATAGCCAAGAAATACTGTTTCATCACTTCTTTCATCAAAATTTCCTATATTTCGTTTTCCATTTACATGAACAAAGCATCGAAATCCAAACACACGAAAATAGGAAATATTTGGTTTAACACATTTAAATAGTTCATAAGGGGTCTTTGAAGTGATAGGTCTAATCAACACACGATTCAAAATATAACATGCAGTATTAACAGCTTCAGCCCAAAAATTTTTAGGGAGACCACTAACAATTAACATGGTTCTAGCCATTTCCTCCAATGTTCTATTTTTACGTTCCACCACACCATTTTGTTGTGGTGTTCTAGGTGCGGAAAAATTGTGACTTATACCATACTCATTACAATAATCCATAAACCTTGAATTTTCAAATTCTTTGCCATGATCTGATCTTATGTGGACAATTTGATTATTACTAGATTTTTGAATTTTATTTGCAAAAGCAACAAATTCATTAAAAGCTTCATCTTTGCTGACTAAAAATAAGGTCCAAGTAAATCTACTGTAATCATCAACTATAACAAACACATATCGCTTACCACTGCGACTTTGGATCCTCATAGGTCCACAAAGATCCATATGAATTAATTCAAGTGGCTTTGAGGTGGTCACAACAGTCTTAGCTTTGAAGGATGACCTAACATGTTTTCCTTTGGTACAAGGATCACAAACTTCATCTTTTTGGAATTTAAGGGACGACAACCCTCTTACTAGGTCTTTAGATCGTATAGTATTAAGCAAAAAAAAACTAGCATGACCTAAACGTTTATGCCAAAGAAGAGGGTCATCTTCAATAACACTGAGACAAGTCATACTGGTTTTGGGAACAGTGTCGAGGTCCACAACATAGGTGTTCCCTTTACGATTTCCTTCCAAAACAGTGTCTCCTGTGTCATTCCTAGAAATAATGCACTTTTCAGAAGTAAAGTTTACAGAGTTATCTTTGTCGCTAAATAGAGAGATACTTAGTAAATTATGTTTTAAATTCTCGACTAAAAATACATTGTCAATTGCATGGGAACTTGACCTTCTTATTTTTCCTTTGGCAATGATTTCGCTTTTCATATTGTCTCCAAAGGTCAGAGTTCCTCCATCATAGGCTTCTAGTGAGAGAAATTTTGATTTATCACCTGTCATGTGCTTGGAACAACCACTGTCATCCTTGGGTTCCTTGTCGATTATGCATGAATCATATTTCTTAATCCAAATGCGATCGACATAAATTTGGTTCGTTTTGTCGTGTTGTTCCCTTTTTAAACATTGGAATTTCAAGTGTCCGGTTTTACCACAAAAGGAACAGACTTTATTACTAGGGAGATCAACGTAGACCTTTTCCTTGCTTTTATTCTTATTGTATCCTAGGCCTTCAGTATTCTTAGTTTTCGCCTTTAGAATCCATTTTGGAACTTCATTGATTTTCCTTTTTCCTCTTAATTTAATTCAAATTTCAATTTCTCATTTTCGATTTTACGGGATTTTAGGTCTAATTTTAACCTTTGTAATTCAGTACTAATATCATGAATAGATTCATCATTTATATTCTCATTTAAGCCTAGCAACTTATATTGATACAAATCGACATTAAGAATAACATTTTCTTGTTTTACCTTTTCTAAAGTGTCCTTTAACATCACATTTTGATCTAATAAATCAAAGAATCTATTTTTCACATCAGACCTAAAAGAATTTAGGTAGGAAACATGGTCGTTGCAAGTTTTAAGGTCCTTTTCCATTTGGAGACAAGTGGCAGTTCTTTTTTCCAGTTTATCTTGTGTCTCCAAAATCATTTTAATTAATTCATGTTTATCCAATCTAAATAGGTGGTTAGGAAATGAATTAGAAGACAATACCTCTTTTCCTTTAGACTTTTCGTCATGAGTGGCCGTGAGACATAGATTAGCTGTTTATTCCTCAACGGGAGCTTCAGTTTCTGCTTCGCTCTCAGATTCTCCCCATGCAGCAATCATGGCTTTGCGAAATTCATCTTGTTGAACTTTCCTTTCATTAATTGTCTTCCCGTTTTCCTTGCCTTCCCTTTGCCCTTTTCGTTTTTCCATTGAGGGCACTCCTTAATGAAGTGGTCAGTGCTTCCACACTTATGGCATTCATAATTGGTTTTGGTATTAGTAGCTCATCTTTCTTTGTTGTTTCTATGATTGGTGTATCTGTTGTTCCTGAAGAACTTTTGAATTTTCGAACCAACATGGCAGTCTCCTCTTCATCACATTCTGACTCTTCTAGATCGTTCGCTGCCAGAGCCAAGCCTTTGTTTCGGGAACTGTCAGCTGTTCCCAGATGTAATTCGTGGGTCATAAGGGAACCAGCCAACTCTTCCAGATTGAATTTTGTAAAATCCTTGGATTCCTGTATGGCTGTGACTTTAGCTCTCCAACGTTCATCATGAGGTAGACTCCTTAGAATTTTCCTGACCTGTTCATCTGCGGGAATAAGCCTTCCAAGAGAGATAAGTTCGTTTGTTATGTTAGTGAACCTGGTGAACATCTCTTGAATACTTTCTCTTGGTTCCATAACAAATCTTTCATACTTTGACATCAACAAATCAATCTTAGAGCGCTTCACTTCACTTGTTCCTTCATGGGTAACTTCTAGCAGATCCCAAATCTGCTTGGTTGTTTTGCAACCCATAATGCGATTATGCTCATTTGGTCCAAGACCATAGTAAAGTAATTTGATGGAATGAGCTTTCATCTCCATTTTCTGAAAATCTTCTTTCTCATATTCAGTGATCGGTTTGGAAACAGTTTCGTTATTCGAGTTGGTAGTTGTTACCTCAAAGTCTCCAATTTCGATAACTCTCCAAACTTGATAATTTTCGGCCTTGAGGAAGATCTCCATCCTATTCTTCTAATATGTGTAGAATTTGCCATCGAACATGGGCAGTCTTTGAGTAGAGTAACCTTCTTCCATTCGTTCATTCATTTTCAACATCTCTAAAACACCAAGATACGGCTTTCAGGGTTTCCTGATCAAATGAGGATTATGGCTCTGATACCAATTGTAGAAACACTTAGAGATGGTGGATGCAACAAGATGGGGGGTGAATTGTTGTATTGTACTTTTAAGTATTTTGGCCCTGTTTTGCGGAATATAAAATAAACAACAAATACATAAACAAAAACTAGAAAGATAAATGGAGACAAGGATTTTACGTGGAAACCTTCTAGGCCTAATAGAAGGAAAAACCACGACCACTCGGAATTTTAAGCTTCTCTTAATAAGTTTTAGGCAATTATTACAATTACATAAAACACTTCTCTTCTCTTCTCAACTAGGCCACTTCTCTTCTCTTCTATTTCTCCTTCTCTTTCTCTTTCTCTTTCTCTTTCTCACGTTTCCCCTAGACTTCCCTAAAGTCTAGTTACAACAAACTCTCAAAAACCCTTACAAAAGAATTTCTCTAGAAAGGATAAAAACTAAGATATTGCATAAGAAAAATATTATTATGAATATTTTTCTTACTTAGGTGATCTCTCTTGATTTTTTCGGTTATGGCACACCACCACCAAAATAACCAGTTAAAAGAAAATCTATTTTATATAGGACTAACCGTGGGTTCTACAAAACCCTAACTACCCATATTTCCCTTATTCTCAAATGTGGGAAAGTGGGGAATAATCTTGGAAGTTATTAAAACAAAAGCTACGGTTAATTTTAGATTTTAAAGGCTAAAAATAGTTAATTAAGATTAATTATATATATTTTTTTTGAATATCTAATTAAGATTAATTATATTAAAACCTAATTAACTCCCTATTTTCATGGAGAGAAATAAGGAAAGTTATTCTCATCCTTTTAATTAACTCTAGGTTATTTTTAGGTGGTTATTTAATTTTTGCCAATTAATAATTTATGCAATATCCTAATTGTTAACCGTACATATCAACTAAAAAATAGAAAAAGTATTTTCCTACGCACTTCTCCAGACTTGTATCGTTGGGAACACTGAACTGTAGGGATGGTCACGGGTCCAGGACCCTGTTGGACCCGCCCCAGACTCGCCCCTTTTTTAAGGGTATGGGTCTTATTTTTTGAGACCCATCGGATCCGGGTCGGATCTGGATCTTAAAAATAATTGGCGGGTCCGGGTCCGGATCTAATATTCGGACCCTGGACCCGCCCCTCGGACCCTTATAAATATTAAAGTGTCAATTTTTATTTGACTTCTACGTATGAATTTTGCTCCCAACACTTATTTTCTTTTCATATAAATTATAATCATAATATATAAATAATATATATGCTACTTGCTAAGTGCTAACTCAATTACCCTTATTTCATGGACTCGAACTAGGTTTTATAATAGAATTTAAGCGTATATGGGTGACGCTATGCGAGTTTAGATGTTAAATTAGTATTAAATATTTGTAAAATACAATAATAACTCTCTTACAAATATTCGAAAAATATAATGACTTACAAATGTTTCAAATTTGACAAATCAAAGAGACTTTTTTAGACCCACTAAGGACCCATTAAGGACTCTAGACCCATCAGATTCGGAGGGTCTGGGTCCGGGTCTGAAAATTTTGGACCCTTAGGGTCCGGATCCGGGTCTGGATCTCAAAAAATTAAAAGGGTTCGGGTCCGGGTCTGGTTGGACCCGCTCCAGACCCGCCCCATAACCATCTCTACTGAGCTGTCTCCATCAGCAACTTTTATCAGATTACCAATTCTTAGAACAGTAGAAATCAAATCCACTTTTGACTTCCTAAGTGATCTTCTATGCTGACTCTTTTGACCTTTGACTTTGACTTTGACATGTACAATATCCTTTAAACAAGCCTTTTAGGTTCCATCAACGATTTATAAAACCGGATATATAACCTACAAGATAATCTCTAAAACATGTTTGTTTATTTAAAGTGAAGTCATCATCAAAACCTAAGAGGGCCAACAGTGCATCACAGCCTATATAAGGCCCAATCCACCTCCCATTATCGATGTCACTAGCACCCCAAACTGATGAATACTAGTACATTAACTTCTCAGGAAAATTAGTCCCACTTTCTTTCTCTACCCTTCTTATTGTTTTTCCGTCAATGAGCCACACAATCACAGTTGGGAACCTTTTGATTTCGTATTCATGAAACCCATATGAACAGTCAAACCCCAAGTCATGAATGTCCTCCCTGCTTCCAGTTCCTGCAGTTCAGTATAAACACATAAGTATTTCCTTTACCAACCATAGTGTAAAAATGAGGTAATGGTCGCGTAACGGAATGGTGATACGGTAATGAGAGTTATATAGTATTATAACGTTTAATAATGGTCGAAACTATAAGATATCTTTTGATACGGCCCAAAACATGATATTTTTACACCTTAACAACACTGGGAAATATTGTATTGGGTTCGTTATTTTCTTTTTTAAATCTTTGCAATTAGGGCAACGCGCTGCAATATGGACTTGTTTCTACACTATTACCTACATTATTTTAGTCATTTTCATGATTTTACAACTTGTTAGTGAATGTTAGGTCATGACAATTTGTCACCTAATTACCTTATGGGCATGCTTACAAGGACACACCTATAGATACCCGTGGATTCAGCCCACAAACCATATAATACTAGAAACTAGAAAAATTATACATCAAATATTATGTGCAAGTTCACAATCTAACAATCCATTATTTCAGTGATGTAGAATCTTCCTCATATGTCAATATTTTCAAATTCGAATACTTCATTTTCATACTTCTATTCAAAAATCAAAAAGATGGTTAATATGAAGTGTAATCTTTTGAGCAGCGTAAAATGACGGAGAATTGAGATAGAGGAGAAAATATAGAAGTATAAACTTATGAAGATAAACTTTTTATTTTTACAAATTTTACTCAACCCTACAAATCTCAATACAAAATTAAATTGTGTGGTTTGTACACATGACTATTTATGAATGATCCATTCACATATACTTGACTTACAATCAAATGATCCCAGAAACAACACATTAAGAGTTAAGACCATAAATTAAAAGTAGAAAGCAAAAACAATACCAGTAGTGTAATAATTGGTCTGAACAATGGTTTTATTCTTGCCCAAAAACTCAAAATCAATCTGATCTTTTGAGTTATCACCTTCCAATGACGACAAATAAATGTTGAAATTAAGGCCACTAGTATTCCCTTCAGGACATTTGATTTTAGCGCTAAAAGTTCCATACTGGTAACGAACAGGAGATCGCCACCTGGAGCTGCCTCGATCGTCGAAGGTGATGGCAATTGTATTGGATTCTGGGCATTGGGTACACAATTCAGGGGTGTAATCAATGGCAATCTCTTTTAGAGGATGAGTGTTGTGATGGACTGTTTTTGGGTGCAGTGATGGATCTGCCATTGTTGTTTCTCCAATTCCTTCCCTTCTTCTCAAATGTGGGGATACTACCAAATTAGGAATTGCTCGCATAATACTCCGCTTGGTAAAATAAAGATGGACCCATATTTCAATTTTCAAACTGGATGATCTAAATATTAACTTTGACTTAAAAGTCTAAAATGCGTAATGTTGTGAATGGCTATAACTTTGGTGAAAAAACAAACACAAAATGAATGCAAAAGAAAACACCAAAAACAAAGCAAGCAACAACAATGGCAAAACACAACAATATATGAGGTATCTAAAGATACCTCCCCCTCAAACAAAGTATCTTATGATTAATTAGGGATGGCAACGGGTCAGATCTAAGCCTGGTCCAGGTGGACACGGATCCAGATCCGTTTTTGAGAGTAAGACTCAAACCCGGACCTGGATCCGCGGGTCTAGTTTTACAAGACCCATATCCGGATCCGTGGATACAGCGGATCCAATCCCGGATCCGGATCCAAAACGGGTCTCACTTATTTTTGCTTTTTTTGTATTTTTGAACCCCGTTGAGATTGTCATAAAGCTATATTCATTGACTTATGATAATAATATATATATATAATTACACAATCGATCACCCAAAAAGCATTATACAACTTCAAATTATCTTGAAAATATCCAACGAATACATTAAAGTTGTTTGTTACATAAATAAACATAGTCGATAGTATATAGATTTATTGACTGCATACAGTAAATGTCATATTAACGATGTTATTTGTGAAAACCCAGGAAGAGATAGTGGAATATGTAGAATGCAGTATGTGGTTTCCCATCTACAGCCCTCTTGTTCAATCCAAATAGTATAAAAATGATTTGGAAGTCGAGAGTGTTGGTATTTCAAATTATCAATGGGAAAAGAAAGCTTAAGGGGGAGCGTGAGACATTTTGGCTACCTCCATTTGTTTTGTTTACAGATGCAATGGAATATAGTTTTCTGAGAATTTTTGTTTTCGACTTTAGATATTACATTTGTGTCTTAATAGCCCAAAGTCCCAAATCAGTTTGCAAGAGCAGTAAGTATATTTAATATATAAAAAAAAAAACGGGTCTTACGGATCTGCGGGTCCCGATCTAGGCATTTTTCAGAGATCCTGATCCGGACCCGTGAAATTTTAACGGATCCATACCCGGCCCGGATCCGACAGGTCCAAATTTTTAGGGGTCTAGATCCGTGAAAACGGATACAGATCCACAGATCTGGTCGTCCAATACCCACTGCCATCCCTATCCTTAATATAAGCAAAATACATTAATGACTCACCTTACAGGCTTCAAGAACACACTCTCAAAGCAAAAGATTGAACCTTGATGTCAATTTCCCTCTAATACAAGTGGAGAAAACTCTCTTGGCTAAAACCCTAGTTGTCTCTTAGTATTAGGCTCTCACATACACCCTAATGAACTCCTAAGACCTCTTATATAGTCCCATAACACATTTGGGACTCTAGGACAAAGCCTTAAAAACAGCCCACAAAACCGAAGCTTAAAACAGAAACTATTTTTGTCGTGGCTGCACATTTTCCCGGACGAGCAACATGGCTCGACAGGTCGAGCAGCTCTCCAGTGCTCACTGGCTGCCTGCTGTGTGTTGGCTCGATCGAGCCCATGATGCTCGACCATTTGAGTCCCTCTTTAATTCCTCCCATTCTTGGTGTCTCGCCTTCACTAAGACACCCCAACTCATCATCAATCATCACTTCATCAAGTGAGCCAAATTAACACTCCATATCCTATTGCACATCCCACACCACTCTCAAGTGTGCAAGACATGACATGAGCTACGAGGTGCTCAAAGTCGTCATCAATATCGCGGGAATTGGCTCTTGATTCAACATGTAATTTACTTTTCACAATTTTAAATGAGATTGTTCTATAGTATTATATTGAGTTGGTTAATAGGAGTATATATTTATAATTTTAAAGTGATACTTATAAGAATAGAGTGGTCATTAACAACTTTTTATAGTCTTAGGGGTATTGGGTATGTCAAAAATTAGGGTAGGAAATGGATTCAAAAAATATAATCCATTACATTATATTTGTTACTCTAAAAGGTAACGATATCATCAGTTAAACAGAGGCAACTATTACCATTACTTTGTTACCAGAACTCTACCATCGATAATATTTTTGAAATTAGAGTTTTAACATCATAATTGGCAGCGAAAACTCTTAACTTTTTTATTTTCCTTTTTATTTGAACCATGAAATTTTTTCGTAGTAACGGCGGTGAAACCCTTCCTTGCCTTCTAATTCCGTGGGTGTTTGATCATGGATTTGTATTAACATAAATTCTTGTATGAGACAGTCTCACCGTGAGACATGCCGTATACTTGGGTTAAATAAACCAATAATAGAAACTTTTAGCTTATGGGCTTCTTGTTTTGAGAATCGTCTCAACGTGAGACGGTCTCATACAAGACATGTGGTTGTATCACAAATTCTTGTATAAGTCAGTCTCACTGTGAGACGTGTCCCGTATTTGGGTTAAATTGCCTCAAAAAGAAACTTTTAGCAAAATAAACCTTTTATATGGATTCGTCTCACGGTAAGACGGTCTCATACAAGAGGGCTTGAGAAAATAATAGGGATGATGCATTTGCCTTCTTCTTTTTCCATTCCCTTGAATCTCTTTATACCAAAAAATAATTAACAATAAAAATTAACAATACCCTAACTTGTAACACATTTCGTTTCCATTACATTTCCACTCTTATACCAAACACCTCGTTAAAGCGTTTACTTTTAACATTAAGATAATCACTTAGAAAAATAGGCTAAATATTTGGGTTCATCTCGTGGTTTGACTGTCTCATGCAAATGAATTTCTTTTGTTTTTTTTTTTTGAATATATATATGAAATTGTTTTTTGTACATTATAACGCCTGAAATGACTTTAGAAAAAAAAAACATTTTTTATGGATCATATATTTGTATACTTCATTTCTTTAATAATGGTTTTTGGACAATTATATGAAATAAAATCTCTCTTAGAATGGAAATTCACAGTAGATATAGGAAATTAATTATCAAAGAAATGTTTTAATTCGTATGTTGTATGTATCTTGATCAAGATAATCAAATCAAGATTCAAATACATGCTACAAGATCATAATTAAGGGTTAAGAATCAAGAAAGGTCTTTACAAAATGATACTAAGGACAGTGCATTAATTGGAAAGCTCAGCAAGATAGTACAACTACATTACCTAGGTCATTGAATTGATGAGTCTAAAAGACACTTTATAAAACATTAATCAATCTCCAAATAATATTTATTGAGAACGAATTCACTACAAGAAAAACCTTTTTTAGCAACAGCTGAAATCGTTGCTAAAAATAGTTTTTCGTTGCTAAAAATATTTTTTGCAAATTGTTGCGGGTACAGCCGTAGCTATAAATATTGTTGTTAAAAATCTATTTTTTGCAACAACTTTACTTGGTGGCCAAAGCTTTTGTATATGGCAACAATATTTATTGTTGTTAAAAATACATTTTCCCCAACAACTTTACTTGTTGCATTACAAGAATATATACAATCAAATTAATAAATATTTAAATAACCAACTATATAAATTTATCAAAACCAATATCAAATATCTAGTATTATCATTATATTTAAATATGAAACAAAGTTAATCACAAAAGATACATATTTCCATGTCCACAATAAGTAAATGTGCATAACTTCGATGTTAAAAACTATATACTCATAACACTCAAATCTAAAAATATTCGCGTTCAAAAAGATTGTAGATGCCACCAACTTTGAGATGGAGTGCGAATAACCTCATCAATCTTTGGTTCTGAAAAGAAACTTTAACATGCTGCAATATAAACAAAAATCATGAATCATGTTGGGATAAAGATTAATCATTTATGAGCATTATCTAAGTTAATTTGAACTAATTATAAGACTTAAGTCAACATAGATGGCCTTCTATGGAAAAAACAAATATGTAAGGTCTTGTATGAGGAACTTACAAGTTAGCCAAGTTCTGCAAGAGATTGATCTCATCACTAATGAAACTTACAAAACGCATGATAGCTAACACATTGCAATAAAACATATAATGAAGGAATATCCACCCTCTTAGATCATAGTTCAAGAAAACTAGAAAGACTTATGCAATTCGATCTTCTCTACCGAGTTCTCAACCTTATAAGAGAGCTAGTAAGCGTATAGTATAAAACTAGGGAACGTGACAAAAATGACGTCAAATACCTAATCCAACGTAATTACACTAAGAAAATTAAATATATTTACCTATTTATCTAATCTATCGTTATGAAATAATATTGGGGTCAATTACTCATCTTTACTTGCACCTAAATGAACAATAAAGCAACAAAAAGTGTATAATAAAGAGTGACGATCAGATCATTTGTAAATGAAGTGAGAATTAACCAAATGTGTAGCCACTTTCAAAGACTAAAAAATTAAACTAAAACCAGCAGTAGCATGCAAAAATCACTCAAAGCAGCCGCAGAAACCAATCAAAACAATGAAAGAGACTTACAGCACACCAGAAAGAACAAGCCTGAGAACCAAAACACCAGAAACTAAGAAAGAGAGACAACAATAGTAAAAATAAGAGCCATAAATTGACTAGTTGGCAAAAAGCAGTAGCAAACCAAGAAGATTTTTAAAGGTAAACTAGAAATAGGGTTAATTCACTATCTTTTTGTTCTCTTACTTTTTAAGTCGAAACATATAAGCTTAATTCCTTTGCTCTTGTTGGTGGGTGCTTAAGATAATGTGTCATTGTAACTAATATGTGCAACAATTACATATTCATGTGCAGATACCTCAGTCAGTACTTGGCCCCTTATGTCATCACTAGCATATGGTCTTAGTTTCTTGATTTAGGTATTATAATGATGCTAGTTGTTCCCAGCCTTGATTAAATGCTATAATAGCAACAAGCACCAAATAATACACCGAATACTGGATCAAACAAATAAACACAAAGAAAATTGAAGATAAAACAAAACACTAGTTTCAAGACACCCAAATCAACAAACCATAGCAAAATGAAAAACAACCTAAAACTTGAAAAAAAAAACATAAAAACTGCCAAATGAACAAGAAATAATAGTATACGATACCGTAATTGAAGGCCAAATGCAGAGTAGAAAATTTGGAAAGCAAGCTTGAAACCCTAAAAATCCAAACTTCAATGCCAAAGAACAACTTTTTACGAATCACCTAAAAACTCAAATGAGACACCAACCAAGAAAAATGAATCTTAGCTTCAATAGAAAATGTCGAACGAACACTCCAAAGAAGAAATTAGGCCAAAATACTAGAATGGTACTTACTTAGGTGAATTAGATGTTGACCCAAAAACCCAGTTGAAGACCAAATTCAGAGTTGAAGACCAAAAGCTAAAAAAAATCTAAAATGTCATTGGATTAGTAGTTGAAGACCAAATTCAGAGTTTAAAAATTAATTTGGATTATTAAAATAGAAAAAAAAAAAAAAGCTCTCGTAAAAAATCAGCAAGAAAAGGTACTTACTTGGGTGAATTAGATGTTGATCCAACAAACCCAGTTGAGGAATCAATATCGCTCACCAATTATGGAGTTAGACAAGAACACAGTCAAAAAACCCTTACCTAGAAGCTTCAAATCAGAAATGGAGTTTCTGAAATCAGCTATCTCTATTCAAACCCGAAAATTTTGGAATTAAATTTATTTCTAAAATAGATTAATAATCCATTACCTATTTCAAAAAGAACACAGTAAAGTTACTTCTAAGCAAATGGAAATCAAAAATTTATTCAAACCCCATTAACTTTCTAAAATAGAAATTTTTTCAATCCTAAAAACTTAGAAATTAACTATTTTTAAAATGATAATTGAAAAATATAAGTGAGTAGAATCCAGAAAGGAGAAAAGTAGAGAAGAAAAAGGCGAGAATTACCCAAAATCTGGAAAACAGTGTTTCACTGTCGGCAAATAGTATTAGGTTGTTGGTGGTGCCTGTGGGAGTGATGAAACATTACTAGTGGCGCCGATGTGGTGGTGAAACAGTGTTGGTGGCGTTGTACGGGTGGTGGCAGGTGTGAGAGAACAATGAGAGTGAGTTTGCTCTTTCTGGGTTGTACATTTGTGTTCTTTGTGGGTTATCTTTCCTATGATGAGGGTAGGTTTTAAATTTTAATTTGGTTTTTATAAAATTCTTTTATATGAGATATATTTTTCGCAACGACTCCTTTATTACAAATATGGATTTTAATATTTTGCAACGCCTTACACTGTTGCGATTTCAAAGAACTATTTTCAACAACTACATTTGTCGTTGCTAAAATTGAAGACTAGTAATTCAACTCCCGCCCACTTTTTGTGAATGGTGGGAAGTGAAATTTTTTTTATCGCAACAAGTAATTAACAATAATAATAACTTTTGCAAAGATAATTATTTTTCGCAACGAAAAAAAAAAGTTCGTTGTTAAAGCTTGCTGCTATAAATACTTTTTCTTGTAGTGGAACTCTATTTATAATCTTCAATCATTTTTAGTGGATGAACATATTTACTTCTGAAAGACAAAATAAATTTAAGGAAAATTCTACATGGTAGCATCGAACTTTTATGAAACGTAGTGGTAGCAGTTTTGTAAGATTTTTCCACATTGTAGCACCCAGTTTATGCCTTATCTAATTGTCGTAGCATTTTCCATTAAATTCTTGTCAATTTTCGTTTAATTCACCATTTTGACGTTTCCACCCTTATTAAGTGTTGGTTGATGTCTTTATAATTTGCCCTAAACCATTTTTATGATCTCAAATATTTAATTCACCATCTTGACGTTTAATTTACTATTTAATTTATCAACACTCTCAAATATTTAGGGTAAATTATAAAGACAAGAACCAACACTTAATAAGGATAGAAACGTCAAAATGGTGATTTAAACGGAAATTGATAAGAATTTAACAGAAAATGCTATGACAGTTGGATAAGGCATAAAATGGATGTTATCATGTCGAAAAATCTTACAAAAGTGCTACCATGTGGAAAAATCTTACAAAAAAGTGCTACCACTAGCGTTTCATAAAAGTTTGATGCTACCTTGTGGAATTTTTACATAACTTAAGGCCTCACGCCACAAATAAGCCCTAATATTAACTCTCCAAACTGGGAGTCATTATGCACATGGGGAAGCGTTTATTAGGCAGTTATTTGGAACTCTCACTAACTTGAACGTCCGAGAAGTTCTCAAATAACCACTCTAGGACCTCCTAACGCATGCTACTTGTGTAGGAAGAAGACATCTAGGTAGTCTTATTGTAAGAAAGGAAAGATAGTAAGAACCTTGAAACCGGCATAATCTTTCTTAAGATAAACTCTTGGCTAATTCTAACTTAGACTTTCACAAGTGGAACAATTTGGCACTTAAAGGGAGGTCATTTTTCTTTCTTAGACAATAATCTCTTTAAGAATTTTCACCAAAAAATGCCTAGCAACCGCTCAAAAACCTGTTGTCAAAGAGTGACCCACTGATAACCAGCTTTTAGTGTCATTTTCTATAAGGCCAATCAATCAAACAATATTTGTAACACCCTAAGCAATATTACGCATGACATAGTGGAAGAAGGGAATCAAATCACAAGGACAAGGGAAGTAAGACTCTAGATTTTATGTAGGGAGGGTATATGGAATGTTGGTTGTTTTTGCTTTAGTATAATAGAAAAATATATAAATATAATACTTCCTCTACTCTGTTCTGCTTGTTACCGAACTCAATGGCATAATATTTAAGAAAAGAGAATCAACCCTTCAACAAACTATATTGCCTTTCAATTAAATATTATACTTCCTCTATTTTGTATCCATTTCAGAAATGGATTTCAAAGCAGAGAAGAGAGGAAAAAGAGGTACAGGAATATCTCATTTAAGCCGAAAAACAATAGGAATTAGAAAATCGTTGAGTCCATATTAGACAACTGCTTGGTAATAGTCCTGATACTAGCAAAGCTTTAAGAATGTTGGTGCACTCTTTTATTTTTATTCTGAATTTTTTTGAGTAGGGTGGATTTATATGGTTATTTCAAAAGATGATGGAGGATGACGAAATAGATGACGGTTGATTTCATATACTCTCAGATTTCTGAAGATGATGTTGGTAAATGTGGGTATAGAGGGGGTTGATTTCATTAAATAATAGTAGGATATAAAAGTTAAGGAGGTATACACTAAAATAAAAATAGGGGTAAAGTAGACATTTTTATGGTTGTTTTATTGCTCAAAATAGTAATGTAAAATTGCCAAAAATGGAAAATGTAGCAAGTAATATGAAACGAAGAAAGTAGAATTATATAAATATTGGGAGTATTAATCAAATTTAATGCGAGGGAATCATGACAAATTTATAATTGGTAAAATTGAGCAAAATGGACTAAAAAGGAAAAGTTGAGCTTTAATGTCCAAGTAGGAGTTGTAGATCCAAGGGATTGTAGTTGGCATTTTACTAATGAGGACGCTCTAATAGTAGGGATGGTCATCGGGCGGGTCTGGAGCGGGTCTGGCAAGACCCGAACTAGGAACCTATTATTTTTATAGATCCAGACCCGGATCTGGAACCTAGGGGTCCAAATTTTTCAGACCTAGACCCATACCCTCCGAATGTGGTGGGTCTAGGGTCCTTAATAGGTCTCAAATAATCTCTTTGATTTTTCATATTCGAACCTTTTGTAAGTCATTAGCATTTTTTACAAATATTTATTACTATATTATACATCCATAGCATCATATATAAATATATAAATATAAATATATATATATATATATATATATATATATATATATATATATATATATATATATATATATATATATATATATATATATATATATATATATATATATATATATATATATATATATATATATATATATAGATATATATATATATATATATATATATATATATATACACATGTAGAGAAGTCACAAAATAGTAAGAGTGTAACACAATTTAATACTTCCTCTGTTCTGTTTTGCTTGCTACCTATTGCATGGGCACACAAATATTATGAAACCTGCTGAGCTACCATGTGTAGCTGGTGATTTGTCTTTTTAGGGTATATTTTATTATTGTTAATTAAAGAAGAAAAAAGGAAAAATAGCTATTGTTAGATGATTAAATTAGGTGGGTCACATGGGAAAGGTATACAACTGAATTTACAAAAAGGGAAATGTTTTCGTTCCAACCAATTTTCCCACCAAAACAATGACTTCACCCCAAAATAAAATTTTCCCACCAACTTTACAAAATTTTACCAAAGTCATAAGCTTAATTACTAAAATTACATCAGAATGTCTATATATAGAGGCATTATAATTTCATTTCTTCAATTTATTTCCTTTTTCTGCTATCTTTTCTCCCCTACCAAATTGTTTATAAGAATCTGGATTCAATTCAATTTCTTTCATCAATTCTACACAAACAACACCACAACATAAGGTTTTTTTTTTGGGGGGGAAGGGGGTTGGGAAAAATTTAAAGCTCAACAAATAAAATTAAAAAAAGCAGATGGATGATGTTCAAAGTGAAGCAGATGAAGTCTTTAATCCTAATATTGAGATATTCATTTCTTACTTTGAAAACCTCAATATAGATTCTGAATTTGAAAGTTATGAGGAATACACAAGTGAAAATTATGGAAACATTGATGTCAGTTTGACTTTAGAGGATGCTATTAGCCAAAGTCAATCAATCTCACAAGAGGAAACAGTAGCACAACCAAACCAACAACAAACTTCAACACAACAATTAATAGGTTCGAAGAGGGAATTGCCAACACAGACCAGAAAATTAATTGTACAACAATTAACTTGTTTGTCTAAGGAACCAGATAGACGTTTGCCATGGGGTATAATCAAAAGAATGGCATTGCAATATAACACATCTAGGTGGACAGTAGCAAGGCTTTGGGAATCAACCAAAACAGCAATGCAACATGGCATTAGAGTTGATGTTAATAGTAGAAAGAAAGGGTTGGTAGGAAACCAAGATTCTTTGACATGACTGTCATTAATGTTGTTCCAATTGAAAAGAGGACCACAATTAGAGCAATGGCAAGTGCATTGGGCATTGGGCATTGGGCATTCACAAGTTTATTGAATGATGAAGTCTGGTAATATTAGAGCACATACAAATTCAATTAAACCAAAACTTTCTCATGACCACAAATAAGAATACTTAATTTTATTATATCCCAAATAATACTACCTACTATAGACAATCCACCAAAGTTCAATGCGATGTATAATGTTGTACACATTGATGAAAAATGGTTTTACATGAGTAGGGAAACACAAAGGTACTATTTATTCTCTTGGGATGAGGAAGAACCATACATGTGTGTGCAAAACAAAAGGTTCATAGGTAAAGTAATGTTTATAACAATTGTTACAAGACCTCACATTAGTACTGATGGAGAAGTGTTGTGGGATGGGAAAATAAGAATTTTTCCATTGACAAAGACTTACTATGCAATAAGGAGATTAGAAAACAGACCAGCAGATACACCACAGCTAAGAGCAATTACCAAAGTTACACGAGATGTAATTCGAGATATACTATAATCAATGAAGTTCTACCAGCAATCAAAATGAAATGGTCGGTAAATGGAGTCAAAGATATTTGGATTCAGTAGGATAATGCAAAGCCACATATTCTAACAAATGATTAGCATTCACAGAAGCAGCTAACAACGATAGATTTAACATAAGACTAGTTTGTCAACCAACATCTAGTCCAGATATGAACATCTTAGATTTGGGTTTTTTTAGTGCACTACAATCAATTCAATTCAAGTCATTCCCTAAAGACCTCAAAGATTTGGTGAAGGCGGCCGATGATGCATATGACACTTTTGAACCAAAACTTTTGAACTACACATTGATACAATACCAACTATGCATACTAGAGGTGTTGAAAGCTAAGTGTGGTAATAATTACAAGAATCCACACATTGGAAAAGCAAGATTGGACAGGTTGGGAATGTTGCCAAGACAATTAGAAGTTCCTCCAGAAGTTATAGATGCAGCACGTCAATTTTTATCTCATGGTATATTTAATCTCAATGATCTTCCACATGAAGAAGATTGAAATTAATCATCTATATGTAGAAATGGATTAATACCTAAACTTTTTGATCACAACGGTTGTCTAACTTTAGTTAAGTATACATTTTGAAAATCATTACAATTGATGTAGACATGGATCAACATTTGTAAAGGAAAGAACATTTAAGACAACATTTTGTAATTATCAGCTTTTGCACGCCTCTCTATTTAATCATTGAGGTGGTTATTATACACAAAAATCAAATTAAGTTAAACATCATTCATCAATCTACATTTCATTTGTGTACTTTTATATATCTCTCAGAACTAAGTGTAACATCATTTGAAAATGTATAAATGCAAGTATTTCAGCCTTATCTTAGTGCTTGAAACGACATTGAAACAAAACACATTAACCATTGACAAATCAGTAACTTTATTTAGTTTCAGCCTCATACCAAGAAACTGGTGTAGCAATGAAACAACATCATATAGCAAGTTATACATAGGTTAATGTCTCATGATCATGTCAAGTAATCTAAGGTGGAAATGAAACACTTTACCATATGCACATTTCATCAGACAAAAAACAATCATCATTGAGAAAGCAGATAAGTATGGGACACAAAACATAGCATAACCAACAAGACAACATTTTTCATCAGCATAAACATCATCATAAATAATCAAGTAAAAGCTAGAATGCTCACGTGTGAAGACCACGAATTATCGTCTTGCGTGGCCGCTTTGGTTTAGGTTCCACTTTTTCAAATAATGCGTAATCCTCCTCATCTGGTTAACCGTAGTACCAAGGGGGGGTTCTTGTTCAGGACTATCAAGAGTAGTTAATTCCCACAATTCAGATAATAATAATCATACCACGGACCAAAGATATTGTTATATTTGATACATTCTCTTTAGACATCAATTAATGAGTCAAACGATTTTTCCTTCGTGTCCATCTCCAAAGGCAACCAACCAACGTAATCTTATGAAGCAACAAAAGCTGAATAGAGGAAGTAGTATATCAAAATCAAAACTACATACCCACCAAAATCAGTTCTAAAAACTAGACCATTTACATGACTCAAAATCAGTTAATACAAGTCATAATTAATCCACAAACTAAAAATCAGATCAAAACATAACAAAGTTAAAATCAGTTGAAATTCAGATCATAGTTAATGTACAAACTGAAAATTAGATCAAAACATAACAAAGTTAAAATCAGCTGAAAATAAGATCAAAGGATAACCAAGTTAAAATCAGTTCAAAATCAAGTCATAGTTAATACACAAACTAAAAGTCAGATCAAAACATAGACAAAGTAAGATCAGAAAGCTTTTAAAAAAGGGATAGCAAACTCAAAATCAGATCAGATAAAAAAAATCAGATAATCATTCAAGTAAAACCGTGATCAGATGTAGTAAAAAAAGGATAATCAAAAACAACATGCAAGTATAAAAGGAAGACAAATCAAAAACCAACAAACATGAAAACAGATCGAAAAAATCCTCCTCATAGTTAATAAACAAACCAAGATCAGATAAAAAAAATCACATAATCATGGAAGTAAAATCGAGATCAGATAGAGTAAAAAAACGATAATAAAAAACAACATGAAAGTATAAACGGAAGACAAATCAGAAACCAATAAACATGAAAACAAATCAAAAAAATCCTCCTCGTAGTTAATAAAAAAGTCGAGATCAGAAATCTTTAAAAAAAAGGGATAGAAAACTCAAAATCAGATCAGATAAAAAATCAGATAATCATGCAAGTAAAACCAGATCAGAAAACTAAAAAAAAAAGGAAATCTTACAAAATAAAACCCAAATCCCACGTAGAAATATCAAAGTAAATCAGAACCAAGAGTAAAAAGATCATACCAGATCATGATTAAACCGAAATAGATCATGATTAAATCGAAATAGATCAAAGCCAAGAGTATAAAAGACCATACTAGCAGCAAAAGGATCAACTCAAAAACCCAGATGTAATGCAAAATCTAAAACCTAGAAGTATAAAACGAAAGAAAATCAAATCCCCATTTCATGAAGCAAGATCAACTCAAAAACCAAGATGTAGGGCTGGCAAAAGTTCACCCGACCTGCTAACCCGACCTGAACCTAACCCAAAATAAGTGGGTTTGGGTTGAGACTTTTGACCGAATTAATTAAATGGGTCGACCCGACCTAATCTGTTTATTAAATGGGTTAGGTTCATGTCAAAATTTCAAACCTGAAAAAAAACCTATATAACCCATTTAATTAAATGTGTTTATTTCGAGTTAAATTAATAAGTATAAACTAAACTTAGTTCATTTATTATTTTCTTATTTTTCATAGCAAATACAAAAATAAACAAGGGAAATGATCAAAGGTACCCCTGTGGTATAGGTTATTATCAGTGGTGTCCACAACTTTTTTTTCGAATGGTACCCCTAACGTTTTGAGGTAATTACAACCGTGACCTTTTTAACTTTTTTCCGTTAAAAATCCGTTGACTTTTCGAAATCAACCTAACTATGGTTAGTTTCTTCTTCTTCTCTTTTCCCTTTCCTTTTTTCTTCACTCCTTCCATGGCTATTTGAGATTTATGAACATGAATTGAACCATTAATATTCAGATTTCTGCAACATTTTGAGTTTCTTCTTCTTTGCTTGAATTGAAATTACTAGGATTGAGAATTGACTTTCTTACATTATAATTGGGGTTTTATGCCCGTAACTCCAATCTCAGGGGATCAATACCAGATATTTTTGCCCCCCTGAAAAGTTTGAAAAACCTGAGGTTATTGAATAACAATTTGACAAGGTCATTACCAGCTTCCCTTCGTGATACCCAAATGGAGATATTGTGCCTTGATAACCAGAAAATGGGTCATGTTCTTGCAGAAATGAACCTATTAAAGCAAGTTTGGTTGCAAGGAAACAATTTTGCTGGCGCAATTCCTAATCTCTCAAACAGTACTAGTATTTTTGATTTGCAACTCCAAAATAATCTATTAACAGGTGTCGTTCCACAATCCTTGATATCGTTGCCTAGATTAGTCAACATCTCATTGTAGAACACCAAGCTCCAAGGGCCATATCCGATTTTCCCAGAAAGCGTCATGGTAACTCTTGGTTCAACATCTCATTGAAATTACTAGGATTGAAAATTGATTTTATTAATAAAGCTATAATTCAATTTGGAGCCCAGATAATCTGACTTCAACAACCCTAAGAAAATCAATTCCCAATCCCAGTAATTTCAATTCAACCAAAGAAGAAACTCAAAATGTTGCAGAAATATGAATATTAATGGTTCAATTCAAGTTCATAAATCTCAAATAGCCATGGAAGGAGTGAAGGAAGAGGAAAGGGAAAAGAGAAGAAGAAGAAAAAGAAACTAACCATAGTTAGGTTAATTTCGAAATGTTAACGGATTTTTAACGGAAAAAAGTTAAAAAGGTCACGGTTGTAATTACCTCAAAACGTTAGGGGTACCATTGGAAAAAAAGTTGTGGACACCACTGATAATAACCTATACCACAGGGGTACCATTGATAATTTCCCAATAAACAACAAAAAAACATAGAGTTAAAATTAAAGCCTAAAAAATTAGATTTAATTAATGTTAAAAAGCTTAAAACGAAAACAAAAAATATAACCGGGTTAAATGGGTCGAAATCAGGTCAACTTGATCTGTTGCAGGTCGGGTCAAAGTTGTGATTTTCGATCCAATTATCTAAATGGGTTGGATTTGGGTCAAGGGTTTTCTGACCTGTTTATATATGACCCGAACCCGAACCCGACCTAACCTGATCTGTTTGACAAGCCTACCCAGATGTAATGCAAAATCAAAAACCCAAAAGTATAAAACGAAAGAAAATCAAATCCCTAATTCGTGAAGCAAGAACAACTCAAAAAACTAAAGATTATTGTGTGTGAGAGAGAGAAGAGAGAGAGAGAGAATGAGAGATAGACGTTGGGCTTTAGGGTTTGGATGGGGTGAGTTTATATAAAGGGTGTTAAACTAAGGTTTTAAAATGAATGGTTGGGATCAAGGGACTTTGCATTTGACGATTCAGATCACATTCACCATTTATTGAGGGAGTTGGAAATGTGGGTTTTAATGGGGGAAATTAAAATTTGAGAGGGTGAGTTTAATGAGATTAGATGAGTTTTTAATGAGAGAGGTAAATACAAAGATATTATTAATTTTAGTTGGGAATAAATAAAGATTAAATAATGATAGGTATAAAAGTAAATAAGGTATAAAGTAGGATAAAGATAGGAGTATGTAGGACTTTAAATGATTGATTTTTTTTACTAAAAATAGAAATATAGCAAGTAATATGAAATTTTCGAAAATAGAAAATGTAGCAATATTATGGAACGAAGGAAGTACTATTAATTAGCGTATATATAAATAATTATAAGGGTTTGGATCCGAGTCTAAGGGGCGGGTACAGGGTCTGGGTCTAGAGGTAGGGTCTGAGTCCGGATCTGAATCCTAACCCTTGGACCCAAACCCGAACCCAAACCCACCAACTATTCTTTAGATTCAGGTCCGACCCGAATTCGATGAGTCTCAAAAAATAAGACCTTTCCCTTTAAAAAGAGGCGAATCTGAGGCGGGTCCAACAAAATCCTAAACCATGAGTCCATGAACCATGAGTCCATGACCATCCTTATTTAATACTCCCTCCGAATCAGTTTAGATGTCCCATTTTCTTTTTTGGCAAAACCATACCAATTGTCTCATTTCCTTTTTTGTCTATCTTTTTTTATCTAAATACCCCCACTTTTCCAATTCCCGATACCCAACTACCACCTTTACAATTAATTTAATCAATTAAAATATCCAACTATCACCTTTTTAATGGACCCCACTAAACTCCTAAAATCCGTGAGATTCAAATGGGACATCTAAATTGATTCGGAGGGAGTAATAGTAGTCAACTGCTCGAACACTGCAATTAAAAACCTACATGAAGTCTAAAACATAGACGGAGAAATGACGCTCTGAACTTTGTGCTCTTCTCCAAACGATAGGTATTTTTCTCCTTTTTCTCCATTGTTACTCTTCGATTCTACTATTCATTTCATAGATTCGTACTCTTCCTCAGCTTCGATTCAGTGAAGTATTTTTACATACTTTCTAGGGATATTTTTTTCATCATTTCTTTGTTTTTCTTTCTTGAAATTTAAGTTTCTTCAGATTCGCGTGTTGTATCTTGTTGTTTTCATTGTTTGAATTATTTCTCATGGATGAATTAAATTTTAGTTCAATTTTCATTGTGGTTTTTTAGGGTTCCTTAACCCAGCTTAAACCCTAGGTTCAGCCGTACTAGGTTTTTTTCTAAACCCGATTGAATTACCGAAGTGTTAATTTGTGGGTTGTGCCAAGAATAAAGAATGGAAACAAGAGAGAATAAGAAGAGAACTTCAATGTTTACAACAATGGCCAGGAAGCAGAAGAGGAAAGGTTTAGGAAAGAGAAAGGAACTTAGTTTTGGTTGGCATCTGATACCATGATACAATTGGAGTTTTGGTATACAGGATAAAAGATAATAGCAGCACTTGAAGAAAGAAAATATTATTATGTTTATTAATCAATCAAATAAAAGTACAAGAGGAAAGCCTTATATATAGAGGCCAAGAAAACAAGAAAACAAGAAGACACTAACTGTACACTATACAAGGAAAGAAGGGTAGTACAGACTATATATAAGAGGAAATATAAAAGAGGTCAAAGCATATTATTTAGCCTTTGTTGGAGCTGATATCTTCATCATAGCTGAAGTTTAGCTGCTTGAACTTCGAATTTTTGGTTGGCTTCTTTTGGGGGCGTTAAGGGGAGTGGGATAATTTGCGCACATCCGACCATATAAAATCCGTCTGAGTAGGAGCCAGATAATGACATTTAGATGATGTCGTGATGTGTGTTTAATTGACTAGATCAGCAGAGCCTTTTTTGCCACGACTTTCTTTCTTCTCTACATTCGGTGCACGCAATTTCCTCTCTTGGCGGTCATTTGCTTCTGTAGTTAGGGCATCTCTTTGCTTTGTCTCTTTTTTCAGTTATGTGTTATTGTTCCTTGATTATCTTTTGATACTCCTCAGTTTTGTAGGGCTGCTCGTATTGTTTTCCAAGCAATTTTGGAATTGCACTGTTATGTTTGTCTGAAAATGGTTTAGCCAACAAATCTAATTCAATTTTAGTTGTGAATTTTGATTTTTCGATCAAAGAAAGGCAGACCAAATGGACAATTGCAATTAGATCATTGACTTCTTGAAGTCTTGTGGAGCAGACCCTGGAAATTCTATGGAGATTAATTCATGTTCTCCCTTCCGTAATGTTCTCTATGTGATGACAGATTCTATTTTTTCTCCCTATTTCTTTCCCTACCCTACCCTAACCTTCCTTACCTTTCTCAAAATTATTTAAACTTAATGGTAGTTTTGCTAAGGAGTTAAGGTTAATAGCAGGTCGTGAGTAGCTATTTTTCTTTTTCTTTTTCTTTTTTACAATTATTGCACTTGGAGACCTCCATGATTTTCAAAACTCAATTTTAGGAAATATATGAGGTATTTTTTCCTCATCATATATATTCTCTTGCATACAATTTCAATTTCGTTGAGTGTTTTCTCCCAAGTGTAAAATCCAAACGGCTAGTTGTATTTGTGTGTTATCTTGGGCCAATTTTATGAATATTTGTACTTGAATTTTGTCAATTATTAAATTTTGAAGTTACTTTCTTAGTTTTTATTTTTCTCCCATCTTTTTGTGTTCCCCTAGGCCCTAGCAATAATTGTTCTTTGTTTTTGATTATACTCTACCAGAGGTATTAGTGGGTTCTCTTTTTGAAGTAGTGCAAGATGAGGGCGATCTTTTGTGGAAACTTGGAACATGATGCACGCTACTCTGAAGTCGAGCGGCTTTTTAAAAGATATGGAAGGGTGGAAAGGGTTGATATGAAGTCTGGTTAGTTTTGCTCTTATTCTATTACTTTTTGTTTGTGTTTTTAAACATAGAACATGCTTTCAGGCTGTTGTTTTTCCTACTATTATGACAACAGATAATTCATTTGCTATTATATGTACATTTGCTCCCTTTTCCCAATTGGGGTATTTACACTTGCTTTTTTTGTTGTATCATTTCCCCTTTAGAAAGAAAACAAAGGAAATATTGATTTGGATTTTAGTTACTTAATTACTTTTATTTTAGGATTTATTAAGTATTATTGTTTCTTTGTGCTAAAAAACCCTCTCCTTGTTATCTTTTCTTTTGTGTTGAAAAAACTTCCTTTTGGGGTTTCGAAAATGGCTTTGATGTGGTTTGTGCACTTGCACCTCTTTGCACCTTGTCATTGCAGGCTTAGTAATAACATATAGGCTTTGATGTACCTTGTTCTTATTTAAATGCTTGGTATTCATTGATTGCATATATGATGCAATTTTGTGGCTGGCTTGGTCGTATTCCAAGGTTTTGCATATGGTATGGAGGTAGAAAAGGTTTATAATATTGATGGTTAATTTTTGAAGTATACATTGACATGTAATTTGTGGAAATTTCACATAAATTAGATGGCGTTCATAGAGCAAACAAATGATGAAAATCACTACTAACAACATGATCTATTATTACATTAGAACAATCAAAAGACATTGAAATTTAAAGGATACCTTGAATTTTTCATCCCATTCCATAGGAGAAACTTTAGAGAGAGAACAACTAACCCTTCCAGAATAAGATGTATTTTGTGTGATTGATCCTTAGTATTCTCACTCTAAATCTCTCTGATAATAGGGAGACACTGAATACATATAATTAGAGGATCATAACTAATTATTATATATATAATAGTAACCTATAATTGTTCTTCTGTTCATTATAGAATATAGGCATAAAAGAGATTTCTATACATTTAAAGCGCACAATTTGTTCATTCATTTAGCCCAAACCTTTTAACTTTATTTAGATCACTTTTAGTTGGACCTAACAAAATATAATAACACATGTACATTTACATACAAGCCCAACATTGGACTATGATCCAATAGTCGTCACCTTAAACAACCAAATTAGATGTTATTATGTAAACAAAAGTGGCTAGCTTTTCTTTTGGTTGTGTCCTTGGTGTTATTTGAGATCTTGATGTGATTGAATATTGCATTGATGTTTCAAGCTAGTGGCGTGCAAAGGTCTTCTTGAAACAACATTGTAGATTGAACATGTATGAACCACAACAAAAGGTTGATTATCTCGTGATTTTATGAGATGTTGAGCTGCGAGCTGTATGGTACTTTGCTAGTCAATAAAGAGTTCTTTTATATGAATCTCTTACTCATCTACTCATGGTGCAAATATTGGATGGGGTTGCATTGTTTTGACAGTGTGGAGCCACTTTTGTTGTCAACGCACATGGTTTCGTTTTCGTATTAGAGCTGTTCATGGGCGGGCTACCCGCCAGGCTCTACCCACCCTGCTCGACGGGCTTGGACAACAATTATAAAAAAAATTAATATTTGGACGGGAAATCCCCGCCCGCTTATTCTACAAATATAAAAATTTCTTGGTCCTCCTATTAACAAGCAATTGAAGATTTTGTTGGCTAAAAATGAATGATAGTTTCATACCATTATAATTTTTTGTAGAAGCACTTCATTTTGATACAACCAACTTCCATAGTTTTATTAGTCGGTCACCATTTGCTCACCTTTCTCTCTCTTTCATAAGCCTTGTATTTGTTTAGTTTTTTTTTAGTTTTTTTATTTTATTTATTTATTTATTTATTATTTAGAAATTGGGATGGAGTTTCCCCGAGAGAAAGAATTTCCTAATTCACTTACGAATTCTTTTTACACTTTAAATTGCGCTCTTTTTGTTTGGAATCCTTCATTCCTGTTTGCATGAATATCCTTGCAGTAAAATTAAAACATCCGCTTGCTCTCTTATTATGTTGTCTAGATAACGACTCTTACAAAGCTAAGTTGCTTGGACAACAATTTTGCAAACATTTTAGTATCTGAAGGGGTAATACCCGCCCGACGCTCGGTAAGTTAAATTCTAAATTTTTTATATCGGTCGTGCTCGTTTATTCGCTGGTCCCGCCCGCTAAAAAGAGGGTAGCGGCCAATAAAAGGTCCACAATTGGGTGGGGGGGCTGTTGGAATATCTAGCCCGATGCCAGTCTGCTACCCGCTCATGAACACCTCTATTTCGTATTTACCATGGTATGTTGTCATTGTAACCTCAAACCTTTACAATGTGGTCAATAATGCTGTGATTCAGCCAATATCTTGCACCATGCCTCAACTTAGGTTGTTGGTTTCTATTTAGCTGATTTATTCAAGTTTATGGGATGCTTGGTTTGGTTCTTGGAATTTATGCGACAGGTCCGAATTTCGGTTTTGTGGAAATAACTATTATGTACAGCCATCAGAAAGTATCTTGCTGTAGTTCATCAATTCACTACTTTAGATGAGGTTTAATACTTAAGGTACTCAATACTCATCAGCATGATGACATGCTGACTTTTGGATTGAATTTAGTCGTAATATGAGAATTATAGGAACATTGTGAATCTATGATCAAGGAAATAGGGCGTATTGTTTCTTGTGATTTCTGATTAAGGTGTAATTTCTGTGTTTCATGCTGAGATTACGTCTTTTGGATTGACTGGTCAGAACACAGGAATGATAGGAACAATATCTGAATTGAGATGATTAGTTAATGGGTTCCTCTAGGATTCTATAAGCTATTAACCCGTTTCTCTTTGTTTTCAAATTGGCATTAGGACTGTGTGCTGCTTTTAGCGGATTATTGTGATCGATGACCCTATCCTACTTATGAATATAACATCATACTTGGCTGGAAGTCTGTGCACTTGTAAAGTATATGTCTCTGGGTAGAAGTGTATATTTTTTTCCCTTTTAGACAAGCAATTTTCAAGGTGTAGAATCCCGCACTCAATAATTTCTTTGGTGCAGGATTCTTGGATTATCTATATCTTTCATGGATGGATGAGATTTTCTGCGTTTCATTTCTGCCTTGTAATGCACGCACCATCTTCCTATGTTTAACATGAAGAGCCAATCTGATACGCATGGCACGAAAATATTTCCTGAGACACTCATTGCTTTTTCATTTATCATGCCCCTTGTCCAGTCTTCAAATCCTGACATTTTTCAACAATTTAATCATGATGACATCACGTTCAGTAGCAGGTGTTTTTTTTTACTTCCCAGTCTTTCTCATATAACAATACCAGGTTTTAAATAATCATTCATTGCTGTTGCAACAACTGACTTTGTTCTTGGTAATTATTTACAGAACTAAAATATCATGCTGTGGTCTTTGCATTATAAACTTGTAGGATTTGCATTTGTTTATATGGAGGATGAAAGAGATGCTGAGGACGCCATCAGAAGACTTGATCGGGTTGAGTTTGGCAGGAAAGGACGTCGTCTTAGGGTCGAGTGGACCAAGGTAATTACCATCAATTGTTTGCCGAACTGTTAGTAGTTGATGCTCCTTATGATCATCTGACAATGTTACCTTGTGGAATTGTATGGCTACAATTTATATTTACATCTAATCTGGCCCCGACTGCAATTTTTCTCTAAGTTATGTTGTAAAATTTGTTGCATATTTATACTTGTGCTTTATTTCTATGTCCACATCTGTTTAACAGAGTGAATGACTCGGTTAATTTTGATTTGCAGCAAGAACATGACACTCGAAAGGCTGGTGGTTCGAGAAAACCTGCAGCTAATGACAGGCCTTCGAAAACCTTGTTTGTCATAAATTTTGATCCACTCTATACAAAATCCAAGGATTTGGAAAGGCACTTTGATCCCTATGGAAAAATAACCAACATAAGGATTAGGAGAAATTTTGCATTTATTCAGTTTGAAACTCTGGAGGATGCTACTAGGGCGCTGGAAGCTACAAACATGAGGTTGTTTAATTGAGTATTTTGAATCTTATGTCTTATCTTCTTTGGTAAAAACTACTTTTGGCTTTTTTGCCTTTTCTACTCCTATTCTGCTTTAATTTTTCGGCATATCATTCGAAATAGTTTTCAAGCATTTTATAATAAGAACCTATAATAAGAACCTATACATCCTATCTGGAATGATGAGCTTTCCCGGTGTTATGTATTAAATGTCAAAAGCATCAAACTGATTATTTTGGTAGAGTTGAAACCTGTTCATGGCTCATTATGAACTAGACTACTTATCAAACAAATGATTTTGTCCTTGGAAATGATTAAATAAAGCCTAGAGGTGGTGGATTTCTCTTGCAACTCTGCCAAAGCATGCTTGTTCATATTAAGAACATATGTACATTGTTGATGGTTTATATAGTTATCCAACTCTGTGGGACTACAAATATGTTTCGCTTATTGCATGGTCTATTTGCTATGTCTTGATTATTTTCTTTTTCTATCAATGATGGTTTTTTTTTTTGGTTGCATTGTACAGCAAGCTTATGGACAGGGTTATTACTGTGGAGTACGCGATTCGAGATGATGATAGAAACAATGGCCACAGTCCTGATAGAAGAGGTAGAGACAGAGAAAGGGAAAGAGGAAGAGACTTGTCTCCTGAGAGAGGAAGTTACCAGAGGAGATCTCCAAGTCCATACCACAGGGAGAGGGGTAGTCCAGACTATGGCTATCGTAAGGAGAGAGGCAGCCCCGGCTATGGCCATGGCAGAAAATCTGATGCTAGAGGCAGTGCTGATTATGGAAGAGATGATAGCCCAACTGATGGAAGATACCGCAGGTTTTTGATTGATCTCCAACCTGACTACCTTTATTTTTTTTTCATAAGTTCAATTGGAGACCTAAGCATTAGTGTTTATATCTGCTGCTGCAGTCACTCTAAACCCGAGGGTCGTGGAACTCCTGATTTAGCTATGGATAAAGGCCCTGCCAATGGAGGAAGGTACCACAGGTTTGTGTTCTTATCCACCATTGTTAATGACGGCACTGAATTGCTAGGTCCAATATGCCTAGGTTTGAATCCCCCTGTTTCTCCATTGTTATCTCTAATTGTGATGTTATTATGTTGCATCTTAACTTTAATTAGTCGGTCACCTATACCCCATGAGAGGTCGAGGTCAATATCAAGATCAAGATCAAGATCGAGGTCAAGGTCAAGGTCAAGGTCAAGGTCAAGGTCCTAAGCAAGCAGATGTTGTTAACTTGGTTGTTTAGCTGGGCAGTTTCTAGAGCAGAGCTGGTCACTTATATCTGCTATATATGAATTGGTATTGCCAAACAAACGGCTGATTTCTTGTGAAAATGTGTATGAACGGTACACTTGTTATTCTAGGTTTGAATTGAAAGTGTACTGGCATGACGTGTTTGATATCCCTTGTGGTAATTTCAAATTTTAACTTGATTTGTTAGTTTGTATTTTATTTTAAGCACCGTAATTCTGTAATGCTTTGTGTCCCCAACCCAACTAATTAGAAGGTGTTCTCTTCAACTTATTTTTTTGACTTATTACTTATTCTTATTGAATTATTATTATTATTATTATTATTATTATTATTATTATTATTATTATTATTATTATTATTATTATTATTATTATTATTATTATTATTATTATTATTATTATTATTATTATTATTATTATTATTATTATTATTATTATTATTATTATTATTATTATTATTATTATTATTATTATTATTATATTATTATTATTATTATTATTATTATTATTATTATTATTATTCAACGAAAAATTGAATCCAACTAAATATAGCCAACGATATTTGGGCATCAATCCAAAGAGAAGCAGAAACATCGTAGTTTTTGATGTTTAATTTGTAGAATGTAATGTACGTATATTATTATTAGATGGAGAAACTATGTAGTATGTAATATTAATAATAAGACATAATAGTAGTAGTAATAATAATAATAATAATAATAATAATAATAATAATAATAATAATAATAATAATAATAATAGTAATAATAATAATAGTAATAATAATAAAAATAATAATAATAATAATAATAATATAATTAAAAATAATAATAATAATAATAAATAATAATAATAATAATAATAGTAATAATAATAGTAAAAATAAATAATAATAATAATAATAATAATAATAATAATAATAATAATAATAATAATAATAATAACAACAATTATAATAATAATAAAAAATAATAATAATAATAATAATCATAATAATAATAATAATAATAATAATAATAATAATAATACCTTAACTACTATTATTAATAACAAACTCAATGAAACCAAATCAAATCAGATCAGATCGATGCATCGACTCGATCGGATCGTACGCACTGATCGACTGACCGGACGATCGTACGTGATCGATTCAAATCGAAAAGATTCGATCGATCGATCGAATCGCACTGCATCGCATCGATCGATCGATCCTAAGAAATTCGACCTTATCCAATCGATCGACAGAACAGCTCGCCTCACTTTCATTTTCGTTGGTCTTGTAAATTTGCCTCATTTTTATATTTGATTGTGACTATTTTTTTTTATAATTTTCATCTATCTATTTATTTTACTTTTTCATCTCAACAATATATTCCTCTCCCTTTTTTATACTCCCTCCAACTCAACTAAGTTGTCTCATTTTCTTTTATGGGTAATTCACTCAAGTTGTCCCATTTCTATTTTTGGCAATGATTTTTTTACCTAAATACCCCCACTTTTACTACTAATACCCAACTACTACCTTTACAATTAATTTAATCAATTAAAATACCCAACTATCCCCACTTTTACTACTCCCAATACCCAACTACCACCTTTACAATTAATTTAATCAATTAAAATATCACACCATTTCACTCTTAAAACCGGCTCCAACCCAAACTGACAACTTGTTGAGTTGAGGACTAATATATATATATATATATATATATATATATATATATATATATATATATATATATATATATATATATATATATATATATATATATATATATATATATATATATATTTTATTTTAATCCCGCTTTGTATATAGAATTATTATATTCTACTCCCTCCACCCTTTCTTATCTGTCCACTTTTAAATGCACGAAATTAAGAAAACTTAGAATGCAGATTTTAAGTCGATTATAATAATCAGAAAGGATATGGATTTAAGTGATTATAATAATTGAAAAGGTGGTAAGTGAGGTATTTTAAATAATATAAGTTGGGGTAGTTGGGGGTATTTAGGTAAAAAGTCTGCCAAAAATAAAAAGTGGACAATTTGAGTGAACTAATCAAATAAGAAAAATGGACAATAAAAAAGAACGGAGGGCGTATTACGTAGAATGTAGTTTATTCTATTCTTCAAAAAAAAAGTTATTTAAGAGGTGGTCCTCTGAAAAAGGGAATTCACGGTGAACGATGATGCACAACGGACAGGAAACAGCGTTACGTTTGGGCAACGCTATTGTTGCACGCGTTCTAGATAGTTGTGCCGGCGGCTATCTAGTACTAGTGTCACTGTGTAGTCTCTGATTTTGTGAAAACACTTTAATTTCAAATAGCGATCGGTTTTTTCAGATTAATTATTAATAAATAAATAAAGTAATAAATCAAAATTTTGAAAAATTAAAAGTTAAAATTTAAAAATAAACTAACTTTATTCTATTTTTAAATTTTTAAAATTTTTAAAATATTTTATAAATTGATTTAACATTTATTTTTTTATTTTTTTAAGTAAATATGACTTGTTAGGTAAGAAGTTATCTTGGTGCATTTTTAGCAAGCGCCCCGTATAGTTCGGATTATAATAATGGTTAATCAAAAGTTAGAAATATTGTAAGAAAAATATGAACGATAAATTAAATCCGACTATGTCAATATAGGTATTGATTTCAAATTTATAGTTGAATTTCGTATATTCAAAAACAAATTCTGAGTAGCACGTTTTGTGCGACTAGCCAAGTTGAAAATTAGTGCCACATGTAATTTTTTAAAAATATATTTTAAAATTATTTTTATTATTTTTTAGTAATATATTTTTATTAATTTTATTAATTTTTAATATAAGTATGCAAACTTGGAGTATTATGGTAGTAAGAAATTAGATTATTCAACAATATTATTAGAATTAGACAATTTAAATCAGTAGATCAATAACAAGTTGCGCTGATGAGATAGCTATTGATTTTGATTTTTCATTGCATTTGTGCATCTTATAAGCATAAAAAAGATCATTTTACAATTAGTCTATATTTACATTGTCATTGGTACAATAGGCTTAGAGGTTAGTTGCATGACTTAAAAAATGTCGCTCGACCAGGATCCAAAAGTAGGGCATGTGGTAGTCGATTTATGATTATTAAATATTTTCGTAAACCTGAAGAAAGGCCATGAAAGATGGGCGTGTATTCTAGTGATAAAGTAAGACAAAATCATCGATTTACAATGTACAAAGATAGGCGTGTTAAAGATGATAGGTTGCTAACTAACATTAAAGATCGTATAAGAGAACTTTGTGCGACTAGGAGGCAACATGCCTGTATCATGACATCCATCAGGGAGAGTTATCTAGGATTTATGCTAGTATAAATCAAATATATAACATCATGCAAGCTATTAAACATGAAAGAAGGATAATAGGTCTCCTATACAACACCGTCTATATTACAACATAGCACAACTATGTGTTTTAGACGAATATGGATGGTGATGAACAATTAACTTGTTAATCATTGGCAAACTCTGCATCCATTCAGTTTCTTCGTACAAAGCCTTATGATGCTAGATCAATATATAAAACTAACAAGTGTGCGCTATGTGAGGTTATTGGTATGACCCCAACTAATCACAATTTCATAGTAGTGTTTTTTCTGTTGAGGGATGAAGTTGTAGTTTCATACATTTGTATGTTGGAAAGGTTAAGAGATTTGCTTGGGAGTTTTCAAACTACTAATGTAATCTTATTTGATCAAGATCAGGTATATATTTACATGGTGATAATAATTTTCCAGGTGATTTTTTAGTTTCAATCAAATATTTATTACTTTATTTAATACATATTGAACTAATGCATTTCTTCTACAAATGTAGATGTTCTACATTTATTATGAGTATGACACATGAAATTATGTGGAGAACAAGGATAACAAATATTATGTGCTGAAAAACAAAATTAGCAAAGGGAGTTATTTAGCCGTAATCGTAACTAGTGGAACCCTTTGGTTAATTGCTCCACAGTTTATGAATTTGAACACCGTTGGAAAGTCATTGTTTCTGGCTGATCCAAGGGAAATAAAAAGGTAATCCATTACATAATGGAAAACACAATCAAACATAAACATAAGTTTGTGCATGCATGGACGAATGATTGTACACTTATGGGTAATGATACTACTAATAGAGTTGAAAGCCAACATTCATCCTTTAATTACTACCTTGGTAGCCACAGTTACTCTTTTGATATCTTATTTATAAGGGTACATGCACAAATGACAAATCAACAATCCAACATAAGAGAAACTTTAAAGCACATATATAATTGTGTTTTTCATATATATATATATATATATATATTAGTATTATATATATATATATATATATATATATATATATATATATATATATATATATATATATATATATATATATATATATATATATATATATATATATTATATATATATATAGATATATATATATATATATATATATATCTAAAAATACACAAAAGGAGGTATATATTTGGATGATATACAACTATTTTGGAAGACCCCAAGATACATTTATGGAAAAGACTAGTGATGATGTGCAGTGGCTCTAAGGGGAGAAAGGCCATCGCTAGCCTAGCAAAAAGAAAAATTAATGGTTGTAAAAGGACCATATAAGGTATAAATTGCAAAGGAAAAGGGCCCCAATGTGCTTTATCGCCCAGGGCCCCCAAATATCTTAGGCCGGTCCTAGATGTGCGCAACACAAATGCTGATGATACAAGGTTCTTTCAGTTAGGGGTGTTCTTAATTGAATACCACATCGATTCGGAGTCAGATTTCCAATCCAAAAAACAAAAATTTGAAATTTGGATATCCGGTTTAATCCGAATCGAATACGTTTTTGGAGTTATTTTTTTAAAATTTACACTTTTTTACACATAAATTTTTAAACTCACTTCCTTTTCTTTCCTCAATCAATCTTATTTTTAAAGTTTGAAACTAAATCATTTTAAGAATATGGTTGCATTTTTAAAAGTGTAAATTAATTAATAACATTAAAAAGTTATGTAACTTGGTTATAGTTAAGAATTGTACATGTTAGTAAATTCAACAACCTAAACAAAATTTTGTAACACACAGAGTCCTTAACAATAACTAAGATATAAGGTTAAAAATTGGATATTCTATCATTAGATATCCGGTTAACAATTGTACATATTGGAAAAAAATGTTAATAGACAGGGTTCTAAAACAATGAATAGAATTGTACGGGGGCTACTTTCAATCATTAGTAGACAGGGTCCTATGTCTTTGTTACATGAAGACAATCTTCACCCAGATCATACAAATATACCAAAGTCATAGAAGAGTTCACTACTTAGAAGGAAATTAATTAATTCAAATTAATACAAAAGATCCTCTTCGTAAAGGCGAGAACATGCATCTTGTTCTTCACCATTGGGATTGGGATTGAATTTAAGTGAATAATTATCAACTCAATCATCCATAGATTCACCATGCTGAGGTGTACTAATCACCTAATTTTCTCTAATTAGGGATTAAGAGCACTAGAATTATTATGCCCAACCTATGTGCGTATAAACCTACCCCTATCCACGTACAACCGTCCAATAAATATGTTGTCTTTCCTCCTCATCACTTGACTATGGCAAACTATTTGTGCTCATTTGGTCATGCTTATGAGTACACACTTGTTTTAAGGTGTTAAGCCTCTAGGCCTGACTCTGTCTAACTGTCTGCTACTGTCTAGTATGACAGGCAAACCTGGTGACATAATTAACAAACATATTAATAACAAATTTATTATTAAAATAACTATATAAGTAATTAATTATTAATCAACATAAAAATAAATAATTAAAAAAATAATCATTAATTATTACCAACAAAAAAGGAACATATTAATAATACAAAATTAATTATTAATTACTTATTAAAATAACATAAACTTTACAAGACGCAAATTTTGTGCGAATAATGCGTATTTCGAGTTATTTTATTCGAATTTATGAAAAATTCGGTTGGAAATCACCTTTGATTGTTATTTCGATGGTTAATTCGTTGTTCTTAAGCTTTTAAATCAAGAAAGTTTAAGTGAAATATTTAATGATTTTTAGAGAGTAGAGTGTTGTAGTGTTGTGACTTGTGTGGGTATTTATACAAGGGGCATATGGACATTTTTGTAAAAAAAAAAAGTAGTGGTACAATGAAATTGATGACGATATTTAAAAAGCAGGTTTCAAAATCATGTTGGGAAAATTCTACGTGGTAATCCTGAGGTTTTGGTTTTTCAACGTGGTAATCAAAACTTTTAAAAAATCCACGCGGTAACCTTGAGGTTTACGTAATTGTTCCACCGTGATCTTTTTGCACATAAAAACGTTAGCAAACGTTAATTGCGAAGCTTTAAGGTTGTTGTACGCCTTTTTATGCGACTTACCATTTTAAATGTTATTAGTTTCAACTTTTTATCCCAAAACATAATCCCCAATTCTACCATCTTTCATCTAAAGCATATTTTTCCCCCAAATTCAAAGATGGTAGAGTTCGGGTTTATATTTTGGGGGAAAGGGTTGAAAATGATGACCTTTGAAATGGTGAGTCGTATAAATAGGCGTACAAGAATCTTAAAGTTTCGAAATTACTGTTTGCTAACGTTTTGTTAATGTGCAAAAAGATCACGGTGAAACCATTTGGTAAACCTCAAAATTTCCGTGTGGATTTTTTAAAGATTTTAAGTACCACGTGAAAAACCCAAAAACTAAGAGTTATTACGTGAAATTTCGCAATTTAAAATTATGCAACATGTGGTATTAACATGGAAATTAGGTTAGTATCGAGCCACTAACCACTTAGATGTCCTCTTGGGCTGCATGTGTCATAAGTTATGCATTGTGTCAAATTATGTCATAGGGAGTATTTTGTTGCATTGTGTTTGATCATTCAAAATTGTGAACCACACATGATTCAAGCCAAGGCCCACGTGTCATCATATTATGCTAGTTTTGGTCCATATGCCGACCAATATTTTTTTTTTCTATTATTGTATTTTTACTAAGAATTACTTCAAATGATTTTATATCGTACACATAATATTTATTCAGTTATAAACGTTTGTATATATGTATAATTTTTGAGCGGGAGGACTTCTTTTGACAGCGCTGTTTTTTAAGGGTATGAGTTATCGTCGTCCTTTTCTCTTTATACCCTATCCATAGTTTTCTATGAGCGGGATACACTGCTTAGGATGATGATGATGATGATGATGATGATATTTGTATAATTTATTTATTGGGAAATTCCACGTGGTAACCCTGAGGTTTGGGGTTTTCCGTGTGGTAATCAAAAGTTTTGAAAAGTCCGAGCGATAACCCTGAGTTTTACGTAATTGTTCCACCGTGACCTTTTTGCACATAAAAACGTTAGTAAATATTGATTTCGAAGCTTTAAAGTTGTTGTATGCCTATTTATGCGACTTAGCATTTCAAATGTCATTAGTTTCAACCTTTTTTCCAAAAACATAAACCCCAACTCTACAATTTTTCATCCAAATCATATTTTTCCCCCAAATCCAAAGATGGTAGAGTTATGGTTTATATTTTGGGGGGAAAAGATGAAATTGATGGTATTTGAAATGGTGAGTCGCATAAATATGCGTACAAGAGCTTTAAAGCTTCGAAATTAACATTTGCTAACGTTATTCTAATGTTTTATATGCGAAAAAGGTCATGGTGGAACAATTTGGTAAATCTCAAGGTTATCGTGTAGATTTTTTAAAAGTTTTGGTTACTACGTGAAAATCCCTAAACCTTAGAATTGCCACGTGAAATTTTCCTTATTTATTTATAAGAATATATATTTAAATTTTATGTAACAGTAATTTTTATATCGTGACATAGCACTTATTAGGCTAGCCCGCGTCTCTCTTGTGTCACAGACTGTGTTGCGTTGTGTCCCGCCTACAACCCTGACCTTTGACTCTTGTGTTGTGTTGTACCAAGTTTTAAGGAGAGTTGGTTCATGCCCAAGTCGTATCGTGCTTGTGCGGCCAACATGTTAGTCTGACCCACTTTCATTGCTAAGTGATATATTAACTTCTTATTGTTTTTAAATTTCTTACATATACTTTTACAGAAATTCTTGTATGAGACGTTTTCGGTATAAGCAATGTTTTCGTACATGGGTTGAACAGTTCATTAATACAAATTAGAATATGAGTCTTTTGTTTTGAGGTCATATTATCAAAAGACGATCTCTCACAATTGTAGCTCATACTTTCATCATGGACTATAAAGGTTTGAATTTTAATGTAGCACAAATGGATTCAGTTTAGGGATAAATAATGATCGGAAATTCGAACCTTTAGGATCAATAATTTTTAGACGTAGGCCCAGAACCGTTGAGTCTAATATGGGTCTAGTTCTTACATGGATCTTAAAAGAATCTTTACTTCATTGATCTTATGGTACCTTTTTACGGTTCACAAATTCTTGTGAGAGACGATCTCTTTGAGAGGTCATCTCTAATTGGGTTGGCCCATTAGGGAAAATATAGAGTAAATATAGGAAACAGGCACTCTCTTGAGAGACCGTCTATAGTATAGACGTCTCTCAAGAGCCCAGCCCATATCTCCTTTTAACTTACAAAACCACCAATCAGTTATTTTTTTAAAAAAATTTATAAATTGGGCCAGCTAAAACTTGAGACGTCTATTGTATAGACGGTCTCAAGTAAGAATTTGTGTATAGGAAATAAGCTTTAATGGATTGGGCCTGAGAGACGTCTCTCAGAAAGACGGTCTCTCTCAGGAGACTGACTGTTTACAGTTAAAAGTTCATTTATGTTTTAAATGATGAGTTTATTGGATGATATAATATTCAATTGAGTCTAAACAAATATTGACTAGATTTAGGATGAGTTTAAGATTGATTTTGGGATGTGTAACTAGTCGAATTTAGAACGGATCTATCTAGTCCAGGGTGTGTCTAGGTCGGGTCTGAATTTCGGATCTAAAGACCTTAGACCCTAGATCCATACCAATATTTTATTTGACTTAACCTAAGCTCAAACCCATTGAATCTCAAAATAATACACGTGACCTTTAAATTAAAATTGGATCTAAAAAAATAGACTTCATTCATATTATTTTTATTGTACATCATTCCTTAATCTTCCATTTAAAAGCTTAAAATATTCATTTTCTACTCTATTAACTTACACAAAGTAACTCACATTACTCAAATTTAATTTGTTACATAGTACTCCCTCCTATTCAGCTCAAATGTCCCATTTGCTTTTTGCACTCTATCCAATGCACTTATTCGATCGTTAATATATCTAATCGTGTATAATAAAAAATTATGAAAAGTTAATATAAATAATCCTTGCATTGAGACGAATCAAACAAGATCTCACTTGACTATATTTTAACTTATAAATTAATAATAAAATACAAATTAAGAGTAAGAGATGAATAGTGTCGAAAAAGCAAATGGGACATTTAAGCTGAATAGGAGGGAGTATTAATTTTGTGTGGAATAAATTCATACTAGACCTACCCCAGTCATAACCCTCTCTAGTCTAATTCATTTATTTTATGTTCAACGAAATGGGATATAATTTAAAGTTGATTCTAGTAAACTAAATTAGTGTCATGCTTCCTTAATGTCTTAATTTTCAATACTTGTGAATAAATTATTTGGGATAAGAGGGAAAAAACTTAAATAAGAATTTAGATGCACATCTTTTTGATTTCAATATTTTTTTAAACTTGAAAATTTTACTTTTAATAATTATATCTTTGAATAATTTTCTTTAAAATATTGCACCTTTTGCTTGTTTTTTTTAAAAATTCGACATTTGCACATTATTTTGGATAAGCATCTCTCTCTCTCTCCTCTCCTCTTCACTCCTCTCCTCTGTTATAATCCACTCTCATTTTTCATATGAAAATAATCACCCTTATGATACAGGCTGAATTATGGCGGTGAATGAGATAGGGAATTTGATTGAACGATTGAAGGTTATGGAGATTTAAGGTGGTCAATTAGGTGGTTTGAGGTGAGTACGGTGGTGGTAGAGGTGGTAATGAAAGGGGTAGTGAATAGGGCAAAATTTTCTATAGCTTAATTTTAAAATTTTAATTAAATTCAAGTATTATTACAAATCTAACAAGTGGCATTAATAAATTTCTTTTTTTTTCATGCAAAACCCGAATGTAGAAGATTATATGTGAGGCTAAAATAATTCCGAGTTGGTAATAAAAGGGGTAGTGAATAGGGCAAGATTTTCTATAGCTTAATTTTAAAATTTCAATTAAATTCAAGTATTATTACAAACCTAACAAGTGGCATTAATAAATTTCTTTTTTTTCATGCAAAACTAGAATGTACAAGATTATCTAAATTAGGTAGTGCTTTAAAAGAAAATGGGATGCAAAGGTAGAACTTTTTTTTAAATAAACGAAAAGTGAAAATTTTTAAAAGAAAACCACAGAAAAATATAATTTTAAAAATAAATTTTTCTGTAAATGTACTTTTTTCTCGAAACCTATATAAGAACGATTTATGTTTATAGGACAAGTTCAATTTAGGTAACGTTATAATTTATAAGTATTTTTTCATCCCAATTCTTATTTTTCGCCACCCTTTTCATAATATCGCCACCCCTATTTTAAATTAATTAAATAAAATTATGAAAATGCCCTTGGACTTAAATTCTATATAAAACACTTCAAACTCACTCCATAACACTTTATCACTCTAAAACTCACTAAATCATCCAAAAAATTATCGTAGCTAAAGCTTTGGACTTCGAATCGTTACCATAAACCGAGGTATATTCTAATTACTCGTTTAAAATAAAAAAAAATTAAAAAAAAAAATTAAGGGGCCACTCGCACAAAACGTGCGTGGCAATCGTGGCTCACTCGCACAAAACGTGCGTGGGCACGGTGGCTGGCTCGCACAAAACGTGCGAGTAAACCACGGTTCACTCGCACGTTTTGTGCGAGCCAGCCACCTTGCCCACGCACGTTTTGTGCGAGTGAGCCACGGTTGCCACGCAGGTTTTGTGCGAGTGGCCCCTTAATTATTTTTTTATTTTATTTTATTTATTATATGTTATTATTATTATTAGTTATTATAATAATATTAATTTTTTATTATTAGTTATTATTATTATGTTATTATTATTTAGGAAAAATTACCCTGAATAATACGACCTTTCACTTATTTTTCAAGAATAATACGAACTTTCAATTAACCACGAATAATACGAACTATAAGCTGTATTTTCCCGTGGTAGTCCTTTTTACCCATAACCGGTTAAAAAAAATTTTAATCAAAATTTAATTATTTTTCTAAGCAAAATTAATCTATGAGAGAGAAAGCATATGTTCATTGTAGCCTTACTGACCAAAGCTCTCACCTCTGAAAACATTTTCTCTCTCACGCTACATTACATACAATTCCTCCATTCATGCCCTGAATCTAAAGCTTGGAAGGCACGATTTGAAGAAGAAGACACTCAGACTACATACACACATATAATGGTTAGTTTATTGTTCTCAATTGCATTATTTATCCTCTAAGTTTGCTAACACCAAAATGCACATCCATAAAATCTCTCACCAACTCTTATTCCTTTTTTGACTACTTGTAATTTAGCATGAACACTATGATTACATAAAGGCATTCCATTTGCAATTGATGTTCTAGAATGAGATGATGATGAAGAAGGGGAATACATATTCAACAACAATTAAATGAAGAAGGGGAAGATTGGAGGAAGTAATTAAAATGAATGAGGTGAAGATTGGAAGATTGGAGGAAGTAATTAAAAAAGTGAAAGATAAAGTAAGGATGAATTGAGAATTCTGGAAAAAATGAATGAAATAAGGTTGGAGATGACTTGTGATATGCAATGGTCAAAATTGACCTGTTCTACCGGTTAAAAACCGGTCAGGTATGCCACGGGAAAATACAACTTATACTTCGTATTATTCGTGGTTAATTGAAAGTTCGTATTATTCTTGGGAAATAAGTGAAAGGTCGTATTATTCAGGGTAATTTTTCCTATTATTTATTAATTAGTTATTATAAGTTTTTTTTTTGAAATTTATTAATATTAATTATTGTTTTTTTTTAAATGGGTTATTAGTATTATTAGTTATTATAATAATATTAATTTGTTATTATTAATATTAATTATTGTTTTTTATTATTTACTTTATTCTTATTATGTTATTTATTATTTTAATTAATAAATTTAATCATTATTGTTATTGTTATTTAATTTTATTAATAATGTTAATTTATTTATTTATTTATATTGTTATTGTTAGCTAATTTTATTTAAATGTAGTTATGTTATTTTAGTTGTTAATGTTTAATTAATTAAAATAATTCATTAAATTATGAAAATTGTAGTAAATGGCTGGAAACCAGGGTAAAGGCAAGGGTTTTTTTAGAGGCCTATTAAGCGGCCACAGCTCTAGACCGACTTTACTTAGGGGGGACCCTCATGAGAGAGGGGTTACGGGTTCTGCTAGGAGGGCGAGGCAAGAAGAGGCGGTTAGACATAGTCAGGCCCAACGTTCGAGTACGCTGGCCCAAGTGCGTACTCGCTTTGACTGACAGACGAGCCTGTGTAGTGATACGCTTGGCTCAGGGGATGATGAGACTGACTACGATGAGTCTGTCGGCGAGGAAGAGTCTGTTGGGGAGCCTGTTGATTGGAATCCAATCAGGGGGGCTGCCGGTCAGTTTAAGCGTAGAGTTCATAGCTCGTCTGGCCCCTCTGATCAGGCTGGACGCAGCCAGGTTGAGGATGCGGCTCCACGGAGGCGGAGGCGCTCGCAGTCTTCTGATGCGGACTGGCTGATCACATCACCGCAGCCCGGGGGCCCGATTGATACTCGTTTGATACCCAGCTACGGGGGGCATATAGCGAGGGTTATTTATGAGGGATAGGAGCGTACCCCTCCGGTTTTGGACTGTCGGCTTAGGAAGAAGACGGTTGACGCGATCATCAGACTGCAGGACATGTCGGATGAGCTGTACCAGATTTTACCTGCGAGTTCCCTAGGCCGTCTGCCGTACATTATGCACCAGCACATCGACAGTGCTCTTATATCGGCCTTTGTGGAGAGTTGGCAGCCGGATACCAACACCTTCCACATGCCGTGGGGGGAGATGACGATTATGTTGCATGACGTGCAACACATTTTAGGTATAGGTATTAATGGTGCTTTGCCTGTTGATCCTGCTGACGGTGAGTGGAAGATGGCCCTGGCCGGTCTCTTTGGTGAGCCGGTGGCTGAGCTGCGGAGAAAGGGGTATTTCAAAGATGGTAGCATAAACATTAGTGACATGTTATAGCTGTGCCACCATTCTCAGGCGTTGGACACGCAGGCGACTGCGTACTACATGTCTATAGTGGGCTCTACACTGCTGGTCGATAAGACCAGAATTGGGATGCGACCGCACCCTATTCTTGTTGTTACTGCCGATCAGCACGAGATCGCCTGGGGTGCCGTGACGCTTGCGTACCTCTATCACCAATTGGGAATGGCGTCAAGGGCCGGTTGCCGGACTATAGCGGGCTGTCTGACACTGTTGCAGACATGGATTTACGAGTACTTCCCGTCCTTTCGCCCGCATCCTCGCCTAGGGCAGAGATGTGGTCCCCGCAGAAGCCGACACGGGAGCTTGGCAGGCTGAGGAACTGTAGGAGTATATTGGACGCCATGATGGAGACACAGGTTTTGTACTTGTCTCCAAAATCTATTAATTGTTTATTGGAATTTTATGTTATGTTGTTGATGGTTTTTTTTGTTTAAGCAGGTAGAGTGGACTCCGTACAGTAACTCTCCCAAGGTTTTACTCAGTGAGTACCCACGCACCGCCTTCATCGGTCACATCACCTGTTTTGATGTCGTCGAGGTGTACTTGCCGAAGAGGACAGTCAGACAGCTTGGTTATGTACAGACTATTCCCGTCCCTCCTTTGACACCCAGTGAGGCTCACCGACCAGCTAAGGGTGTATACGCATTGTCCTTTCCTTCCAGTGGATCCTATGCGCAGACATGGAGTAGGTTCCCTTACTGTGCCCGAGTTCTTGATCAGGAGCTGCGACGTGCGGATTTTCCCTCAGAGGTTGTCCATGAGTACATCGTTGGTATAGAGCGTGTACCCATGCATGTATCATCTCTGGTGACGGACCTAACAATGTTTTTTTCGCAGCGGAAAACAAATCCGATTACGTAAGTGCTTCTAATAGTTTTTAATTCTCTTAACATTTTATTTGGCTGTCTAATAGTTTTTAATTTGTTTTTGCAGTTTGCTACTGAATATTCGGCTCGCGTTGCGCCATTGATGAGGATGGGACCTGTTGAGCAATGGCAGCCTCAAGATAGACAGGCTGCTCAAGTGTATTTGGAGGAGCTCAGAGAGTTATTTGGCGAATGGCAAGAATATAAGGATGGTGCCTATTGATGTATTTGAATTTTTAAACAGTATTTTTATGTTGTTCTGTATCTGGATTCACATGTTTTAACTTTTATTGTGCAACCTTTTTAATTGTTTAGACGTTTACGTAAAACTAATTATAAACATATTATATACAATTAAAATTACAAAGAAACAAATGAAAAAAATAAACATATTATATACAGTATAAATAAATGAATTATATACAATTTAAATAAATGAATCAAATGAATCAAGTGAAAACAATAAGACTATGGACTATCTAAGTTGACCGCATCTTCAGCAGTATTACTACGTCGTCGGTTTTCTTGTCCACCGATTAATCTATTCTAAAGTGCAATCCTATCGTAATACATTCGTTCGAAATCTCTACATATGGGGTCAGCTGCTGCTCTCCAATTGACCTGGACTGGCGGCAGTGGAGATTTATCATCGTTCAGAAAAAGTTGAACATAATGATTTCGATTGACCCAAAGAATGTGTACAAGTTTATTTATGCCATGAGATCCCCATGTTCTTCAAAGTGGAAGAGCTAAAAAATTATAATGAGGACTACCGTCGGCGGAACCATAATATGCAATGGCGACGTTGAGATACGTTGCTGCAGCATACAGATTTTGTGCTTCCATCCAGTGAGTGAAACTAGCTGGTCCCTTCACATGTCCACCAACCCTGTGTATTGCTTCCTCCACGGCTTGAGTTCACAGATAGATGCGTGCGTATTGATGTCTATGTGTTTCCATTTCAAGGGCCATTGATCGTCGTAAAAGCGGCGATTGATCCTCGCCCCCCGTCTCTGTAACGGTAAGTACTCTAAAACCACAATTACCGTCACCTAAAACATCGATCCAGTCAAACAGGTACGGAGGAAGTATATAAGGAATATACTGTGCCCACGGAAACATTGAAAAATCACGACCACCTGCACCATCTGAAAGAAACAAATGAATTAACATTCAATTGAACAAGACTAAAGTAAAAATACAGCAAACGAATGACATTTACCGGATAGGTTGAAACTAAAGTTGATTCCAGTTGATCCTTGATTTGTTCTACCACTTGATGTCCCGCTAGATCTCCCGCGTGACGAAGATTTAGAACTGCGACCCCTTGAGGATGATCTGCTATACTCAAATGCGCATTTGTTTCTCTTTAGGGTTCTGCTTTGCGACGGTTTTCCCTTCCTTGGTGGACTTGCCTGTGGCTCAGGTATATCAGTACAATCAGGATGTAGTTCGTCTTCTATTACCTGAGACATGCGTCTAAGAACCGCGGGATCAGCTACTTCATCCACCAAGGATTGAAAGTACTCTTTCTCATCGTTGAATGCACTTCGAACTTGTTCGTCTGGGTATTCGTCAGGCTCTGAGTACTTTAATGTTCTCCAAAAGATATGCACGTCGTCCAAATACAACCCGCCGTGTGACTTTTCTGCATAAAACTCGTAACATGCGCAGGGGAGACCGTGAGTCTTCTGCAGAACGCAGTCGCATCTGTTTATTACATATTCCCCCAAATCCAACATCCGATTGTGTTCCATTGTCAATATTTCTAACGCATACATGGAAACGCCATGATACAACGATCTAAAAGTACGAAGTCGACTATTCCTTTTAACTGATGACATGGATTCCTGCAGAGCCTATCGTATCCTGGCCTGCTGATTTGTTATCTGTTCGTGTGCCCTTTTAAATAGGGTATCAAATGAGCTGTTGCCACTACCAAGATAGTATTTGAATGAAGAGTGTTGACTTTCAACTCTACTGGTAGTCTGGTTACCAAAGTGCCTACAGTCATTCGTCCACGCACGAACAATTTTATGTTTGAGGGGAATCCATGTGCCAGCCAAATACCGCACGACCCTTTTGTTTCTTGTCGTCCAAGTAGATACAATCGCATTCCACCTTTTCTCGAATTCATCAAGGGTCAAACTATTAACCAAAGGGTTCCATTTAGATTGTCTGAAAATCTGGCCCTGTTGGTTTTTCTTCCCACCACATAGTTTATCTACCATGTTCTCTACATCATTCCCAATATGCCATACACAAAGTAAATGACGTACACCTGGATAAACATCACGAATAGCTGCAGATAACTCCTCATCCCTGTCGGTAACGATAACATCAGGCTCCTGTACTTTACCAAATATATCCCTCAACCTCTCCAACACCCAAGAATACGACATGGCCGCCTCATCTCGCATCAAACAGAACGCAACCAAGAAGTTGTGATTGGTTGGCGTCATTCCTATTATTTCATAAAGGGGCCACTTTTGCTTATTCGTCTTATACGTTGTGTCTATCAATACAGCATGAGGCCACGTACGTATCATTTGGATGGATATGGGGTTTGCGATCAGTAACCTAGTCAACTGCCCCTCACCATCCAAATCCGTCCAAACAACATAATTATTTTCTGTGGCCAAATACAGACAATGTTGAAGAGGAGTCCTACCATCCATCTCTTACCTTCTCAATGCTTGTCGTATATTATAAATTTGATTCATACTCGCATAAAAACTGGGAAAGTTCCTTCTAATTGATGACATAATGAAGGCTGGTTGCATACCAGCTGCAGAAAGATCTCGTATATGTTGTCTAATATCTACATTCATTCTTCTTGCTCTTACTTGGCCTTCTCTATATACTAAGAACGGGTGGTTATGTCTGCCTTTTTCTCCTGGACACACTCTTACCGTCCACGGTCTTTCTCCTGGATTACAACTACTACCTATAATCATAAATTTACAACCACGCGCACTACTTCTAGAACCAGGTCTTGCAGCATTATCTAGATTGCGCAAATCTCCCCTAAGTGGACTATATCTATGACACCTTAAATACAAACTAACTCTTGTACGTCCTTCCTTACGTTTATACGAGGCACGTGAAAATTGAAAACCAATTGCTATTGCTATCTCATCAGCCCATCTATGTAATTCATCTACCGAATCAAATTTCCTATCCGTAACAAATCTATCTGAGTAATCTACGTTATCTCCTAAGTTTTGAAAGTCCTGCAAATAACAATTACAAATAAAACAACAACAAAAATTAAAAAAATAAATAACTTTGGTAAATATAAATAAAATAAATAAATAAATACATAATTTAAACAAATAAATTATTTAAAAAACAACAACAAAAATTAAAAAAATAAATAACTTTGGTAAATATAAATAAAATAAATAAATAAATACATAATTTAAACAAATAAATTATTTAAAAAACAACAACAAAAATTAAAAAAATAAATAACTTTGGTAAATATAAATAAAATAAATAAATAAATACATAATTTAAACAAATAAATTATTTAAACACATACAAGTTAAACATAATTACATAAACATAAATAAATTCAGAAAATTAAAAATAAAACATAAAAAAAAAATTCAGAAAATTAAAAATAAAACATAAAAAAAATAAATTAAAAAGTAAAAAAATAAAACGTAAAAATAAAATGTAAAAATAATTAATTTAAATAAATTAAAATAAAATAAAATAAATTTATGAATTACTCAGATCAAAACGTAGTGAAGTTGACTATGGTTACCTAGCACAATTTGTGCGAGTGACCCATGGCCACCTCGCATGTTTTGTGCGAGTGAACCATGGTCACCTAGCACATTTTGTGCGAGTGAGCCATGTTCGTGGGTTTTTTGAATTTTTTTTTTAAAAAATTTTTAAAACGATTAATTACTTACCGAATCGTATTCATGCTCGTTTTGGTTCGCCATTGTTCTTCGATTCTTAGTTAAACACTTGTTGTATTTTATACATTTTTTTTATTGATTTTTAGAGAAATATTACAGTTTTTGAATTCGAGATTATACAAGGTCGATTATGGAAACTCAATATAAAAGTTTAAAGTTCAGAGGCATTATCGTAATTTTAATTAATTAATTTAAAATAGGAGTGACGATATTATGAAAAGGGTGGCGGAAAATAATAATGCCCTTCTTTCATTCATATTTTCAATACTTACGTTTACTTTAAAGTTTCAATAATACCAATAAGTCTAGTTCATCAAAGAGACGCAAGTACAAGTTTGTTTGAATGTCAATCATCACAATGCAAACATGCAAACTCTAATCCTAATCCTAATTATGCATCCATCACAAACCAGTAATTGTCTTATTATTCCCCATGTTTTCATCCATACATACCTTTCTAGAACTTTTTGATTGTTATTAATGCATATTCAAAGAGGATAGAATATTTACTATTTCTGTCCCTAAGAGATTACAAAAATTTTATTTTAGTTTCTCCCTTCAACTTTATTATATTTTTATTTTTGAATAATGGTTGTAATATTTTCTTTATTCACATCTTTATTTTTAATCATCCAAACAATTTTATTCTCACCACCATTTTCTTTATATGTGTTTGACAATTAATTTTTTTTGTTGATTTTATTTACTATATCATTTTAGCTTTTTGGTTAATCAAACAATCAAAAATGTACAAATTTAATGTCAACTTAAAAACTACTCCCTCCGTTCTTTTTTGTTCTTCCCGTTTAGAATATTCCATTTTGGAGAGAGAAATTTGATTAAGATTTTTAAGACATTTATAGATGATAAAATATATCCATATGAGATCTCCTTAGAATCGTCTTAACGTATACTTTTTTATCATATATTTTTTTATAATTTTTTATAATGCGTATATAGAGATATTTAGACTCGAAAGTTGCTTTGAAAACTATGCAAAAAGTAAATAAGAAAAACAAAAATGAACGGATGGAGTAACTTTTAAACCAAAATAAAAAAAGTTACTCATAATATTTTTTTATCAGCTTTTGGCTTATTTTTTCTTTGATAAACAACCAACTCTAACAATTATTTAATTTACCAAAAATCACACAAACTGATTTTAACAAGAGAGTTTTCCGTCAGTACTTTTAACTGGTCAAATAAGACAATAACTTAACATGTCCAATTAAGTATCACTTGCTAAGATTCTATTTTTAAATGTTGCAATTTTGGATTGAGGAGTAATGAATATCCTAATCTCCTGGATTTGAATTTAGCGCAGTTGGTGTGATCCTCGACAAAATAAAAAGTAGGCTCTCTTCTCCTGCTCCTGGAATTTCAAATTTTGATTTTTAACCTATCAATCAAAAGTCATTGTTGTCTTATGGTAATGGTAATTTGTCTCATTGTAAATTTTTAGGAGTCTTCATTGGTAAAATGGTAATGCCAAAATCACCTACTTCCTCTGTTCCGTTTTTGTTGCACTATTAGGTTTGACACATTTTTTAAGGGCCGTCAAATTAGTATGGTAAAAGTAGAGATAATGTATGATTGATGCTGATATGTGGGGTAGAAATAAAAAAATTATTATAAGTAGATAGTGATTGTGACTTGTGGGTATATTAAATAATTAATGGTATATGATTAATGGTGATAGTGGGGTAAGAATAAAGTGAGGATAAAATAAGTAGATTATTTTTGCCAAAAATAGTAATGTTGCAAGTAATATGAAACTTACAAAAACTGTAAGTGTTGCAAGTAAAATGGAACGGAGGTAGTATACTCTACCATTCGTGAGAATACACAATTTTCACAAAAACTTGTGTGAGACCGCCTCACTTGTGAGACGCATCTTATTGGGCCGACTCAATTGTACTTTTTTTTTTACCAATTTCAGAAATTAAAATGTCAATTTCAAGAGTTAAAAGACCAATTTTAAGACTTAAAAGACCAATTTCAAGAATTTGAAATTGGCATTTTACGACATGCAATTTGACAATTTTAAGACTTAAAAGGTCCATTTTAATACTTAAAAAACCAATTTTAAGACTAAAAAGAACAATTGCAGGACATTAAAGTTGATATTAAAAACATTGAAATTGACCTTTTAAGTTTTAAAATAGGATTTTGAAATTTTGAAATTGCCCTTTTAAATCATAAAATTAGTACATCAGAATATTTTTTTAAAAGTTATTAGGCCTGGGCTAGTAGCACGGCTAAGGCCGTCTCACAGGTTATTGCACAATTTTTAGTTTCAATTAATGAAAGTTGGTGTCATGTGTGAAATTTGTGGTCTTAGAATTGTGAGGGTGAAGTTTGTTCCTCTTGCTTATTAAAGGACCACAATTATCATCTATGACTTTCATTTCACATGTCACATAAATAACATAATCTCTCTAGCGTACATGTATAGAATTTGAGATTAACTCTTTTTTTCATTTTCCTTTTCTTCACGCGAATAATAAGATGTCCAAGTACACGGTAATTTCATTTCGACCGGTAAAAATGAACTGGAATTGAATATAAGAGTAAATGGGGTGTGGCCCGTAGCATTTTATAATGTTGTACGTATTGCCCATATCACACCTGTTAGCTTCATCGAATAACCTTATTAAACCTTCTATCTTCTTCATACTTTCGTTGAGTATGTTTGTATTTGTCAATTCGACTTGAACATTCTTCTATGGATATACGGGAAAACAAAGCTAAAATTATTTGGATGCTAAATTTATCATTGTAATCTATTGTACATTTGTTTATGAATTGCTGACTATAATTTGTTAGGATAACTTTTGATATTCTATAGCTCATTATTATAGTTTTCCAAATAAACTATCAAATCTATTTATATTATGTATGATGAAACTCAATGGCTTGACTTCAACATACTTGGTGAAGTAATTAATGGCGATGATAATAAACATTCTTTGACTTTTATTGGAGGGAATGGCTCGAGAAAGTCTAGTCCTTGTTTGTCGAATGACAACAAATTAAGCTTATATTGGAGACAGATAAATAGATAGTTTCCTTGGAATTTTTGAGAAGAATCGACACTTTGAGCAACTTTGAACCAATTTTTTGACATCTAATTCTTTCATGTATGGCCAGTAATATCCGCTAGGAATTGCTTGCTTATGACAGTTTAAGTTCCCTGATGTATGCCTCAACTTCCTTCATGCATCTCTTGGAGTATATAATTCCAGCCGCAAGGAATAAACAAATGATTTTTTTTATTTAAGTTTCCTCCGTAGAGCACAAACCATTTGACTTTCTTTTTGTATTGGTGATTGTGACAATGTTGTTGATACTTGAAGTAGGAAGAACTTCTTAAGTGATGTTTCGTGATTCGAAGGATTCGACTGAATTAGTTAATCTAGCTAGAGAGTCGACCTAAGCATTTTTCAGACCTAGTAATGTGTGTTAAGGTGAACTTTTCAAATTTATCTGTAGCTTCCTTCACCTTTAGCAAGTACATCTCCCTGTTGTCATCTTTAGCTTCGTATTTTCCATTTACAAAATCTTGTATGCAACGATTTTATGGGCGCAACCACTTATAAATGGGCTAAATAGTTCGTGGAGCAGTTTTATTTTTTAAAATTTGTTAGTACTTTTAACCAAATTTAAGACTTAATAGATCAAATTTAAGACCTAAAAAGAAAAATTTAAGATTTAAAAGACCAATTTCAAGACTTAATTCAATTTGGTTTTTATCTTAAATTTGGTATTATAATTGTTTTAAAAGACGTTTTCAATTCTAAGACTTAAAAGACAAAATCCAAGACTTAAAAGGCCTAAACCAACATTATCTTGAATATGGCCTACTAAGTCTCAAATTTGAATTTAAAAATGTATTATTTTTTCAAATTTTTTTTTTTAAATTATTGAATAGGCCTTTGTTGAGGTTAATGCTTGGAATCAGTGTAGAGATTTTATGCCTTAGAATGCACATTTTAACGGTTAAAGTAATTAGTTGAAAGTAAAATTAATCCTTTGCAGAAAGAATGTTAGGTTTGAAACATAATTTTTAAACCTTTAAATAAATATTTTAAGAATCATAATGGGTGTTTTAAGGCTTTAAGATGATTCTAAATTTGTGTTTAAAAAAAGTGATGGGTTGGACAGATCGCATGTATATGCCGGTCTCACATGAGATCCACCGTTCTCCACTAACTTGATCTACAATGAGTTGTGACTCTGAAAAGGCATATAAGATTTGGGCTTCAATATTATGGCATATTCTTAACTCCAAGATCAAGGCTTGGTACTAAGCTTCAATGTTGATGTTGCAAAATCAAATCGAACATGTTAATGCAAGTATTAAAATTCTTAACAATGATATTGACTTTAAACATATTATCGAACATGCCTTATCATGTAGTTTGGAGAAGGATGGTAAGGATGTGTCTAATTACGATGGTTTAAGGTTTGGAACAGTTCACGAGGAGGTTGATATGAAGTGTTTGAGGCTTCATTTACGGTGTGGAACCATGCCTTGAACGAGGAAAGGCATAGGATTGAAGTTGTTCGAACAAGGCTACATGAAAAGAGCAAACATAATGCTGCGGGGGGTCTACTCGTTCGAGCATCATAGTGCTCATTCGAGCAGAAGTTGAAGCAGCAGGTAGTAGGTTCTGGAAGATGTTGCTCGAACGAGCATGGTAGGCTCAAACGAGCAGCTACCTCGAATGTTGTTTTGGACTGTTTTAACCACGTAAAAGGCATTGAAAGGTTGTGTAACTCCTTATTTAATGCTATGTTAATGTAATGGTTATTGCTATACATTATTGTGGGTGTTATTGTAGGTTTAGTGTGAGATAGAGAGTTCTAGAATGATGTACTCCTTGCCTATAAAAGGATACATGATTCATAGAATCAAATTACCACACACGTACAACATATTAAGTGAGGGCTATTTCTTTGTAAAAAGCTTGAGAATGTTCTTCTTTGATTTAGTTTTGTGATCTTGAGAAGTTATTCTCAAAATAGGGGAAGGTTATTTATAATGTATTGTTGAATCATTATAAATAAACTTCTTTTAAGGCAGAGATATCCAAGATACCTCATATACACATTATGTCCATTTTCTTATTGTTTCTTTGTGTTTAACATCTTGTTTTTCATTTAGATAATCGATTATAGCTTTCCTTTTAGAACAAAATATTCTATTCTCACCCGATAGAAGATAAGATTAGTAGGTAAGTTCACAGGTACTAGCCCATTGGTCTCAACAATAAAATCAGCTAAGGCCTGTGCTTTGATGACACTTCTCAGTTCCATTTCCCTCTCGAAGATCGCCAACTAGTTAGACTAGTCTACAACTACGGAAGATTGGTTTCTTCCTTTAATCGTCTTTTTCAACAATTGTTTAGTCCGCACTGTGACTATGTGTGATTGAAAGCAAGGCTCTGGTTTTTTATTTATATGACCATAGTAAAGACGATCTTCTCGATCATACAATACTATAAATGAACAGGAAAATTTCACATGACGGTTTTATAGAGTGTCACCGCATGTAGCATTTTTATAGGTTAAAATGTATTTGTGTGTTGATATTCAAAAGATTGTATCATACTACTCTTTACACATGCGCAAAACTTAAAGCATCAAAACTAGAACACAAATATTTTTTTTTTTTGGAATAAAAACTAGTAAAACACAAGTCCCTCAAATTACAATAATAAATCGACCACTTGAAACACAAGAACAATTTAAAAAAGGAAAAATAACCTAGAATAATCCAAATTATTATGATTTTTTCCTACAACAATCTCACCTATTGATTAACCATGAATAATCCCAACTTTGAGGGGCATTTTTCAAGAGTAAACCCGGTGATCGGATGACTTGCTATAGCAAGTGTTATTTTTTTTTAAAAAAAGATAGATTAAAATAAAATGTGGAAAAAAATGTTTAAAAATATTTATAAAAAATTTATAATTTTTTATTTTTATGTAAATTATCAAAAATATTTTCTAATTTTAAATTAATATTTAATTTATTTTTTTGGTGAATTATCTATTATAGCAGGTCATCGGGTTAACCAAGTTTACTCTAGGAAAATACCCCTCAAAGTTAGGATTATTCATGGTTAATCAATAGGTGGAATTATTGTAGGAAAATCATAAATAGTTTGAATTATTCTAAGTAATTTTTCCTATAAAAAAAGTAGTTGGAAAAGGTTAAAATGGTAAAGAAAGAAGTGACATCCAAAAGCATTAGTATTGTAGTACAACTTTAACATACGTGGTTCTGAGAAAGTGATAATGAGTGGCACTCATTAGCCATCCCCACTTCACACCTGGACTCCATCTCCACGTCATCTACTGCTGCTACCTCTATTTTCGTGAACTTCAAATCTCAAATTATCATAACATTTCTCAACGGTCTAATTTTTAATTTGCTGTTTTTTTCTATAATACTTGCTGCCGAATGTGACATGTTGTGTGGGAAAATGTCACTATCAGTAGCAACTATTATTGAACGAAAGAAGTATAATGACAGTAGAACAAATTAGCTTATTAAACAATTTTAACTTATTTTTATATAATTAGTTGGTTGGGTTATCAAATCAGTTAATGTCAGTGTTTGGTGAACTACCTGATTGAAATAACTTATTGATATAAATAAGTTGTTTTTGAACAAACTAATCATAACAACGAACTCAAAATCAGATGGTAAAATCAGTCACTATAATCAGCCATCATGAACCAGTTATTGATCGTTCGTCAAACACCCTCTATATATGTATTTAGTCTGAATATTAACAATTTTATAATAATTAATAAGAAAATAAGCTCATTATATAGGTTTGTATCATAGTGAGACAATCTCATACAAGACGAACTATAAATAAATACAATTAATTGTGAATTACAACCTCTATGTTTAGGCCTTTTGCAAATTACAGCCGCGAAGTTTTTTTGCGAATTACAGCCACCATATTTTAAAAGTGACCACCATTTCGGCCAAATGACCGATTATGACCGTTGACCACCAATTTTACCTTTGACTTTCATTTTTTCGAATTTTACTTGTTTTTTTACTTTTCTTTTTTTCTTTTTTCATTTAATTTTCTTTTCTCATTCTCTCCTTCTCCTTCTTCTTCATCTTCTTCATTTCTATTCTTCATCTTCTTCATCCCTATTCTTCATCAAACTTTCCATAAATGTGAAATTTTGTTTTAAAAACATACAACTCATCATCTACTACAGTACCAAAATCTCAGAATTGAGAAATTCTGTTGAGTAAAATCAAAAATGGCCACCATGATAACTCCCAAAACATCAAACTTCACCTTCCTCATCTCTTTCAAATCCACCTTCACCTCAAATCCTCATTTCTCAATTCCATCGCGTATTACCAAAAAACCTTTCTCAATCAGATGTTCGAGGGACCCACCACCAGAAATTCACAAATTCTGGGATTGGCTTTCTAACAAAGGCATTATCTCTGCAAAATGCCCCCTAAAACCAGCCATTGTTTCTCAAGGTTTGGGTCTAATAGCCTTAAAAGATATAGCCAAAAACGAGGTCGTTTTAGAGGTGCCAGAGAAGTTTTGGATAAACCCAGATACTGTTGCTGCTTCACAGATTGGGTCTGTCTGTAATGGGCTTAAACCTTGGGTTTCAGTTGCTTTGTTTTTGATAACAGAGAAGAAGATTGCTGATTTGTTGGTTTAAATACCACCCAACAAATTATGGATTAATAAAGGTTCAATCTTGAATAATTTACTGGGTAATAAAGGTTCAATCTTGAACAATTTACTGGATTTGTTGGTGGTTACTCTCATTTATGAACCTTGTCACGTAAAACCATGACAATTATGGATTAATAATTTTGTTGGTGGTTTCAATCATTTCTAGGTTGCAAAAATTAGGAAATAATGAGGATAAAATTGGTTTGGACTTTGGAGAAAAATTGGGTATTTGAGGATTAATGAGAATTTTGAAGTTTATTAGGGACGATGAAGAAGAAGAACGAGAGCAATTTGGAGGTGGAAGAGCAATTTTAAGCTCTTTAATGTTCAACAATGGAGGTGGAGTAATTGGGGAAGAAGAAGGAGAGAGAACGAGGAAGAAAAATTAAATGAAAAAAGAAAAAAAAATCTAAAAAAAAAGTAAAATGAGGAAAAAAGAAAGTCAAAGGTCATTTTGCTAGTCAACGGTTATAACCGGTCATTTGGCCGAAATGGTGGTCACTTTTAAAACTTGGTGGCTGTAATTTGCTAAAGGCCTAAACAGAGAGGCTGTAATTCACAATTAATTCAAATAAATAAATATGATTGAAAATCTAAAAATAAATAATACTCCCTATTTTTCTTTTTTTCTTTTAATGATACTCCCTATTTTTCTAATTAAGTGTTTAATTTAATTTGATACATTTATATGGTAAAAAAATAAAATATAAGTATGTGATTTGATTATAATAGGAGGTCGGAGTAGATATAAGGACACTTAATTTAATTCCTCAGGAGGGAGGGGATATTACAAAATATTGTTTAGGATTCTTCGTAACATTGTCATTTCTTTCAATTATTGATACAGGATTTTAAAACCAAATGAAGTATTACAATGTAAAAATTAATAAAATCTAAACCATTTTGTCCATAGCATCTTTTGTGCATCCATATTTAAATTTTCTTATTTACTCATTATTTTTAATTTTTCATTTTTCATCTTTCACTTCACTATGATATTTTTATTATTTTTTATTTTTTATTTTTTATAGCTAAACTTTGTACTTTTCAATCATAATGTTTCAAATGATTTTAGAATTGTGTTATTAAAAATGACAATCAATTTGTATTGGCTTACGAAGTAAAAATTTAAAATTTATTATCAAAATATAATCACAAAAAGTAATGAAGTGCAAATTACTTAATCTGAGAAAACATTACAATTAATTGACTTAATTGGATGAGTTAAAATTATAGATTGATTGTCAAGTAATTACTAATTTAGATAGTTTGTTTGACTAATTGAAAGTTAATACAATTTGTCTTTACTAGATCGGTTTTTAATGAAGATGTTTGTAAAATTAAATACTAGTAGCTAGTTTTCTTAAAAAATAGGGTTTAAAGGCAAAACTTATAAAAAAAAATTGAATATAGATTGTCATGGATTTGGTTTCCCTCTAATTGTGTCTTGGCTCATGATTATCCTTGTATGGTATTTGACAAATAACTTTTTGTTTGACCTTTAATTTTTAGCTTTTCAGTAGGTAAATAGTCAAAAAAGTATTTGATAAATGAATTCTAAGGTAGATAAAAATTATTACTTAAAGTCAAAATTAATTAAAAAAACTACAATGATTACTTATACATTGTTTTTGGTTTTTTAACCTAACTAAAACACTTTCGCTTAATGATAACTTGTCCAATACTTTCAGCTCGTTAAATTAACATCCAATCCACAACTATTTTCTGTACAAACCCTAAAATAATTGTTCATATTAACATTATGTATCTAAAATCTAAAAAAAACCAACAAGCTAATTACGAGTGTAATTACTCATAAATTTATCACACTTTTTTTAGCCCATTTTATACATTTAACCCTTTTTTTGTCGAGTAATGACACCTATACTCCGTTTTTAATTCACGTCACATAGTCTAATTTTATTTTCATTTTATCCACAAATGTATTCTATTTTTCTTAAACTATTATTTTATTCACTTTTATTAATTTCAAATTAATTTTAATTAGGTAAATTTAGTGGAAGAAGGACTAGTAAAGGACTATGAAACATGACCCAAATGCTATGAGAGTTTGCTAAAATAAAAAACGAAATAAAATCTAGCACAATCCATATTATATTCCTTATGAATATAATAAGTTTAAAATCTGAAAATTAAAAATCAAAATTTTGATCTTTGAACTACCATCTTTATCTCTAAAAAATGAATTAATAATGTTACTATTATTGTCTCCCCACTTTCTCTCTCTATGTCTTGTTTTATATCTTATGTTTACTTGTCTTCTTTCAAAGTTTGGAGTAATTTCAAATTCTTCAAGTAATTTCTCTACTATTTTTAGTACTACTACTACTATTACCACTTGTACCCTCACTCTATTCTGCCTGCTTAAACTTACTAATTCTTCTTATCTCTTCATCCATTTTAAATTCTCTTGACCGTTTACCAAATTAAATTTCTGGGTTTTTTTTTTCCCAATTTTCAAAAATTTCATCTGGGTTTCTCTCAAAAACATCAAATTCAAGCTTAAACCTTTACATTTATGGTTGTTTTTTAGAGAGAGAAAGTTGATTGAAGTTTGAAGATCAAGCTATTGTATTTTGGGTTGCTTTTGTATTGAGAAAAAGATACAAGTTTCTATAACTTTTGAGCTTAAAGGTTAGTTCTTCAGAGGTTAGAATCTGTTGCTTTACAAAAAATTAAACCTTTTTATCAAATATAATTTTGATTAATTCACACTTTAATCTTCCTTTTCTTACTCTAATTCTCAATTTTGTATAATTTTTGCATTTTCTTTGTCTAATTGTACTTGTATTTGATTATTTAAGGAGGAATTTTGTGGAAATAAGTGTTTAATTTTGCTTTCTTAGGCTTTAAATTTGCTTATAAATTTAGTGGGTTTGGTAGAAAAAATTCAAATTCACTCCATATATTAGTAGATAAAGACGTATTCCGTCTCTTGAAAGCAAAGACAAAAACCCCACAAAATAAGGTATACATGGATTAAATTTGACAAAAGATAGATGGAATCTCTTTTGTAACTTGTCTTTATAAGTAATATTAACCACTCAATTAGATCTAATACAACTTGGGTTTAGCTTAAATTTACAATTGAAAGCTAAAGCTTACATTTTGTGGTCTCACCAAAATACCCTTTTGTTTCATCCATTTTTATCTTTATTATACTGTATGAGTAGTTATGATTAGGAGTATTAGTTAATTGATAATTTTTTTAATAAATATTTTGGATAAGGATTTGAGAATCCTGAATTGATGATTATGTAATTATAATGTAATCGTGATATATTGTGCGAAAAAGTGTAACTATAAGCTGTAAGTAATTACAATGAAACAAGAGTCTAGAAATGAAGTCTATAATCAACATTGAAAGACAATTTTGAAAAAGGGTAGTTTGGTCATTGTGTTGCGCCGACGATCTTTTCCCTCAAACGGCCTTAGATTAGTCTAAAAGTCAAAAACCATCAATATCAATCAAATGACTATGATATCTAAACCTCTACTCTTATTTGGCTCATATTTTGCTAAGAAAAAAGATTTTATCTTTCATGTGAGTTAGGAATTAGGAGTAGTAGTTGATTTTTTCACATTTTTACTACACAAGTAGTAGTGGGGCTTTTTTTATACAATTATGTACTTTGTTTTCTTTTAGTGGGCGGTTATTTTATTGTGTAATAAAACGGGCTTTCTGTGATACTTCATATTACAATATTCTAGTTCTAGACACCATTCATTCTGTCTTCTCCTCTTTGTTCTTCCCTATCCTCATATATACTAATCTATGTACCTAACTACTCCACTTTATCATGATTTGATCCATTTTTCTATGTGGGTTTTTCCCATTTAGATTGATTCCCTATACACTTTCCCATTGAGCTCATAGTTTACATAATTGTATTGCAGTATCTGGTGATCAAGTGAATAATTAGAGTTTGATCAATAAAGAAGCTATGGTGGAAGAAAATGAGCATCAAGAGAGTTTTGTGGATGATCAGACGGCGGAAGAGTGGTTACTACATGCCCAAGAGAGAGTTCCTGTGGCACTCAATAAAGCAAGACAAGTTAAGGGGTTTCCGGGGAGATGGAAGATGATCATATCGAAATTGGAGCAAATCCCTACGCGTTTATCAGATTTATCGAGTCACCCTTGTTTCTCGAAGAACACGCTTTGTAAGGAGCAATTGCAGGCTGTTTCTAAGACCTTGAATGAGGCAATTGAGTTAGCTGATTTGTGTATTCAGGAGAAGTATGAAGGGAAGCTTCGTGTGCAGAGTGATCTCGATTCATTGTCGGGTAAATTGGACTTGAATCTTCGAGATTGCGGTCTGTTGATCAAGAGTGGGGTCCTTGGTGACACTTCAATGCCTTCTGTTTCATCGAGCTCGTCTTCATCAACGGAATCCGAGCTGACTGCTCATAGCAACATTCGGGAGTTGCTCGCTCGCCTCCAAATTGGGCATTTGGAGGCTAAACACAAGGCCCTCGACACTCTCGTGGGGATCATGAAGGAGGATGAAAAGAATGTGTTATCTGTTCTAGGAAGAAGCAATATTGCTGCATTAGTGCAGCTTCTTACAGCAACTTCTCCTAGAATTAGAGAGAAAACTGTGACCGTTATATGTTCATTAGCCGAATCAGGTTCTTGTGAAAATTGGTTGGTATCAGAAGGTGTTCTTCCACCTCTTATAAGGCTTGTAGAGTCAGGAAGTTTAGTGGGTAAAGAAAAGGCTACGATTTCTCTTCAAAGGCTATCCATGTCACCTGAGATAGCTCGATCAATTGTGGGCCATGGCGGGGTTAGGCCCTTGATTGATATGTGCAAGGTAGGTGATTCTGTTTCGCAAGCGGCTGCAGCGTGCACGCTAAAGAACATATCAGCCGTTCCTGAGGTAAGACAAGCTCTTGCCGAGGAAGGGATTGTTAAAGTGATGATCAATCTTCTCGATTGTGGGCTTTTGTTAGGATCTAAAGAATATGCAGCTGAATGCTTGCAGAATCTCACTGCAAGCAATGAAGCCCTCAAAAGATCGGTTGTTTCCGAGGGTGGGATTAGAAGTTTATTGGCTTACCTAGACGGGCCTTTACCTCAAGAGTCCGCAATGGGTGCATTGAAGAATTTGGTAGGATCGGTTTCGATTGACTTGTTGGAATCGCTTGGGTTTCTTCAGAGATTAGTACATGTTCTGAAATCTGGCTCTGTAGGCGCCCAGCAAGCGGCTGCATCAGCAATTTGTAAGATTTGTAACACTGCCGAGGTGAAAAAAATGGTGGCCGAGGCTGGTTGTATTCCGTTGCTTGTTAAGATGCTCGAGGCGAAGGCAAATGGTGCAAGGGAGGTTGCAGCACAGGCACTATCAAGTTTAATAACACTTCCCCATAATTGTCGGGAAGTGAAGAAGCATGACAAGAGCGTGCCAAATTTAGTCCAATTACTCGACTCGAACCCCCAAAATACGGCCAAGAAATACGCGGTGACATGTCTTCTTTCTCTCTCGTCTAGCAAAAGATGCAAGAAGCTCATGGTCTCGTATGGAGCTATTGGGTATCTAAAGAAGTTGACGGAGATGGATGTTCCTGGTGCCAAGAAATTGCTCGAGCGTTTGGAACGAGGGAGACTCAAGAGCTTGTTCAACAGGAAATGAGGCAACATCTACCCAAGTTTGCTTCTTTTTCCTTTGTTTTCTAGTATATGATATTGTCCTTGTTTCATAGCCTATATGAAACAAACTATGTTCAAATGTAAACTAGCTAAGTGTGTTGTATGTGCTAATTATGTGTAACCATGTACTTATAATTGCATCCTTTCTTTGTGTGCAATTTTAGAAATAATTTATAGTTTGGTGATCCAACCTCAAAACAAATTTCAGCCAAACCATCTGTAATCCCTTGATCATCACAAGTTAGTAGATCCTGAATTTAGTTGCAAGAGCGCTGACTGTCACATGATTCATCAATGTACTTGTGAATCGCAAATAAAAAAGTGAATTATGGTAAATTTTAAGCTATTTAAGAGTCATTTTGAGCGAAACATAAATTTAAAAAGTAAATTAATTGGCGAATTATGTTAGATCATTCAGGAGGTGGGTTGTTGAAACGGTAAAACTAATCTTATCATGTACTTATAGTTTGGAATTTAATTGTCTAGAGATAAATTAGAAGTAAACACTTTGCTTGAAGTTGGTTGGTCAAGGAACAAATTTTCCAAACTCTAATTTGATTAATTCAATGGTTTAATCATTGGTGTGGTGCTTTAAACTCAAATTGGTATGCAGTTAGATAATTATTAGTACACTGAAAGACAGTCTAAGGTTGAAGAAGTTAAGTAATTACAATCATTAAAATTGAATGACATCAGCCTCCACTTCAGATCAGTTCGTTAGTCTTTATTTGATGAAGGCTTCTTTTTTCTAGCTAACTTGTCACTTAAGTCTTCTTTCGTCTTTCTTAACTTAGATGTAAGTCAATTACTTCTGTCTATTTAAATTTGTTACATTGTGACTAAATTGCTCTCAAGTTGGAGAGGATACACTAATGTCCTTTGCACTTGTACGGGCGGAGGAAAGAGTATAGACTTTTTTTTTCTTTATGCTTAGATATTAAGGTCCTTTGTCAACTATAGTTTTCGCAAATAATTAATGTTAAAAGATTTTGAACCCCAAACCAATAATATAAGAGGAAACACGTCATCAACTAAGCTACTCTTGAATTATGAACTATAAGGAGTTTGTTACTATATGTGGTCCTGTCAATCGAGCATCTTCAATGGACCTAGAACCGCCCCTGATACTTTGTTTGCATTGAAGGAATTAGAGGGGAAGAAAGGGGAGAGATTAAAAAGAATAATATTCAATGAAATTAGTTCCTTTTATTTTTGTTAATAACTAAATATCTCAATTTGTTTTCCTAATTTTAAACAAAACAAGGAAAACTTATCTTAGATTGTCTATGTACATGGACTCAAATATGTGATTAATTATTAGCAGAATCAAGCTTACTGCTAAAAGTAGTAATTAGCTAATACAGAACTAAAAAAAGTGTAAGAGATTCACACTAGTACTAGTATAATCATACAACTTTATTAAGAAAAGTTGATCAATAATACCGCCCTTGTAGTAGTATATCTGGGCTCTTGCAAGCCTATATGCGTTCATTAGTATTAACTTAACACAAATTTTTACTTTTGAAAGCCCAGTTCAATTCTATATATATATTGTTACAACTCTAAATATAGATTTGGGTTGGACTTTTGAAAGTCGTCTTTACAAAAGGCGGTCTCTCAAAAGAGCACCTGCTTACTTAATATATTTTAATGAGAATTCTGCATATTTTTGCTTTAAATAAAGAAAATACACAAAAACTTGTGTGAGACCACCTCACTTGTGAGACGCATCTTATTGGGCCGATCCAATTGTACTTTTTTTTTACCAATTTCACAAATTAAAATGTCAATTTCAAGAGTTAAAAGACCAATTTTAAGACTTAAAAGACCAATTTCAAGAACTTGAAATTGGCATTTTAAGCATGCAATTTGACAATTTTAAGACTTAAAAGGTCCATTTTAATACTTAAAAAACCAATTTTAAGACTAAAAATATCAATTGCAGGACATTAAATTCTCATTTCAACTTTATAATATGATTTCTCAAACATTAAAGTTGATATTAAAAACATTAAAATTGACCTTTTAAGTCTTAAAATTAAATAGGATTTTTAAGTTTTGAAATTGTTCTTTTAACTCTTGAAATTAGTATGTCAAATATTTTTTAAAAAGTTATTGGGCCTGGGCTAGTTGCACGGCTAAGGCCGTCTAACAGGAGAGTTACTGAAGAAAAAATCTTTTATGGTCTTGGTGCACATTATTTTTAGTGTAGGCTCACCTTAAATGGTATTACAATAGTAAGTATTCTTGTTTGACAAGTACAATCAAGTACAATCATTGGGACATACTTGTTATGTTATTATTAGGTTGGTGCGTATAAAATAGCGTGGACTATACAAATTTTACTTAAATAAAGTGTTAATTGGCTTTTTTTATTTCAGATTGACAAAACTGATATTTTAGGAAATTAACATATAAACAAATAGTTTGTTGGGTTTATTATTTTGTTATTTCAAGGGAAAATTATAAAAAAATATCTATTCTATACCCTCTTGCAAAAAACTACATATTCTAAGTTTTTTTTTGTTTTTTTTTTTTTTTTGTAAAAAACTACCTATATGATCCACACGTATGCAAAACACTACCGGGTAACAGAATCTGTTTGTTGAGCATCAAGTTTGGTTTGACCAAACACGTTTTTGCACATGATGTTACTAATTGCACATAAGTGACGATTGTTTCGCTCTCTATAGCTTATTCCTTCCATTCTCTTTACTTCTCACTATTCATGGAGTTAACCTATGCCTGCAGTGGCAGATCCAACATTTAGAGTCTCCTGAAGCACCAACAAATGGACGAAATTTCGTCAGAGGTTCATTTGTAAAATTAACAACTAAAATATTTTTTAAAAGACTTGTAGAAGCGCAATGAAAGTTAATGTTCCGTCATTTATCGGGGTTAAATTTTGAAGTGTTTTTCTTTCTTTCTCTTCATATTGAGAAGGAATAGATAATAGATTAGGATTAGACTTATCTCCACTTTCTTTACTTAAGGGTTGGTAAAAAAAAGAAGCAATATTTCTTGTTTTCTCTTCATTATATTGATTATTGAATTCTTGCAAGAACATCAAACACATTCACATTTCACAAATGTTAAATTATTCAATAAGTCAAATATTCAATTACTCAAAGAAGATAAACAAAAATTCAAGAAACATTCAATCATCAAAATTAACAAACACATTTACATATTAACATTAACAAATATTCAAATATTCAATAATTCAAATAACTTAAAAAAAATGAAAAAATAACATTCTAACAAAATTCAAAAATCAAGATTAAGATTAAGATAAAGAAAAGTAAAACATCATGATTATAGATTAAGATTAAAGATGAGAACATAAAGAATTAAACATTAAGATTAAAAATGAGTAAAAATATCTTTAAAAAACAAAATTTTGATTTTAGGGTTTTTTTAGAGAAGAGAGGAGACAACCGACAGGAGAGTGGCAGCGGATAGGGTAGCGGCAGCCGGCAGGCAATAGTGTACGGAAACGGCAGGCGGCAGGCGCAAGAGTAGGGTATTTAGAGTAGTTTTGCTTTTCTTAGAGGAAAAGAGAGTAAGGGATATGTTGATAATATGAACACGGTATTTCGACCCCTAATAGACTTACGTACATCAGAATTTTTTTTAATGTTTTTTTTAAAATCCCCCTGGGGCACGTGCCGGGGTGCCCATGAGTGGATCCGCCACTGTATGCCTATAATAATTCATTCAAGGTAAAGATATAACATTTACTCTTGTAATCTATCATTAAGTTATTGCTCTTCATTGATCGCATCAAACCAAACCTATAATTTCTTCTTCTCTCTACTACACGTATTTATGCTTCTCACATTTTCTTACTCTTCGAAATTCTCTAATTTTATCACACTAATCACATTACCAAGTAATCTTCAATACAATTTCTTCGTTCTTTAATTTGTAAAATGGCTAAAAAGAGGAGAGTGGTGAAGAGAATCAGAGTTGATTTCGAATGAGTAACTAAACAAAAGTATTATATTTTCCTTATAGTTCCTGATTGATTTCTAGGGCTTAATTGATTGACTTATCCTTAATCTTGATTTTGTTTTTTTTTTATTTTTGATTTTGATTTTTGCTTATTTTGTGTGTTTAATTGTAGAAACTTTGCTTACTATAATTCAGTCTATCAGATAATGAAGCCAATCAACATTAAATTGTGTTGTGGGTGTTTTTTTGTGATTAAGAATTACAAGAAAGAATATAGACAATCAAGTCTTAGTTTGCATCCTAACACCAAAAAGGTTTGTTACCATAAAATAGCAGATTGGATTAGGAAGGACTTATGATTTGATGAGGTTGATAGAAAATGGTATAGAAGGTATGGGAAGAAAACAGTTGAATCTAGAATATTGGATCACATGCAATTTGTCCATGAAGCTTACCATGTGCAGATTTATGCCAAGACTTATGGGCCTAGGTTCCATGGCATGCCAAGTCATAAAATATGGCTTGCTGCTATGCCATTTACTAAAACTAAGCGGCCCAAGCCCAATTTACTAACTTATCAAAGAAGAGGCAAAAAGAAGGATGTTAATGTTGAGGTGTCACTAGGAAGGAATATTTCGGTTATTGAAATTAATGAGCCATTATAGAGTTAAGCAGGGGTAAAGAAGGAATAAAATGTTTTTGCTTGTATGAGTGGACAATGGTTTTCTTTATTATAAATAATGGGTGCTTTAATGCTGTAATCATGCAAAAAGAAATTGATACAAAGCTAAGGCTGTTTAAGAGTGTGCTGAGTACTCGAAATTTCAAAGTTCTCCCCTTAATTATGTTTGTTCTTATTTTATTTTTTTTTGCTCTTTTTCTTCTCTGAGATTCATACCAAATCTGGTATCAGAGCAAGTATGGTGAACAATACCCAACGTATTGATCGTCTAGAGGGCGAGATATGAGCAATTCCCCGTTGGATCAACTCCGAGATGGATCGAATCCGTTCGGATTCAAACCTAACCACCTAGAACCTTACATCCTAAATCAACACCATCACCCATAACCATGGACTACCGAAATGTCGACCCTTAGTCAAACCATACAAATTTTGAGTGATAAACTCACTAACCTAGAATTTTCGAACCCCTTAATCCAAAACCAACAAAATACGCCTGCCCTAAACACACCCACACAAAATACCCCACCACTTGAATTCTCGACCCTTGAAGGAGAACCTATATCCCAAGAAGAATATGCCGTCGAAGGGAGAAGGAACTGGAGAAACAAGAGGGACTTACCTGTATTTTATGGCGATGACCCGAATGGCTGGATTTTACAAGCTGAACGCTACTTCACTTTCTATGGCTTGAGTGAAAAAGAGAAGGTGGAATCCGCCATTGTTAGTCTGGAGGGAACAGCTTTACAATGGTTTCATTGGGAGCATCAGCGGAGGCCTATTATGCATTGGGAAGAATTAAAAGGGCTGGTTCTAAGACGGTTCCGACCCAATGAGGAGGGGACCCTACACGAATAGTGGATGATGGTAGAGCAGACGAACACAATGGCAGAGTATAACTTTGCGTTTGTGGAAAAGACGAACCCGTTGGGGGAGATACCGAAAAAATTTCTAATGGGGGCGTCTTTTAAGGGTTTAGAGGAGAATGTGAAGAGGGAGTTAAGACGTTTTGAGCCTATAAGCCTTGACCATGTTATGTCATTGGAAGTAAAAATTAATTTGAAACAAAACCCAAAACCATTAAATACCCACCAATTTCAAAACCCACAAAACACTCCTAAACGACAACTGTCCCACCTCAGGCCCCCACCCGTACACTTGCTCATTTCCACTAAAACTCCAATTCCTTTTCAAAACTCACCAAAAATTATCCTTACTCACCTCCCATTTTACCTTCACCAAAAACCTTTTCCCACCACAACCTACCTTACCAACCCACGACCACTAACCCGAATAGTGGCCGGATGAAGTTAACACACAGGGATATAATGGAGAAAAGGGAAAGGGGTTGTGTTTCACCTATGTTGAAAAGTGGTCTCGAACCACGTTTGCAAAAACCAAAGGGAGCTTAATTTGATTTTTGGCTCTGGAGAGGTGGAGGACGAAGGAGACGAGGAAGAGGTAAGAATCGAGGATGGAGCTTCTTTAGCCATGGCAGAAATATCATTGAGTTTAGTGGGAGGAATATCTCATCCTCAAACAATGAGAATGAAAGGGGAAATCAATAGGCAGGAGGTGATTGTAATGATCGATTCAGGAGCCACAAACAACTTTATCTCCGTTGCAACGGTGAACCGGCTTCAGTTACATAAAACTGAGGATGATCGTTATGGGGTGATTTTTGGGAACGTCGAGAAGATCTTCGGCAAGGGGAATTGTCGTGAGGTGAGAATGACAATATAAGGGGTGGATATAGTGGAGGATTATCTGATTTTGGGACTAGGCAATTGTGACATTATTTTGGGGATGCAATGGTTGGAGAAATTAGGGGAGGTAGTGATCAACTGGAAGAAATAATTGATGAAATACCACTAGAATAGGGTTGAACGGATATTGAAAGGTGGCCCTGCCTTGGAATGGTCCAAGACTTCGTTAAAGGTGATAAGGAGGACTTGGAGTAAGGAGGATCAAGGAATATTGGTCGAGATTAATCAAGTGGATAGCAAGGGGACTCAACCATTGGAGGATCAAGGAATTCTTAGATGAGTTGTATGGGGCCTGAATTTTCACTAAACTTGATCTGAAATTTGGGTATTACCAAATCTGGATGAAGGAGAGACCCATACCCAAAACAGCTTTCCGTACCCACGAAGGACATTAGGAGTTCATGGTAATGCTCTTCGGATGACGAACGCACTAGCCACATTCCAGTCTCTGATGAACCATATTTTTCGTCCTTATTTGCGATAATTTGTGTTGGTATTTTTTGACGACATCCTTGTCTACAGAACATCCGAAAAATGAACACCAGGAGCATTTGGGTATTACATTGACAGTTTTGAGGAAGAACAGGGCAAATGTGAAATCGGGGTTGAAACCGTGGCGTATTTGGGGCACGTAATATCTGGAGAGGGTGTGTTAATGGATAAAGGTAAGATCTCAGCTATGCTTTCATGGAAAATACCCTCAAATTTGAAAGTTGCGGGCCTTCTTTGGTCTCACGGGGTATTACTGGAAGTTTATCAAGGGGTATGCTTCAATTGCAAGGTCGTTGATGGAGCAACTTAGAAAGGATGCGTGGGGGTGGAATGAAGAAGCCACAACAGCCTTTGAACACTTGAAAAAGGCTACGACGGAAGCACCGGTGTTAGCATTACCCTATTTTACTAAACAATTCATCATCGAGACGGATGCTTCAAACGGAGGTTTGGGAGCTATTTTGATGCAGGAATCACATCCTACAACCTATTTCAGTAAGACAATGGGCAACCGTGCTAGTTTAAAACTGATATACGAGAAGAAGTTGATGGCAATCGTTTTTGTTGTCCTCAAAAGGAGACATTACTTGTTGGGGCGGAAATTTGTTGTCAAAACTGACCAGAGCAGCTTGAGATTCCTCTTATGCCAGCGAGAAGTGGGAGTAGAGTGCCAAAAATGGTTAATGAAAATTATGGGGTTTGATTTTGAGATCGTGTACAACTCGGGCTCATCAAACAGGGCTGCTGATGCTCTATATTGTAAGTCAGATGATGAAGTCTTCTTGGGAGCTTTGTGTAGTTCCCATGGTATTGATTGGAAGGCAATTGATGATTTAGTAAGGAACGATGCAATTTTGGGGCTGATAATTTAGAAAATTGAAGCTAGAGAGGAATTGTTAAATGGGTTCACAGTAGAACATTCACAACTCTGGTACAAAGGAAGGTATGCCTTGCCTAAAACATCTCCTTTTATTAGCACTTTGCTATATGAGTATCATGGCTTGTCGTTGGGTGGACATATGGGAGAACACAAAACGTACTCGAGGATCGCTGTTGAATGGTTTTGGGAGGGTATAAGGAAACAAATTGTGGATTATGTGAAGAGTTGCGGAGTCTGCAAAACTTAGAAATTCTCATCCTTGAGGTCTAACATGTCTTTTACAACCCCTATCTATACCAACTCTAGTATGGGAAGTTGGGAACACGTGACCATGAATTTTGTTGAAAGGCTTCCGAAATCATAGGGTAAGGATATGGTGGTAGATAGGCTTACAAAGTATACTCACTTTATAGGGTTGAAACATCCCTTTACCACCATCACAGTGGCAACTGCCTTCATCATAGAAGTTGTTAGGCTTTATGGATTTCCCACATCCATCATCTCTGACCGTGATAAAGTATTTTTGAGCTTGTTTTGAAGGGAGCTCTTTAAGTTGCAAGGGACTTGGCTCAAAAGGAGCACAGACGACCAATCCAAGTGGTCAACAAGACCTTGGAGACGTAATTACGGTGTTTTATAAATGGTAAGCCTAAGCAATGGATGAATTGGCTACAGTGGGTAGAGTACAGTTACAACACAACCACTAAACTCTTTCCCTTTCAAGCTTTGTATAGGAGGGTACCTCCACACATTTCTCGAATGAGTCATGGTAGTACTGCAGTAGGGAGTTTAGAGGCTAAGTTGTCCGCAAGAGGTGCAATGCTAGAACTTATGTTCCATTTTCTTCGGCCACAACAAGTCATGAAATCACAAGCAGATAAGAAGAGGCGGGACATATCATCCACTCAGGATGATTGGGTATATGTCAAGTTACAACCATATAGGCAAAGGTCCTTGGTCCGGAGGAACAATGAAAATTTGACACCAAGGTTCTATGGCCCATATAAGGTAGTGAGGAGAATTGGTCCATCGGTTTACGAGCTGCAGCTTCCCAGTCATAGTCGAAATCATCTGGTTTTCCATGTTTCTCAATTGAAGCAATCATATGGTACCCACCCACCTGTATTGGAGATGAATTGGAGATGAAAGATGCACCCAAAGCCTTACTCAAATGGAGGTATAATTCTGCTGGACAACTTGAAGTCCTGGTTCAGTGGGACAAACTTCCTGAATCTGACTCCACATGGGAAGAAGCGACTTTCCTAGATGCCCTGTACCCAGACTTCCACCTGGAGGACAAGGTGTTGCTTCTTACGCCGGGTATTTCTATGCCATTTACTAATACTAAGCAGCCTAAGCCCAATTTACTCACTTATCAAAAAAGAGGCAAAAGAGAATGTTAATGTTGAGGTGTCACTAAGAAGGAATCTTTCTGGTAAAGAGGGAATGAAACGTTTTTGCTTGTATGAGTGGACAATAGGTTTATCGATTATAAATAATGGGGTGCTTTAATGTTGTAATCATGCAAAAAGAAATTAATACAAAGCTAAGGAAGTTTTGGAGTGTGCTGAGTACTAGAAATTTTAGCGTTTTCCCCTTAATTCTGTTTGTTCGGTTTTTTTTTTTTTTTTTTTTTTTGCTCTTTTTCTTCTCTGAAATTCATACCACTTGTCTCTACATTGCCTAAACCTCTACCACTCCTTTAGGAAGATGTCTGGCAGTTGTACGGGTGTTCAAGGAAAGAAAGTGTGAAAATCGTGACACAGATGGACATAACAAAAAAATGCAAGAACCCTTTAAATCCCCTTTCACTGTGGAGAAGTCAATGGGAGAAAGACCTAAAAGAGGTTTGTTTCGTCTTCATCAGTAACTCCAAATGCAACAAACATTCTGTCCAAAAAGCTACACCTACCTTTACAACTCTAGCAATCCCTGCATCAACAAATGCAACTCAAGCAATCCTTATACCAACCAGTACAAATCCAACAACCTCAACAATATATCAACCACTGCGCCTATTTCAGGTCACTCCATCAAAGGAGATAGAAAGAAATCTTATGCAGTAGGGACCAAAAAGTGTGGAGCCAAATTAGTTGCACCAAGGGTAATTTTAAGTTTGTTGTTCTCAAATTATCTTATGTTTATGTAGTTAGTATTTTCATTGTAGTCAACTTTGATTAGTATTTAAGTGGTTCCTTTTGAGACCTTTATTGTATTCTAATTTTTATGAACTTATTTGCATTATAAAAGTTTAATTAGTATTCAAGTCATGCAATTGGCTCAAAGTTCATTAAAACCATTGTGATACCTTGGAATTTTCCGTTGAAGAAGATGAAGACATGGTGTAAATGTAACAAACAAGGAAGAAGATGGGATAGTTAGGTAATAACAAGGGCTGAAATCTGCTTCAAACATTAAAAAGAAGCTCAATTACTAAGGGAAGGAAAAAGAAGGAAGAATAGGAAATTTGAGGGAAAATAGAACAAATAATGAGGAAAAGGTACATTTAGTAACATCACGTGCGTGTTTAATAAAAACAAACTTAACGATCAACAAACGGATTCTATTACCTGGTACCATTTTGCATACATTTAGCCATTTAGGGTCATATAAGGTAGTTTATCGCAAAAAAATAAAATCAACTAAGTAGTTTTATTTTGCAAAAGGTGGTATATAATAGGTAGTTCTTGTATAATTTTCCCTTTTTATTACTTATTTGTAGGAGTTAATTTTCCTTAGTTGTTGAATATAGATTTATTATTGTGTAGTAATATACAGAAAAAATTAATCAAAAACACTTAAGAACTTTATTTTGTTTTTTAATCTTGGTATCAAAGCTTTATGGTATTTTTTAAGACTGGACATGAAAATGGCGGATGAACAACAATGAAACAAACCAAGAATTGATCAAAATGGAAATTGTGTTGCAATTAGTGCAACAACTTAACCGTTCTCCACACAAAGTAAAATTTTCTCCCAAACGCTCATTGTGACCAAAAAAACTACCATTAAATTATGCAAAGATGTCACGGTTAATATACTTGGCATTGGTAGAAGAAGGCTGGATCATATCACTCTCATTATTCCCCCTTTTACTATTGACTATTTGACCATGAATACTCAGAGTGAGTTGGAAGGGACTCAATTGTATTTTCACGGATTATTGAAAATATTGATTCTGATTTAATAAATTAGTTTCTTGATCATTCAATAGCAAAAGTATTGTGAAGTGACATTTACGCATTATATACTATGACTAGGATGGGTCTGGAGCGGGTCCAACTAGATCCGGACCCTTTTAATTTTTTGAGATCCAGACCCGGATTCGGACCCTGATGGTCTAAAATTTTCAGACCCAGACCCAGACCCAGACCCTCCGAATCTGATGGGTCTAAGGTTCTTAATGGATCCTTAATGGGTCTAAAAAGAGTCTCTTTGATTTGTTAAATTTGAACCATTTGTATGTTATTATATTTTTCGTATATTTGTAAGAGAGTTATTATCGCATTTTACAAATATTTAATACTAATTTAACATCTAAAGTCGCATAGTCTCATTCATATATGCTTAAATTTTATTATAAATACCAGTTCGAGTCCATGAAATAAGGATAATTGGGTTAGCACTAAGCAAGTAGCATATATATTACTCCCTCCGAATCATTTTAGTTGTCCCATTTGGGATTTCACGGATTTTAAGGGTTGAGTGAGATCCATTAAAAAGGTGGTAGTTGGGTATTTTAATTGATTAAATTAATTGTAAAGGTGGTAGTTGAGTATTGGGAATTGAAAAAGTGGGGGTATTTAGGTAAAAAAAGGATAGCCAAAAAAGGAAATGGGACAATTGGTATGATTTTGCCAAATAAGGAAATGGGACAACTAAAATGATTCGGAGGGAGTATTAATATATATTATGATTATATGAAAAGAAAATAAGTGTTGGGGGCAAAATTAATACGTAGAAGACAAATAAAAATGAACAATTTGATATTTATAAGGGTCCAAGGGGCGAGTCCAGGGTCCAGGTCTTGGACCCAAACCCGAACCCGCAAATTATTTTATAGTTTCAGATCCGATCTGGATCTGATGGATCTCAAAAGACCCAAACCCTTAAAAAAGGGGCGGATCCGAAGCCGGTCCAACAGAATCTTGGACGTAGAGAAAATTTTTAAAAAAAATTTGGAGCAGAGTTTTCCTTGTAAAATAAACAATTAATTTTTTCCATTCTCTAAAATGACATCTAAACTAAAGCCAACAACAAAGTAATATAAAAACGTTCAATAATGCTACAAACTCATTCAAAAACTCATTACCATACACATTCACAAATCGGAATCGCATTCTGCATTCCACAAATTCATTGATAAATGATAAATAAATTTAAAACACATAAATGACAAAAGAAAATAAAAAAATACATATGAAATTGAAGGAAAATGAATTTAATTGACGTTTTTCTAAATGAATAATTGAAAATGATTAATAAAATAATAAATAAGCACATTCATGGAGAAAAGTGGCATTTGTAATTGAATTGATGTTTCATATCAATTAATGAAAACACAGGCCATGATAAGTACGCGCAATTGAAGGAAAATGGAAGCTCACATTGGAAAGTTAAACAAGGAATTTGGCCTCTAATTGATGTGGGTATTATTAATTTGAGAAGCAGGAACCAAAATCCACACAACAACAATCATCAATCATTAATAAAAATAAGAAGATCAACTCAAAATCAAAATTAAAAACTCAAAAATTAAAGTATAATGAAAACCCTAAAAATTGATACCTGGTCGGGGGTTGGTGGTGGTTTGGGGGGCAGTCAGCTAGCGTTGTTTAGATTTTTCTAAACACTTCAGTTATGCTGGGTTACAACCAAGGTTATTAGGATCAGGATTTTACCTAGGATCGTTGAAGGAGTAGGATCGAAATTGGTAGAATCGTGTGATCCTACGAATATGCATCAATGTGCTTTGGAATACTGATTATGAAATATATTTGTTCAATTTTTAAGTTTTAAAGTACATAAAAACTTAATTGATCTATTAATTATGTTTTGAAAAGAAAATACTTTTAATACTCATTTTTAAACTACAAATTAAGAAAAACTTGAATTTTGTAAGCTATTGATATAATTATTAAATATATATTTATACATATGTGAAATCTGTATTATATACAAATATTTTACGATTAAAACTACCGATGTAGGATCGTTGTATCGTAGAATCGTAGAATTGTGTTAATTTCTGAGCAAAGTACGATCACACGATTCTACCACATTAAGATCTTACCTACGATCCGGATCGGTCGCCTATTTTTGGATCGTTAGATCGTGGAATCATAGTTTTGAATCGGAATTCTGATAACTATGGTTACAGCTTTGTTGTCTGACTTTTCCAAATGAAATATGAAAAGGAAGGGAATGAGATTGAGGGATGGGGAGAACCAAAGAAGCAACTAATTTTTTTATTTTTTAGCTAGGTGCACGTGCTACCCTGCTCATACATACATCTGCGTATGCTACCAAGGCAAATGCATGTGGAAAGATTCTCTTGTCACCATCTTGACCAATTGCAGTCAATAAGGTATGACACTACTTACCATACAAGTGTATGTTGTCAATGGAGATAAAAGGTTTACAATGATTGAAGGCTTCAATACTAGGTTTAAAGGCCTAAAAGGCATGTTGGAAGGTTCTAGTATTAGGACGAACATACACACCAACGTCATTGTCTCTCTTAAAGAACCACTCAACCACTGTTCCTGGGTTAGAATGTTGCATTGATTTCAAGAAGCGTGGAAGAAGAAAATAAGAATCTTCCCATGTACAATAGATGGACAACATCAAGGCTTGTTGCTTTGCTCACTAAGCTAGCTTATAAGCCATATACATACCAAATTGGTCTTTCACTATCTGTCGCATGAAAGAGACCTTGGTTGATGGGCCTTGGGCAATATAGCTTCTAATCACATTGTCTATCACAGAATATGTCAAATGAAAATGTCAGCTGACACATTGTCACTACCCAATATATAAGACCCATGTTTTGCATTATATGTTATAATGTGCATGAAGATGAACAAGATTTTAGCCTAGCCCTTATTTTCTAAGAACAAGACCTTTTATACTTAAATAAAATGACAATTTGGTTGGAAGTATTGGTTCTATACTCTATATTTCTACGAATATGATACAACCTAACAACTTCCAACAGAGATTCCTTATTCAGCTTAAGTGTCTCATTTGAATTTATTAGTTTTAGTAATAGAATAATATTATGTAATAGAATAATATTATGACATATAAATTGATAATTGATGTTATATACCCCAACTCAATTTTGAACTTATAGTCTTCAATTATCGATTCAAAGATAAGTATTCAGATTGAATAGAGATATTGTAATTTATTAAGTTCAAATGAATATGTTAGAATTAAAATTGTGATATATAAAGTGACATCAAAACCCCGTTTGCATCTCTTCATAATGTCTGTAAAGTCATTTTCATGTTGAATTCATTTATGAAATCCTCCATTAGAGAGATTTTTTGAGTTTTACAGATGAAATGTCGATTTTCTTGTTAGTGTCTTAAAGATTTACAGAGATTTGTGAAGAATTGAATATGCAAATCTTTTTGATTTTCTTTCCTAAATGTTGAACTTGAAGTTTTGACGGTTTTTATAATATAATAGTTATTATATTTTTTCTTCTCCTTTTTTTACACTTAAATGGAATTAGATTGAAGAAGAAGATGAGCCATCTATCTATACTTAATACTAAAACAAACACCCCCTACTGTCACGTGTCATGCTCTCAGAGAATTTTTTTCCCGCCTAAAATCCTACTCCACGTGCATCTACATTTGGAAAATTAAAGATTACCAAAATTGTTGCCCAATTAGCTCTTCTTTGACCAAATGTAGTTATTATTAATTGAATTTATTTTGATGAATATTTACTATATAGTTTTTTTTGTTAATTTAGTAATGTTGACTATGATGTATTTAATTTTTACTATACAGATTTAGCTCTGCTTTGACCAAATGTGGTTATCATTATTTAATAAAATAATTTCCATTTGCTGTCATAATTAACCTCAATTAATCTTATTTTAAATATTGCATATTTTTGTATTAATCTTATTTTAAATATTGCATATCTTTTATCTTGTATATCTTCTAATACTAAAATAGAAACCACCTAAGGACACGTGTCATGTTCTGATCAGTTTAATTCCCACTTAATAACTAGAGTACTGAATACACTATTACCTCAAATAGCCTTTAATATTTAGATTATCTACTATAATAGTCCCTACAATTAAGAAATTAATTACTACAACATTACTGACTTTCTATATCTCAATAAACTAATTATCATATTTTTTGAAGATCATTGCAACTTGTGATGAAAGATTACTTTTATCTTTTTCTCATAAAAATTCCCTATCTTTCTTTAGTTCTCATATCTAAAATATTGGGTTTTTTATTTTTAATTATCTCTCTATAAATTTTTTGGGTTTACCTAATTCGAACCAAAGAGAGAAGTAAGGCATGTAATCAATTTCGATGAATGGGTCATATCTCCTGTATAGCTGAATTAGTCTATTTTTATCTTTTATTTTCTTAAATATCTTATTTTGGATTTTTGATATCATGAGTATTTTCTATGCATGTGAATGATTTATTTATAAATTTAAATTTTAATTGCTTTTTATTGTTATTATTTTGATTGATCAAACTTGGATATCTTTTTTTCTAATTTAACAAATTTTAATTTCTTTATTCAAATTGAGGCGGAGGAAGTCGTGTTTAGAGATGAGCAAAATCTATATAGAAGTAATTAAACTTGAGAAGGATTGCAATAACAATTGTGATATTATTTCCTAATAACTAGAGTACTGATACACTATTACCTCAAATAGCCTTTAATATCTACATTATCTACTATAATAATACCTACAATTAAGAAATTAATTACTGCAATATTACTGACTTTCTATGTCTCATTAAACAATTATCACATTTTTTGAAGATCATTGCAACTTGTGATTTAATATTATAATTTCTATCTTTTTCTCATAAAAATTTCCTATCTTTCCTCTATTCTCATATCTAAAAAATTGGGTTTTTTTTTTATTTCTAATTATTTCTCCCTATAAATTTTTTGAGTTTAGCTAATTCGAACAAAAGAGAGAAGTAAAGCATGTAACCAATCTCGATGAATGGGCTATATCTCCTACATTAGTCTATTTTATCTTTTATTTTCTCAAAAATTTTATTTATTGATTTTTGATATCATATTTTTTCAATGCATGTGTAAATGATTCATGTATAAATTTAAATCTTAATTGCTTTTTATATTGTTATTATTTTGATTGATCAAACTTGGATCACTTTTTTATTTTTTTCTAATTAAGCAAATTTTAATTTCTTCATTCAAATTGAGCGGAAGTACGACGTGCTTAGAAATGGAGGAAATCTATAGAGGAGTAATTAAACTTGAGAAGGATTGACAATAAAATCGTGATATTGTTTCCTAATACTTAAATCTAAAATAATGAACAAGATATAAAATTAGAATTCAATTATTTGATGATTATGATAATATTTATACTTTAACATATAAATTGTATATAAAAATGTGGTTCAATATTTATAATTGATAAAAGTTGTTATAAATAAATCCATTTCACTAGCTTTATATATCATTAAACTTTATTTTTCGTCGTAATGTATATTATGGTACACAAACCTATATTTCAAGGTGCGTATCAATATTTTTTTTATTCAACTATTTTTGATATTTTTTATTTATTTACGTAAATATATATGTTAAATATGATAAAATATTAAATAATTCGTGCTTAGCACGAGCAATCACCTAGTCTCATTATGAAACAGTCTTATTCAAGATGAGTTGTAACTTATATTCCTAATAAGCGAATCTTTAATAGAAGGATAACTCAAAATCCTCTAAGTATTGACCCTTGGGGGGTGTTTGGCACAAGGGAATGAGAATTGTGAGACTTAGAGGTGAGACTTACGTTGAGACTTTAAAGTGAGACTTAAGATAAAATGTCTCATGTCTTTGTTTGGTAAAGAATGAGACTAGATTAAAAATTGGTTGAATTTAACTCAAACTTACAATATTCTCATTCCCCAACCCAATTACCTCCCTCCCCCAAGGACATTTTTCATGGGACTTTTCCCTACAATATTCTCATTCCCCAACCTTCTCAAATTCCCAATCCCTTCTACCAAATAAAGATATTTAAAGTTCCAACAAAAAAAATCCCATTTCCTACTCCAAATACCTCATGCCAAACACCCCTTGTAGTAAGACACCCCTGCATAACATTTAGATTACCTTAATCTTGAAGTGTGGACTGTGGAGTAAACTTTGAATATTGTGACATGGATCATACAAAGTTTTGCGTTATCACCAAATTTACTAAAAGCTAAGCAACTTTGATCTAATCAAATTGACGCTAGGGATGGTTATAGGGCGGGTCTGGAGCGGGTCTAACCAGTCTTGGACCCGGATCCTTTTAAATTTTTTGAGATTATTCGGACCCTAAGGGTCCAAAATTTTCAGACTCAGACCCAGACCCTCGGAATCTGATGGGTTTAGGGTCCTTAATGGATCCTTAATGGGTCTAAAAAGAGTCTCTTTGATTTGTCGAATTTGAACCATTTGTAAGTTATTATATTTTTCGTATATTTGTAAGAAAGTTATTATCGCATTTTAAAAAAATTTAATACTAATTTAACATCTAAAGCCGCATAGTGTCATCCATATAAGCTTAAATTTTATTATAAATACTAGTTCGAGTCCATGAAATAAGGGTAATTGGGTGGCACTAAGCAAGTAGCATATATATTATTAATATATATTATGATTATATGAAAAGAAAATAAGTGTTGGGGGCAAAATTTCTACGTAGATGACAAATAAAAATGAACAATTTAATATTTATAAGGGTCTAAGGGGCGGGTCCAGGTCTTGGACCCGGACCCGGATCTGCCAATTATTTTTTAGATTCAGATCCGACCCGAATACGATGGATCTCAAAAAATAAGACTTAGACCCTTAAAAAAGGGGCGAATCCGAGACGGGTCCAACAGATCCTGGACCCGTGACCATCCCTAATTGACGCCCAATATCAACTCATCATTCTTTGGAACATTTTCTTTTTCTTTTGAATTTTGATGCACTAAAAAAATCTCCATACAATATTTTATAAGAAAAGCGATTAGGAAAATCCAAATTTGTTGGTTAATAAGAGAATAAGAAAGGACCAAACAAGCCCTTATCAGACTTTAGAGGAAGCTCTTTTTTTTCACATCTCATTCTCCTTTTTTGATAATCTTGGGGAGGGAGAAAATTATCACCCGCCAGCTGAACAAACCCAATAATCAATCTTCAAAATTTTTCAGGTAATTAATCTATTTAAATTACTTGATTTCTTGTCACTTCCTTTTTCTGATTAGTTGACTTAGAACCCTAATTGATAAGCATGAGTAATTACCTTTTCTTGTCTCAATTTTCATTTACGATATACCAGCTTTGATGAGTCTTGCTCTCGTTGATCAATCAACAGATTTTAGTTCTTTAATTTTTTTGTGAATTCTTTTTAGATATTGGGTCAAATGGGTTATGTGATTGCGTAGGTGTAATTTTGAGTTTAAAATTGTCAATTGAATTAAAATCATGATGTTTTTGAGCTATAATCATATAGTGATGTTTTTGGTATAGACTATATAATCTTTTGTGGGATGCGAAAAAAAAAAAGATTTAGGTATGGGCTGTTTTGTTGTTTGTCAACTTTGGGTATGGAAGTTCTGTAACACTGAAAGGTCATTTTTAAGTTTTTGATTTTTAACAAGGATTTTGTCTTTTAGTTCATTGGTTGAATAGAGTGTAAGATTGTAATTTAGATTGTAAATGGTGTTTTTTGAGTAGTATTTTAGTTGTTTATGATGTAAAAGGTTTGATATTCATGGTGATGTTATTGCTACAATTTGGTAGTTTTGATTACTCTTTGAAAACAAGGACCTGTATTGATAGAATTTAGAAAATGGGACAACTCACGTGTGGGTAACATTCAACATGTATTAATGATTCCACAGGTCTTTCTTTATTTAGTGGTATAGTTTTTCTTTAGAATTTAGAGTGTTTGTTAGAGGTGTATATCAGTCTGAGATCTTGCTTATTTCTAGGTGTATGTATGATGGGTGAAAGTTTGAGAGGTGAATGTGAAATGTGATGCCATGATGGTAGCTGTATCTTTGTTGACAAAACTTGAGAGGCTAACGATTAAGGATTTAAATGTTAGCTTAAAGTTGCTCGAGTTTGGTGAATCCAAACTTTTTCTGAATTTGATATTGTAAAGATAGTCTGTCCAAGTGTTTTGAGCTGCTTTCTTTTGGGCAATTTTTGACAAATAGAGGAGTATTTACTATGAATGCCCTTTCTCTTCCAAATTATGTGTAAACATGACATAGTTGCTTCAGTTGTTTAACTTTGGTATGGATTTCTATTTAAGTTGGATTCTGTGGCATGTTCTTTTATGCTTTAACTTTTTATCAACCCTTTGCCACTTTGTGGCTCGTGCCTTGACAACCTTACTCTTGTAATATCGATTTTAAAAAATTGGACTATATTATGATGATTCATTGAATTTGTAGGAAAGTGAAAAAGATAAAGTATGAGTTCACTAGATGTGCCTAGGGCTGAACTTGCTCTTTTAGTCCTGTATTTAAACAAAGCTGAAGCTAGGGACAAGATATGCAGGGCAATCCAATATGGTTCAAAGTTCTTGAGTGATGGTCAGCCAGGTACCGCACAAAATGTTGATAAATCAACCAGTCTGGCTAGAAAAGTCTTCCGTCTCTTTAAGGTCAAGCTCAATATTGTCTTAATTGTGCTGTAGCTTTTAATATTTATTGAATTATAATTTTTCTGTCTGGATTTAGGTAAATATTCGTCTCATTAACTTTTTTCTTGGTTGGTCGCAGTCACATACAATTCAGCTTATGTTATTTAGTTAACCTGTGTGGGCTTTTGTTTTGTAGTTTGTTAATGATTTACATGCTCTGATTAGCCCTGCGCCTGCTGGAACTCCTCTTCCAATTGTTCTACTAGGGAAGGTACCCAATTTTACATTTTTATCCTTCTTGGAGACCAAACATCGTGTGCTGTCAAGGAACCAACTCAACCAAAAGCTTAAGCTGATGGTCGAGGCCCCAAGATATGTTATACACTCTAACACGTCCCCTCATACAAGAGCCCATTGGGCTAGAAGTGTGGATGCAGCACAGGCCCTCCTCATACCTGGCGCTAAATATTCTACTTTAAATGAGGGGTGGTTGAGATGTCACGTTTGCTTATGATACCATGTCAAGGAACCAACTCAACCAAAAGCTTAAGCTGATGGTTGAGGCCCCAGGATATGTTATATACTCTAACATGTGCTAATATGATATATTTAACAAATATTATTCTTCTTACAGTCGAAAAATGCTCTATTGTCGACATTTTTGTTCCTGGATCAATTTGTCTGGCTTGGCAGAAGCGGAATCTATAAGGTCTAGCTTTGTTGCTTCCTCTTTCTCTTTTGGTCAAATATGATTTTAATGATGATTGTTTCATAGAACAAGGAGCGGACTGATTTGATTGCCAAGATATCTCTTTACTGTTGGATGGGTTCCTCTGTCTGTAATTCGCTGGCTGAGGTTTGATGTCTTTCAAATACTTAGTTTACTTGCTACAGCTTTTGTAATTGGGGTTCAAAAAGTCTTTCTGCATCTTTTGTTTCCTTGTTCATTTAAGCGTTCTTGGCCATTGGTATATGAGATTTGTCAAATGAAACATTGATACATAAAATAATTTATGTCAAATTGATTGTTAATACATAAAATTTTAGATCAGTGAACTTGGAAGGCTTGCTGCCTCAATGAAGAAGTTGGAGAAAGAGCTTAAGGGCAGTGACAAAAACCAAGTGAGTGTTTTATTGAAGATACATAGTGTCGATTGGTCATCTTTGAATTGCTTCGATGTCAAGCACTGTTGACTGTGAGTATTTTTGTGAATGCAGAATGAGAAATACCGAGCTAAGGTTAAGAATTATAATGACAGGTCCTTGGCCTTGATTAAATCTGCCTTGGATATTGTTGTGGCTGCTGGACTGCTCCAATTGGCACCCAAGAAAATAACTCCTCGTGTGACTGGGGCCTTTGGTTTTGCTACATCTCTCATTTCTTGTTATCAGGTGTGTCAATGCTGGGCACGATCTATTTAGATATATCAGTTGCTTGGTAGAATATACTATCATGGCTACTAAAACGTGCTTGCACCAACTTCACATTTAGCTCCCTCCTATCAGCCACTCAATTGTGGCCTGTGGTACTACACTAGTGCCCAGGGCCTGGGTGTGTGCTTGATCCGGGTTTTGTGTGTCACCTTGGCCCTTAGATGTCTACATGGTATATATGTTGTGATTCCAATTATTGACCAAGTCTCTTTATTCCCGCATTATAGATGTTTTAACACCATAACTTTTTCCAAACCCTTTCTTTGATGTCACTGAGAGAAAATATCATGCTCTGCGGTGAACCCTGCTATTAGCTTTGGCTGATCCCTTTGATTTTGGTTCTAAATCGTCAATGATGATTAACTTTCTGAACCTTTTCCAACCCATATGGTTATTGGTAGTAATTGGTGGGAGTGATGATGAAAATTTAATGTAATTTAGCTAAGAAAAGCTACTCAATAAGACTTATGATGATGCTTGTCCTTCTCTAATCCTATTTTCTCTTCACAAAACCATGAGAATAACATAACCCATTTTATGAAAATTAACAACAAAACTTATTCTCATTACCGCAATTTAATACCAATAACCAAGTGCCTCATTCAAGTTTTAAGAGTCTATAGATTTTTTCTGGTCAATGAACTAAGATAACTAAAACTATACTCGGTTACATATATGGTATTTTCCTATAGTAAACCCGATAACCCGATGTACTCAATTACATATATGAAGTCCATCACGAAGTGATACTATCATACATTAAGTTCCCCACCTCTTTCTCCTCCCTCTTATTAGGCACTGAGTCCCAAACATCAATTTTCTGGTCTTATAGTACAATGGGTCAACATCACATAAATTTACACCCTTCTGTACCGCTCGAGTTTTGCTAAGACGCTTCACTTCCTTTGTGGTATCATAAACAATAGCTTTGTAATGATCATTCCTTGGGAAACCCATGTCACATTCATGTGTTAATGAACCACAGTTATGGTTATGAAGTCATCATTAGCAATATATTGTTCAATATCCAGGCCTCCATGGTAATTGAACTGAATCTCTATTTTTTTTTTTAATTTGCATTTCACCCTCTGAAGTGCTTTTTGTTGGTAATGAAAGTATGACAAAATAGAGATATTTCAGAGCGGATAAGCATTTTATCGACATTGACATGAGACTTCCCAAGCTAAATTACTTGTCAGTATGTTATTGTTACCAACACATTGACTGTCAGTCTGTCATCAAGTATTGTCGTCTACCAAATAGGGTACTGGTTTAATGGTGCAAAGTTATCCTACTGATGAACCTACCTAAGTAATTTTCTTGACCTTGATCTGTGGTTCTCTGCCTGAGTCATTTGTCTATAGGATTGTATGTAAGACCTGGTCAGTTCAGTTTAATAGTGTTTCAAATAGTGCTAATAAAGAATAGAGCAAAAAATGTAGATTAATGTTCATTCATGATGGAGTCAAAAGTTTGTATTTTTTTAATTTTGGATAAACGACTATTAGAATGACTAAGTTAATCATTTGTACTTATTTATGTAAGTTGCATATGATATTTGCTATAAAGGGTTAATTAGATAACAATTTTGTTATTACAAACAAACGGAAATGTTGCGTATATCTTCCCCAAACATGACAAATGTGGAAGCCACTTAACTGTTGTATAAGGTCAAGCATAGTGTTTGAGCAGTATGTGTATTTGTTAATTGTTTGACTTATTTGATGCAGTTGCTTCCATCACGACCTAAGTCCAAGACATCTTGAACAAGGGGAAGCACCTCATCTATTTCCTGCAAGGTTGAAAGGACTATAAGAAGCCATGATCCATGTATGTGTATGTTTGGAAGATCTTAGAATTTAAGTAATGGTGAGATTTTCACCTTTTATTAGGAACCATTCTCGTTTCTTTCTTTCATGCGTAACTTTGTCCTTGTACTTCACAATAGCAATAATATATTTGTGAATTAATGTTTGCTTAACCAATAAAGCAAATGCTATATTCATACAAGTATATCTGTTAAGGTGTGATTGATCTAGCAACTGGCGATGACCAATCCTCTGATAAGCTAATCAAGTGTCGGATACGCATACGAGTGTGGATCGATCCAAGTATACAACACGTTAGTTTTATGAAAACTAAAATGAATTTTAGCGTTCAAGAGTTTTCGTATCCATATTTGAGTATTGGTAAAATGAAATGATTAGTCGATGTTGAAGTACATCAATAAAAAAAACTTATACTTCATTCCGAGTTATTTTGTATTCATCACTACTTCCGTAGTGAACATTAGTAATATTTCAAGTTTTCAACACCTAAAATTAACACCCAATACATAGTTCACTGACCATAATTATGCTATTCAATGAGTAGGCAGTTATGCAAGTCCGTCATTGGATCACTCTTACTTATCCGCCGCGAATAATCCAACCTTTTGATTATTTTTTAATAATTCAATGTTTGCCCTTGGTTTGTTGTTAATAATGCAATCTTTATTTTAGTTTGCTAGCAGCATACACTATTATTACCTATTATTAGTAATATGGTATGTTGTGGGCAAATTTTTTTACAAAGGTTGAATTATTAAAAAATAATCTAAAGGTGGGATTATTCATAGCGGATAAGTGAAAGGTTGGATTATTAATGTTAATTTTTCCTTTTTTTTAACTGTTTTCACTTATTTATTTTATCTATATGCGTTCTATTTCGCTCTCACGTGGCAAGAACGTCTCTTCATCTTTTTCGAGCCGGAAAACTCCTTTTGATCGCGCTCTTCTTTATGGGTATGAGTTGCCACTGGATTGAATGATGATGATGATGGATAGTCCAAAAATATATAAGTAGTAATGCTAAAAAAAATTACGTCGAATAAATTTTCACATTATTAGTGAATTGGATGAAGCAAAAGAAAGATAAAAAAACCCATTTCAAACTTCATACACAACCAAATTACCAAGGCAGTGCAAAGAACACAAGAATAATGGTGCCATGTAAAGATGGTCATGGGTTGGGTCTAGATTAGGTCTATTTTAGCTCGTACGCATTAATTTTTGGTGAACTCATACTCGGATTTAGATCCTTAGGGTATGAAAATTTTAAACTTAGACACTAGACCCATCTCAGACTCGTCAGATCTAATGGATATAGGACCCTAAACAGATTTTTAATGGATCTTGATTTAATTATTTATACTTCAAATCTTTTCATTTTAAAGGTTTTGTTAGTATCAAAATGGATCTTGATTTAATTATTCATACTTAAACTTAAAGGTTTCATTAGTATAAAAATCGGTCTATGGGTTGTGTATAAGTAGGGAAGGTCATGGGTTGGGTCCAACAACACTCGGACTCAAACCCATTAATTTTTGGTGGACCTATACGGTCTAAAAATTGGATTCAGATTCGGATTCAACGGGTTTGATGGGTTTAGGGTTCTAAATAAGTGTTGATTTAATTATTCACGCTTAAACTTTGTTACTAATTTAAGGTTCCATTAACACTAAAATGGGTTTTTGGGTATTATATAAGTCTAAATTGAATCCAAATCCAAATTAATATAAAAATTTGTTAAGAACGGACTTAAAATTAATTTTGGCTTGTATATTAGGTCGGGTATAGAGCAGGTCTGGCGGGTCTGAGAAGGGTCTAGCGGGTCTGGGTCTTAAATGGATTTAGAGAGAGAGAGAGTCGGGTTTGAAGCCCTAGACCCAAACCTAAACTCAAACCTATTTATTTTTCTGGACTCGGGATCGATCCGCTAGGTCTCAAAAAATTGGACCTATTTTAGTCTTATATATAACTCTAAATTGAATTCTAAAATATAGAAATAGGTTTTAAATTAACTAACTTAAAATTGACTTTTAGTTGTATAATAGGTCAGGTTTGGAGAAGGTTTAGAGGTTCTGGATCTTAATCTGGTGGAGAAAGAGTTTAGTTCAAAAGATCCTAGACCCATATCCAAACCCATTGCTTTTCCTCTCCACCAATAGGGTCATGACATGTTAGCAACCTGCTATTAAAGATGATTTTGCCCAAAAAAAAAAAAAAAAAAATTAAACATGCTCCATTTTATGTAGACCCATATCCAAACCAACTTAAAATTGTTTTTTCTCCATCTTCTCTAAAACTTCGCAATAAGGGAGAAGTGACTTTCAAATGATTCATGACTTTAGGTGGTGGTGCATAGTTTTAGGGATTGGTGGCGATGACCTTTTTGGTGGTGGGTAGTGCACAGTGAGGAGTGGGGAGGGGATAAGATATTTTTTCAATTGTTTTTTTTTTCATAAATGACCTGTCTTTAGAAGTTGTAGGTGATATTAAGTCTTTGCGGAGAATTGACCTCAAAGTACATATTATTCATAGTTAATCAATAGTTAATATTATTATAGTAAAAAAAGTTAAAAAAATTTGTAATATTCACAATAGTTATTTATTTATTTATTTTTTAGCTCTAAAAAAATAATCATAAATATTGAAATAATACATTATGTACCTTTGTTGAGTGTTATTCATAAAGAATTACGTACGTATTAAAAGAAAACAAATGTAATTTATAATTAATAAAAATATTGATTAATAAACAAAAAAAAGGAGAGAGAAAGAGGACTTGAATAATGAAAGTGCACGGAAGTCTTTTCATGCCTTTTAATTATAGTTTGTGGTTTTTGTCCGATGGTTGTTAATCTTGATCATCATCTTCGTCGTCATCTTCTTCTTGGTACGAGGTCTCCACTGCCTCTCCTAACCATCTCAACTTATTTTTATGCATCTTCTTATCGATACGAGGTTCTATTGCCTCTTTCAAAACCTAGTTACTAATTTTATTCATCCTTGTGTGTCCACATTAGAGGTGTTCATTCGGGTGATCGGGTCGGTTTCGGACGGGTGTCATTCGATTCGGTTGTATTTCGGATCGGTTATGTTTCGACTGTTTGTTATGACGGGTCACACTCGGGTCGGGTCGGTTAGTCACAGTTCGGTTAAAGATCGGTTATTCGAGCTATCGGGTTAGCATCGGTTTGGTGTCGGTTGAAGTTCGGGTCGAGTGTTAATCGGTGTCGGGTTGTCATTGGTTAATAATTGGTTCGGTTTTGTCGGGTACAGATCGGGTTCGGTTTTTTTAGAAAACAAAATTCGGCTACGTATTTATAATTACTATCGATCGAGTCAATATCAAAATAAGTTTCTAGTGAATTTTTAATTTATGACAAGATTCCTTTTACTTAAAGCAAAATAGTTAAAATGCAAATTAATTAGTGATCATTATTACTTTGTTACTTTTACTTGTTTGATCAGAAATTAAAAATATTCATCCAATACGATTAAAAGTAGTTAAATAAACATTGACCATTGATTATTAACTCTAAATATATGAAATCATGTATTTATAAAATTTAATTTATTAAAATATCTATAATTTTATTAGATTAACTAATAAGATGATTAAATATAAGTATATCATACTTCTATGTTAAAAATTGGTTCAGATTTAAAGCAATTCGATCTAAAATTCGTTCGGGTTAAGTCGGTTTTAGCCGGATCGAGTTCGGTTTCGAGCATGATTCGGGTCGGATACGACTCGGGTTGGTCATTTTTAGGTTCGGGTAATCTCGGTTAACGGTTATGTGTCGGTTACAAAATTCGGTTATAGTTCGGATTCAGCTTTCCCTTTTTCGGTTGTCAACCGGTTCGGGTACAGCATCGGTTCGGGTATTGTCGGTTCGATAAACATAAAGAAGGAAGATATTTTCGGGTCGGTTTACTTTCGGTTTCGGGTCGGGTCACTTTTGAACAGCTCTAGTCCACATATTATCCTTAATATTCGCATCTTTTCTACATCTATCTAATGTTCATATATCTTCATATTTAGCCAACACTCTATCTCATACAATAAGACAGGAACAACTATAACTCAATACAATCATACAATACTATAAAAGTCTTGGAAAATTCCAACTGTCGTCATTTAAAGAGGCATCATATCATATCATACAATATTATAAAAATCTTGGAAAATTCCAAGTGTCATCATTTAAAGAGGCATGGCAATATTTATCAAATTTAAAATCTAATATTTTTTGTTTAAGTTTGAAGCTAAATTAGGTAAAGTATTTGTAGGATATACTATAGTAATTCTATTTAGTTAACTTCGAATTTAATATGTTCAATTGAATGAAAAAAAGTTATATTTCAGGTAAATAATTAAAATAAACGTCAGTAATTATGTTTTGATTTAAAAAAATCATGTATTTGGTAAATTTAATACAGTAGTTATTATTTGAAACTGTTTTTATATATATTTTGCACTAACAAATTCGTGCATTGCACGAGTTTCTATACTAGTTACCTTTTAATCTAGTCGGAAAATCCGTATCACATCACACCTTGTGGATGTTCTCCAATTAATTAAACCACTACGCTTAAATCAGATATATTATAGGAAAAATTACCTAGAATAATCCAACTTTTTTATGATTTTCCTACAATAATCTCATCTATTGATTAAGCATGAATAATCCCAACTTTAAGAGGCATTTGCCTAAAGTAAACTTGGGTAACCCGATGACCTGCTATAGTAGGTAATTCACCAAAAAAATAAATTGAATATTAATTTAAAATTAGTGAAAAATTTTGAAAATCTACACAAAAAATTCTAAATAATAAAAAAAATCATAAATTTTTTATAAACATTTTAAAAATATTTTTCTCGACATTTTATTTTAATTTATCTTCTTTTTTTAAAAAAATAATACTTGCTATAGCAAGTCTTCTAGTCACCGGATTTATACCTCAAAGTTGGGATTATTCATGGTTAATCAATAGGTGGGATTATTATAGGAAAATCATGAATAAATTAGATTATTCTAGATAATTTTTTCTATATTATATCTTCATCAATTTTTCTATTATTTCTGATTACTAATCTATAAAAAAATAATTAAAAAGTAATGCTTGTTATGAGAATCATTCTATTGTTGTGCATTTGACATTGAGAGGAAAAAGAGTTGTGTGCTCACTATGAATTTTGATGTATTCCTTAACAGCCACACCCACACATGTCAATATATAGAAAGGACAAAAACCAGAATTGTCCTAGGGACAATTGTCTATAAGGCATAAGACAATATAGGAAAACAAACGAACTTTTTTTTTAAGCTTTTCTTTTTCAAATTATTTGGTTTAATAAGAGTATTTTTAAACTTATTGGAAAAATAAACTTTTACATTAAAATCGCTAATTGGAGTAGCGTTTTTGTCCTGCGGAATAAATGATTTAATTTTTTTTTTGTACTCTCCACCAAACCGCTACATGAAGTAGCGATTTTCCCATTTCCACCAAACCGCTACTTCATGTAGCGGTTTTGCCCATTAAATATTTTTTTTGTTTTTCTAGTAAACAGCTACTTGGAACAGTGATTTTACCTGCAGATATAAGAATCCAGTAACTTTATTTCGCGTCATTTGCCATTTCTCTCTTTCACAAACAAACCCAAAATCTTCCAAATTCTATCTATCCTCTTTCAATTTCTTCCCAATTTTTAGTATCATTTTTCTTCATTTTAAAGTTCATTGTTGAATTTGCTTAGTAAAGGTGAGGTCTTTGGGTCATTAAACTAATTTCTATTTATTTTTTAAAGTTTGAATTTCTTGTAATAATGGTGATTTTGTTTCTTATGCAGGAATTGATTTTGCTTTTACACACTATCTAATTGAGGTAACTTTATAAACTTTTGATAATTATGGATTGTTCTTTGGTGTGTATGGAATAATGTTATTATTGAAAATAATAATTTTGTGAGATATTAAGGTGGAAATTTTAGACCAATTGTTGCAACAATTGATATCTCTTTGTGAGTTTGTTGAATTGTTGTATAAAGTGTGTCTTTGATAAACATATGGTAGAATTTAGATTGAAAATGAAATACCCTACTAGCCAATCGACATTTACTGTGATGCAACTTGATGATGAGTACTCATTGAATGCTTTTTGGGCTCTTGTGAGGAATTTGGTGTACTAGTACGGAGATATATATTGAACAGGTACCTATAAATTTCTATGAGCCCTCTTCTGCTCCATACATGCAATCATTCACCGGAATAATGGAGCATTGATCTCAATTATATTAAGTAAATTATATACTCCCTCCTATTCACCACAAGTGTCCCATTTGCTTTACGCACTCTATCCAATGCACTTATTCAATCCTTAATAACTCTAATTGTGCATAATTAAAAATCATAGAAAGTTGATATAAATAATCCTTGCATTGAGACGAATCAAACAAGATCCCACTTGACTATATTTTAACTTATAGATTAATAATAAAATACAAATTAAGAGTAAGAGATGAACAGTGCCCAAAAAGTAAATGGGACACTTGTGAAGAATAGGAGGGAGTATTAAGTAAAAAGGCAAAATCAAAAAAAAAAATATAGCAGGTAAAAACGCTACTCCATTTAGCGGTTTATTAGAAAAACAAAAAAATAAATAATAAAAAATTTAAGGGGCAAAACCGCTACTTCATGCATTTGTTCCGCAGGACAAAAACGCTACTCCAAATAGCGGTTTTCATGTAGAAGCTTATTTTTCCAATAAGTTTGGGGAGACTTTCATTAAGCCAAATAAGTTTTTTTTTTTTTAAAAAAAAAAACTTAAAAAAAAGTTACAAATTCTTGAAATATGAATGGTTTAGGCAATATCAAGTTAGTTATCGTGAGGTATATCAGTTTACCAACCCATCGTTAAAATATTTCAGGATGTGATGAAGGTTCACCAACTGTTGATGTGAGTTGTGAGTTTAAGATGAAAAGCCATGGAAAGATTCAAGACCTTGCATTTCACATTCACATCCCAAAATTCTTGAAAACTTCATTCACATTTTTATTTATTTATTTTTTGACCAAAAAAATGACTTGAGATGGCCAATCAACCTTAATGTCCAAAAAATACGAAAGTGGAAGAGACTGACAAGAAGTTTTTGGTTTTATCTTAGATCATTTGGGATCATTGTAGTAAATTTGTGCCTTTCAAATTTGTGCAGAGAGTATTCGACTCTCGATTGAGTGAAGCCATGACTTTTGTTTGGAGAAGTTTAGCCCGTAGAATAAAAACAAGTCCGCATCGCATCGCATCGGTCGCGTTGTAAAGGTTTTCAAAACAAAAGAACCGATATTTCTCGCGTCATAAAGGTGTAAAAAAACCGCGTTTTGGACTGAATTAAGGGATATCTTATGGTTTCGACCGATATTTAAACGATATGAAAACCGCATCACTCCCGTTACCGCATCAGCGTTCCGTGACCACAATCGCAACCGCTATCGCATTTTTACACGATGGTTGAGCCTAGTGAACCATTGTCTAGGAGCTTATTTGAGTCGATACAAGGCCTTTTTGAGTTTGCACTTCGTTTGTGGGAACATGGATAACCTTGTTCACATAAACCGTTTCAAATAGATCTGTTACCGCATAGTCTACGCCAAATTGTTCCGTGTTCCCCATGACAATAAGCTTTGTCTTATCTCTATCTTGTCTACCATCAGTCGTGTATTTGGTTAGAAAAATTATAAGAAACTATCTAATTTATAGGTTTATTTGCAAAAACTACCTTATGTTATTTTTTTTTGGAAAAAGCTACCTAATCTAATATATTTCTCTGCAAATGACTACCACTTAACGGAAAACGTTAGTTGACCGTTAAGTTTGAGGGTTTGACCAATTTCAGAGGTTAAGTTGTTTATGTGACAGTATCTCATTAGTACTCGTATTTTTAAAAAATTTAAAATTAAAACACATAAATTAACGAAATAAAAAAAATATATTTGACGTCATATTTACCTATCATAACAATTTTTTTTCAAAATACGGACGTCGCAATTATCCTTATTGGATAACTCTTTCGAAAATCCGGTCGATATAAGTACTTATTCGCCTATTTTCGGATACATAAACCGAAAAGGATATTTGACGTCATTTTTACCCATCATAACGATTTTTTTTTCAAAAAACAGATGTCGCGACATGGGTAAAAATAACGTTGAATATCTTTTTCGGTTTACATATCGAAAAATAGACAAATAAATACTTGTTTCGACCGGATTTTCGAAAGAGTTAACCCATATGGATAATCACGATGTCCGTTTTTTTGAAAAAAATCGTTATGATGGATAAAAATGACGTTAAATATCATTTATTTTTATTTTGTCAATTTATGTGTTTTAATTTTAAATTATTTAAAAATACGGAAACTAATGAGATACTGCCACACAGACAACTTAACCTCTGAAATTGGTCAAACCCTCAAACTCAACGGTCAACTAACATTTTTCGTTAAGTGGTGGTAGGTTCGTTTTGGTGGGTCAATTGAGTGAGAAAGTAGGTGTATTGCTTTGTGGTTGGAGTGAAAACCACATTGGTGACAGATTAATCAGTTGGTGAGGTGAAATCAAGGATTGTGTTTGATTTTGCGGGGAGAAGGGAAGACTGCAAGGAATAGACTCAATAAAACATATACTCCATAAAACCACGAGCTGAAAAGTGAAAAGTAAGGGTTGATACTTCTATTTCAACCCTTGATTATTTATATTACTACTAACCACTGTAACTTTATGACTAGTTAGAAGCGTTATTTTGCAATCATATACTTCAATCACGCAACTTAAAATGAGCTACAACCCCATTCGAGCCACGGGCTAAAATGATTAGTGTACATACAACATTATCAAACATGACATAAAATTTAGAACAAAATTCTAAAGAGCATACTCCTCACCCATCTCATCATCCGCATCCAAATCATGAACCTCATCATCGGAATCATATACCTCAACCCCTAAAGTTCCGCGTAGCATGTTTAAAATCTGCTCCCACCCGCCTCTAGATTGTCTTTGTTCCATCTCAGGTGTTGCACTGATCTTATCGGACTCGTTAGTTGCAGAAGGGGAAGGAAACTTTGCATCAGGGTTGTACAAAAGCGTAAATGTTCCATTTTGATCAACAGGATCAATCCCAAAGACAGGGGACAAGGAACGCCCAAGCACTTTAACATGTGCCACACTGTAAGACAAACAGAAGAAAAAGATTAGCTGCAAGGTAAGTCTAATAACAAAATACTGTAGTTGGATGGGTTTCTCATTCATGAAATGCAAAACCCTGTACTTGTGCGATTGAAATAACCCACAAAATTATTTTACTAACTCTACAGAAAGATACCATTGAATTCATCATACACAAATGATATCAGAAAATGCATTAAAGATACAAGCATAAAGTCTTGTCAATCGCAAACGAGTGTAGCATCTAGGCTTCCGAAAGATCTAAATGCCCGACTGAAGAGAAGGTAAGACTACATAGCAAGATTCATTTATCCAAATAAATTTATCACCATAATGGAAATCATTATATCATAAAAAGTTCAATAGCTCCAAATGTGCAATTTCTACTTGTTAGACATTAAATGAATCCTAAAGTTCTTTCCGTCACCCAAATCATACAGTCAATGAGCCCAAGATACGTAGCTCCCCCAATCATGACTATAGATGTCATTCTATGGTACGCGGACTCTTCATTTTGCTTCATGCACCCGTGTCCGGACATTGGTATGGCATTTGGACACTTCAATTTAGAAATAAACTTGAATATAGACGTATCTAACACTTGAACACGTACCAGTATCCGACATCAGTGCATGGGTCGGATGCCACTTGCTAGATGTTCAGCTTATCCCTGTAGTTCCCCTACTATTCCCCAAGGGAAAAAGGGGGGAGAAGGGGGCACTAGGAAGACCACAAAGGTATAGAAAGATAGTCAGAACATCTAGTTTGCTGATTCTCTTGCAATGCCGCTACAAATAGGCCAATTAGGTTGGGATGTGCTCATGTTCAAGTCATATATAAATGGTTTAGAAACCCCTTAACCTAGACCTAGCCCATATAGTAGATTAATTCGAAAATCACAACTCTGGCCTATTACTAAGTCAACCTAATTTCGACCCACTTAACCACTTGGAGCATTTTGTTTCCATTTTAGGATTTTTATCATCGAGTACATTTTGCTCTTTAAGCCTCAATTTCAAACTTTTAATTTTTGAATTGTTTATCTACTATTTACTATGAAAAATAGGATAATATATAAAGAATTAAGTTCAGGTAATACTGAATGATTCGACTCGAAAATAACTCGAATAATTAAATGGGTTATACTAAGTTTATTTCAGGTTTAAAATTTTAACCTTAGATAACTCATTTAATAAACAGATTAGGTCGGGTCGACCCATTTAATTAATTGGGTTAAAAAATTTACAACATATAAAGAAAAAGGAAATTGTCGAGACTTCATGGTATTTCTCATAGACATTCAAAGTGATCAACAGACATTCTACACCAGCATCAAGAGATCATACAAAACAATATCCAAAGCTTTACATAATTTGTAAAGTCGCTCATTTTTTTCAGGTTTACCATTTTCATGTCACCAACATAAATTACCTTAACTGCATTTCACATAAGTCCATTTAGCAACAATACTAATGCAATAAAACAGAATACTTTAAGAAATTATGAGTTAATCTTACATCTAAAGTCTAAACCCACAGTAATGCCTAAACTTTCAATTCCATAATGTCAACCTAGTTTGATGCCAGAATGAATCCTGAACAGACAAGTGATAAGCTTACAAAATATAGCACGTTATAGCCGAGCTACAGACAAAAACAAGCCATTTGCTACAAAATGAATTATTAGACCACTTAAACTAGTTCCAAAACTCACCATATGTAAAAAAGTCCATCCATTTCTTGTCTTTGAACTCTACCAACAAGCTCTATCTGCAGGAATCCACCAAAGCATATGACAGGCTCTGGAAGCTTGAAAATTTGTAGGTGATTATCCTGTTCCAAGAAGTATCTTGATGAGTAAAGTCGTTAGAAGCATGAAACTAAAAACAGATGGATGCTTCATGTACTTATATCATTATTTTCTTTCCTAGATACAGTTCAAATTTCAAAAATTTATTAGCGATCTTTTTTCTAGAGTAGGATGGGGACAGTATGGCAATATTCAAAACCTAAATAAAATCGCTAAAAGAAATAATCTTATTCAATGTCGATAGAAGGAGATATTGTAAACGAATTTAAACTCCTATCTTAGTACTTCATGAACTGTTGACGAAGAGCACCAAATAATAAAAGAAAGAGACCAGACAAAAGACCTTCACAATTAGAAATGTCGCAATGAAAAAAAAAAAACTAAAAACTAAAAACGGATTTTCTAAGATTAATTGTCACAATGATAAAAGCATCTAATATAATATTCTAAGATAAACAAGATCTCCTAATACTTTGCATACTAATACTTATTAACTTATCCATTTACAAAGATGCCAATGCATAATCATGTTAAGTCTCTCAGACTCTAGCACACAAGAGCCATACTAATACTTATTAACTTATCCATTTACAAGATTGTAATTTTTTTGTTATTCAGATCAAGTGGTATTAAAAGAAAATAAGTTTCAAAACAATATATATAAGCAGCATTAAATGTCCATTCCAAAATGCTACTAACCTGCACCATCGGAAATAACTGTGAGGTGTAGGTCCAGACAAACTTTTCTGCAGCACATTGCGGACCTTCTAGGACATTATCCTCTTCCTCACTGTCCTCAGCATACGCTCTGTGCCCCAAGCGAAAGCGCACATATTTTGCAGAATAAATAGGAAAATCCGCCTGGAAAAAAGCTGCATAAAAAACACAATAAGCATAATGAGGGGAGTATAGCCAAAAAGGCATAACTACAACAGAAAAAAGGGATCACCACCTTGGAAAGGCTGAACATTTATTTCAGTGATGATGCAAAAGTTAGAAATCAACTTGTAAATTAACTTTTCAGTCACTTCGGGGTTACTTTGTCCAGAGCTTGACCAGTATGAAGCTCTACGTCCAATCCTATCCCTGGGTTCAAGAGTGTGACGAACACTTTCTTCCGGATAATTATCTGTGCTGGAAGCACTAATGGCATCTGAGATACATTCACCCACCTCTGATGATACAAGAACTCGAGCTAAACAGACAAATGCTCTGTGTTCCATTTTCAAATGCTCCCATTCAATGGACCGGCTGCAACCAACATCTGCACACTTCTCGTTTTTGTTGCTTGTATCCATCACACGACTAATGCCAGAAAGTTGAGGAAATAGTTTTAGGCACAGATGCTTGCAAATACCATTTGTTATCACTGTCAGTAATTCAGACCACAATTAGAACTCTTAATAACTACCATGGCCCTAAACTGAAAGAGGAAACATACATTATTTATTAACAAGTTAATGGCAAATATTTTAAAATATAAGAATTGTTGAAATAGCTAAACTAAAAGTACTTCAAAATTTCTTTTGAGATAGATGAAAGCTTCCCAAAGATAAGAATTTTAAATGTTCAATGCATGCTATGGTTAATTGTTGACCTTAAAATTATAATTTTTGTCTTGTTAATACTGTAAAATTTTCATAAAATTTAAAATTAGACGGGGTACAAGGTTGGGTATAAAGCGAATGTGGGGCGGCGGGATGAGATGAGCGTAAAGAGTGGGTGTAGCCATGATGTTGATGGGTATGTCTAGTTATATAGTTGATAAGAATTGTTTCATATACATGTTCACAAAGAAAAACTTGAGTATGAGAATTTTATAATGAGTAGGGGGGAAATGGGTATGGGGGAGTATTTTCACACTTCAACTCATTTTATATCCTTAAACAGTTACACTGAATACGAACAATTAGGCAACTTTCCCTGTCATCTCCTTACACAAGTAATTGATTTTAAGTGCTTATACAAACAATATCTATCTTCCATACACAAACTTTACCCTCATCAATGGTCATTTGTTCAACAAACTTAATATCATACTTTTGATGGTTCAAATTTGTTGCTACACTACTTGTTTTCACGCTATCTAATTTACTAGTTTGACCATTGTCATCTTTAGTTGTACATAATTAAAATTATAAATAGTTAATATTATAAAAATATATATATTCATACAAATCAAACCAGATCCCACTTGACTGACGACACAAGTTTATAAACTAAGATGAACTCGAGGTAGTATTATTGGCTAATTAATCATCGGGCCGTTTCGTAAATTTTAAGGCTACAGTGCCAATTCAGACCCTTACAAATAAAGAAAAATAAATTCAAAATATTTGTTTATGATAGAGTCTTTCCATAAATTAAACTTACTATCCAACTATAAAATAGATTTTTGAAAAAGGGTAGCATAGGAGAAATCATTAGCTTCATTTTTATAAGTTCACAAATATTGAAACAACTAATAATATTTGACTATTTATCACTTGGTTACTCGTGTAATATAGTATACATGTGTTTGGGATGATCAAAACTATAAATAAAATTAAAATAAAAATGGATTTTTGGGACCACTATGTACTGTATACCGCTTTGCACCTAAGTTTTAAAAGCACGCCAAGCTTACCTATATGCGAGTGATTGGAGGCTATCCTAGTGATTGAAGGCTTTCCCTTCCACTCTTTGTGACAAGAGTTTAATTACCACCGCATACAAAATTAATACATTATTCCTTCCCACCTTACCTATATGCCAGTGCAAAACAAAAAAAAATCTTTTGGCCTGTCCACTATCCACCTAATCTTCTACATGGAAAGAATGTAAATCTTAAAATTTTATAACATCTACCATCTTTCTACTTAAATGAGTTCCAACATTCCAAATGTAGATCTTAGCACAAAATCAATTCTTCTCCATGGTCTCTTATCTCTAAAGCTTGATAATCTTTGTTCATTTGACACCACAATTAGGACATGTGGTTTGCCACTACGAGTGGCGACCTAACAATCCTAGCATGATTAATACTTACACCACTGTGACTCTGTGAGGTGAAGTGTATATGACCGAAATTTTCAATCCTTTCACAATTGTCTTGAATTATTTTTGAAGGGCCCCATTTTAAAAGATTATCACAAAAATAAATTGGGCCTCCAAAATCCTTGCTCCGCCGTTGAGGGTTTGTTATGCAATGGATAATTGGGAATTACATCTTGTATAAAAATAGAGGGTTAGCGATATTATGATTTATGCCACTCATGGTTGTATTCACAATTGTGTTCATAAATAATATAGGATGGGTACTCTGCACATCTTGGTAAATAATACAAACAAGCATTCCCCTCTCTCATTCTTCTTCGTCTTACATTCTCTTCCTTGTTATTCTTCTTGTTTCAGCTAGGTTTACTAGATTATTGTGTATAATCCAATTTATGGCATGGCATTACAATTGTATTAGAGACGTTTGATTTATACTTCTAGTAATAATATAATGGGTCCATCACAGGGAAGAAGGTTGGATATTGTTGAGGAAAATACCTAGAATTTTCCTGATAGAAATCATGCTTTGCTCCAAACATTGAAGAATAGAATCACCGATATGGTGGCTTTAATTGAGTCATGATTCACACTTGCAAAATTAAGATAATAAAATTGGCCAATAGAGATACATAAATATTGCTAAGTTGGTTCCTTTGAAAAGCCATCACTAAGTAATAAAAAAGGTGAATTCAATCTCTTTCTACTAAAGAGTATAATGCAGAATGCGGTAATGGTCGTGAATGCAGTAAAGGACTCAAGGATGCGGCAATGACTAATGCGGGTGATGTGGTTGTCGGGCTACCAAATATCTGCCTAAACCATGAAATATTGCTTGTACCTAAATGTGATTTGTTGTTTACACCTTTACAATGTGGCAATACTGATTTGGTAAATTTTAAAACCTCTCTATGTGGCTGATACGATGTAGCCTAATGACCTTTCATTGTTAAGTAAGAACTTACCCTCTAATGAGATGGTATATTCCTTTACCCAAGTCCAACAACAATTTGAACAACCTCCATCCATATTGGTCCTTCATGTAGTTCATAATCAATACTTGTTACCCCTTATTTATTCTTGTCATACAGATACAAAGCATGGCAAATTACCCTAGTCTAAAATAGAATTAAAAACAAGCATGCTACAACATAATCAATTTAGAAGTAAAGGGAAAATTAGCATGCATGTACATATCCACAATCGAAACGGCAATAGAATCAAACCACTCAAACCAATAACATATGCTGGACCAAGATATATACCCCGATACCATCACATTGAAGAATGCATGAACTTAAAAACAAAAAAGTATCATAACATACAAAACAATCAAAACAACTAACCAGAATCAAAACAAAAAAATGCTCACCAAAATCACGCCACAATCTCGACACAGAACTAGCACGAACGATGTCAGCGGGATCATCCAAGCCCATAAGAATCATAGTTGAAACATCTTGATCAAGGAACTCTAGAAAATCCCCATGGAATTCCATCATTGTAAAACTGAACACCCGGAGCACAACTCCGAGTTGCTACAAAACCTACAAACCTAATTTTGAAAATCAGGGAAAATAGTTCAGCGCATTACTATCACAATTCTATTTCAAAAAGAAAACTCATACCCAACTCAAATTATTCAACTTAAAAAGAGCAATTGCTGTTCATCAATCAGCATGACCATTAACACAGATATAAATCAATAAAACCCAAAAAAAAAGCTCAAAAGCAATTGGAATTAAATTTATTAATATATGGAGAGAAGAACACAAACAATCGCAGAAATGGTTAGCAATTAAATTGAAATCGTTCAGCAATTAGGGAGAAGAGAGGAATGATCGAAATTTGAGAAGGAGAATGCGAAGATTGGTACCTTTTTGACACCGACAGGAAAGAGGAAACCCTAGGAGAGAGAAATTCGCAGAGGTGTTGTTTGTTTGTCGATGATGATCGGCTTTGTTGTTACAGTTGTAGATTTTTTTTTTTGGCCAAAGTTACTAGACTTGTTGCAGTTGTAGATAAACCAAGGAAATGTTTGGTTTTGATTTTTGAAGGTACACAATTTTAACTTTCCCTTATGGAGGTACATTAATTAATTAATTAATTAATTAATCAGTAGGTCTCATGGGAGACCGTCTATTCTATAGACGGATACCACAAAGCCCAGCCCAACCACAAAATGGCATTTTATTTTTTGGAGAAAAAGGAAAAAAAAATTAAAAAAAATAATTTAATAACTGCTATTTTGGGAAACCAAAAGGTTGTCACTTTCCCCAGACATTCATAACTGTCTAAATTAACAAGCAAAATTAACGGGTCCCAAACTTGCAAGAATACCAAAAGGCATCTCTCTTCCTTGATAATTTCCTCCATTAGAACAGCAAACTAAAGAGCAAAAATCCTCCATTAGAATTCTTAATTTCAATTTTTTTTTTGTCTTCTCCAAGCTTCATCAATGGCGGACGTTTTGTCTTCTCCAAGCTTCATCAATGGCTTTAATGGCGGATGAGAATTTCCAAACTTGCATGAATTCTTAATTTCAATTTTTTTTGTCTTCTCCAAGCTTCATCAATGGCGGACGTTTATATAAATTCAATTTTTTTTTATGCCCTATTCATTTCCCCTTTTGAATCGTATAAATTGTTTGTATGGGGAAAGTGTGTATTTGGGTAATGCAAGAAACTTTTTTGAAGTATTGTAGTGGTCTCATATCTGCGAGGGGGATCGAGTTGATGAAATTCTATATGCCTCTACGAAGGTGTGTTTGGGAATATAATGGTTTATGTTTGGTTCTCAGAATAACGCGGTGTTTGGGACTAAACTATCTATGTTGGGGTTTTAATGGTATATTTTGGTGCTCTAATGATGATGACACTACGATATAATTGTTCATGTTTATGTTTGGTGATATAATGATATGTGTTTGAGCTATAACCGCTATGTTCTGGGGTTTTAATTGTGATATGTTTGTATTTAATTATGATGACAATGACCATATAATGGTTTGTGTTTATGTTGGGGCTATAATAATGTGTGTTTGGGAGTAAACCGCTATGTTCGGGATTTAATTGGTATACTGTTCGGTGCTATAATGATGATGACAACCACCACATAATGGTTTATGCTTTATGTTCGGGCTATAATGATTTGTGTTGGACTATAATGCCTACTGTTGCGGTTTAATGGTATATGTTTGGTGATATGTTTGTTTTTTGGGACCATAATGTTTGTGTTTTGGGCTATATGGATATATGTTCGGATTTTATGTATATGTTTGGTGATATGTTTGGTGATATTTTGTTTTTGGGACCATATTGTTTCTCTTTTGGGCTATAATGTTTGTGTTGACTATAATGTATATGTTTGGGGGTGTAATGGTATATGTTTGGTGATTTTTTTTTGGGCTATTGGTATATGTTTGGGGGTATAATGTTATTTGTTTGGGTCAATAACTGATCATATGTGCATATTGCGTAGATGATTGTAATGAAGAATCGAGGTTCTTGAAGGCATTACTGCTAAAACAATAGAAGAACTAGAGCAGCTTTACATGTCACATGCACGAGTGACGGGTTTCGAAATTAAAAAGTACACCCAAAGAACAACAAAAGAACAACAAGGATGCTAGAAGGTTGGTTGATGAAATGTGTAACAAAACATATGAAGAAGTATAAAAGTTGTTAGATAAGTCACTTCAAGAACAACCGTCTCTTAATAAATGCCCGAGTGAAGGAGTGTTGGTATTAGACCCAAAAATCAGCTTACTAAGGCAAGAAAGAGGATCAAGGGAGTATTAGACCGAAAAATCGTAACAAAACATATAATATAGATATCATTCTAATGTGGATTTTGATGTTTTACAATATGGATTTTGATGTTTTGCAATATGGATTTTGATGTTTACAATATGGATTTTGATGTTTTAGAATATGGATTTTGATGTTTTATAATATGGATTTTGTAAATCAAGTATAACTAAGAGAACAAGTCATTATAAATTTTAAAATTAGTGAGTATAACTCCAAAACTTATAAATCATTCTAACTCATTTTAATTATAAATTTAACTATAAATTTAAGCTAGTATAACTCAAAAATCAGTCATTATAGATCCAAAACTTTGTCATTATATCTCCAAAACTTTATATATATAAAGCATAAAACAGCTAGTCACGAAATGTCTTAAATAACCACGAAAATCTTATGAGATATTTGGGCACTCTTCAAAAAATCTTAAAATAGCCACGAAATGTCTTAAATAACTAGCATAAAAACAGCTACAAACAATTAAATATGTACATTACAACTTCAATTTTTCAAATCGAATTGTCTATTTTTTTGCGACACTCTTCCTCTGCCTTTTAGGAGCTATTTGGGCAGTTTTTGGGCATGCTCTCGTGCGCTTCTTTGGAGTAACAACTTTTAGAGGATCGGGAGTCCTTGCGGCCATAATTTCAGGTAGTCTTTTGGGTTTCTCTTTAGCAAACCGTTTGGCCAAACCTACCAATTTATCGCGATCCATGTTTAGGTCGCTTAGTAAGATCCTCGTCAAAATGTTAGCACGATATAGCCTCCGATCAGCAAGCTACAAACATACATCACATTTGATATACATTACGATGTATCCAAAAGAAAATTAAATACCAACAAATTCAAGTGAATAACCAAAAAAAGATACCTCAAATAGAGGATTTATGTCCATGGATCCTTGATATTGCTCCATAAAATATGCGAGGTATAGACCGCAATCCAAGGAATCATCATTGACTGTCCAGCTGAACTTCATTACATCACCAAACATAAACCATTAAAATCCCCAAACACAGCCATTATAGTCCCAAAAAGATAACATTATAGAACCAAACAAATATCATCACAACACCAAATATAAAACCCAGAAATACTAATAGGAATACTGTTTAGTTATAAGCTTGACATCCCTCACATAATTGAATATCGTTTAGTTACAAGCTTGACATCCCTCACATAATTCTTCAATGTGAGGTGACTTTGGGATAACACCCACCAAAGTATAATGAATTATCAATTATCTTCATCAACTTATTTTTTATTTAAACCATTTCTAGCTCAATTAACATACAAAAGGCAATTCAAAGTCGAGATGTAGTCTTTATTTCGACAAATTTCAAGAACAAAAAATCTAAAAAAAAAATAAATCTAAACCATTAATATACAAATATCAAACAAACCCAGAAATTTCAAGAACAATAAATCTAAAAAAATTTGACAAATTTCAAGAACAAAAAATCTAAAAAAAAAATAAATCTAAACCATTAATATACAAATATCAAACAAACCCAGAAATTTCAAGATCATAACCCATTATAAAACCCATTTAAATTTCGAAATACCCATTAAAAAACAAGTAAAAATGTCGAAAATCAAACCTGGAATTGAAGATATGGAACAAGTTGAGGAAGAAACCGAAAATGAAATTATCAACTGAAAATGAACCGAAAATAAAATGGAAATCTCAATTGTAAATGAACCAAAAATGAAAGTGGAATTCAAGGTAAATCAAAATGGAATTCTTAGAAATGGCAATCTCAAACGTGAGGGAGAAGGAGAGGTTGAGGGAGAAAGAGAGGTTGAGTGTATTGGAGTAAGTGTGTAAAAGTTGGTTTCCAGAGAATATGATTAGACTAGGCGCGATTTCCAAACGTCTTTCTTAATTTATTTTTTTTTTAAATTTTAAAAAACCCTGATTTCATATTAATAGTAGATGGGCCGGCCCATTTTATTCCGTCTATAGGATAGACGGTCTTCCTTGAGATTTTGTGTTAATTAATAATACTTCTTCCGTTCCAAAATACTTGCAACACTTACCATATTAGGCTGTTTCACAATACTTGCACCATTACTATATTTGGCAAAAAATAATCTTATTTTTATTATCACTTTATTCCTACCCCACATATCACCATCAATCATATATCATCCCATTAATCATTTAATATACCCACAACCAATACCTACCTTCCATTAATTAATTTTTTATTTCAATTATTTAAATAAATTTAATACCCATTTCAACTAACTTACCTTAAATAAATACCCACCCATTGAATTCCAACCAACCCATTCATCTCCCAACAACCCATTGAATTCCAACGGTACTCTCAAGAACTATCCAGAACACTACCCTCCCTTTAAAAAGCTGTTGATTCCTCCCAAACCCTAATTACCCATTCATTTCCTCCCTCTCTCAAGAACACTCAAACGGCGCTCTCTCTCTCTCTCTCTCAAGAACACTCTAGAAACCCTACCAATCCTCCCTTTCTTTCGTTTCAGATCTGATTCTTTTGGGTTAATTTTATGGAGTCTTTACAATAGTTTGATAGTGATGGAACTACCCCTGGTTTTGATAGTGATGAAACTACCCCTGGTTTTGGTTCTTCATCTGATTACGGTTTTGGTTCTTCATCTGATTTATATTCTTTTCCTCATCCTTACTCTGATGACGAAGGAGGATTTTTACTTTATGAAAAAAGGATACCCCCCAAAATGACCCTTCGTGGTAGAAATAATGAGCATTTCTAACCCTATCTTTTCATGTTTTTAGATCTGATTAATGTTGATTTCTGTTCATGCATGTTGATTTTTGATGTTTATGTGTATTTTAGATGTTGATTTTAAGATCTGGTTCTGTTGATTTTAAATGTTCATGCATGTTGATTATTATGTTGATTATGTTTCATGTTTTTTTAGTTTTAAGATATGATTTCTGTTGATTTTAAATGTTTATGTTGATTATGTTCTGTTGATTTTAAATGTTGATTTAAGATCTGGTAATGTTGATTCTGTTTCATCTGTTGATTTTAAATGTTGATTATGTTCTGTTGATTTTAAATGTTGATTTTAAATGTTTCATCTGATTATGTTTCATGTCGATTTAAGATCTGGTTCTGTTTAAAAGTTTATGTCGATTTTTATGTTGATTTCTGTTCATGCATGTTGATTTTAGATGTTTATGTCGATTTTAGATGTTCCTTTGATTTTAGATGTTCATGCATGTTGATTTTAGATGTTTATGTCGATTATTATGTTGATTTCAAATGTTTATTAGTTTTAAGATTGTTTAGTTTAAAGATCTGTTTATTCTGTTTATGTTGGTTCTGTTGATTTAAGATCTGGTAATGTTGATTCTGTTTCATCTGATTATGTTTCATGTCGATTTAAGATCTGGTTCTGTTTATTAGTTTGTGTCGATTTTTTTGTTGATTTCTGTTCATGCATGTTGATTTTAGATGTTTATGTCGATTTTAGATGTTCTGTTGATTTTAGATGTTCATGCATGTTGATTTTAGATGTTTATGTCGATTATCATGTTGATTTTAAATGTTTATTAGTTTTAAATCTGATTAATGTTTCATGTTTAAAGATCTGTTTAATAATGTTGGTTTTAACTTTATTTAGTTTGAAGTTCTGTTTAAAGATTAGTTTATTATTGTTGGTTTTAATCCTTTGTTTAGTTTGAAGTTCTGTTTTAAGATTAGTTTATTATTGTTCTGTTTATTAGTTTTCAGATCTTATTTATGTTATTTATGTTGATTTATGTTATTGTTTAGTTTATTTGTTGATTACTGATAAAGTAAGATCTTATTTATGTTGATTTTAGATGTTTATTTATGTTTATTTATGTTATTGTTCTGTTTATTTGTTGGTTTATGATCTGGATGTATAGTAAAATCCCAATGATGATGGGGTAAAAACTGATAAATGTGTGCACGAATAAGTAAGCAAGTTCATGCCACCTTGGGCTTAAGCACAAAGTAGGTTGATACAAATGCACTATTGCTTATGCCATTTCAGTTACTTTGATGGGGTTAATTTTGCCTTATTCTTTACTATCTTTGTTCTGTTTTAGTTGCACCATTGTAATTTCTTCAATTAATTATGGCATAAACATGTAACTCTGAGTATTAATGGCATATCATAGATGTATTTTGCGTCCTTACTTGTGGTTACTCGAGATGAGGCTGAATTACTTGCTTGTGCACACGTTTAAATGATGTTAACCTTAAACAATCTGAGGGAAACACACAAGTGAAACATGGGAATAAAAATTGATGAATGATGTTAAATGTTAAATGTTAAATTGATGAATAAAAATTGCTTGTGCACACGTTTAAACAATCACCTCAATGACTAATGAGAGGTGTTACCAAACCCAATGGTGTAACTTAAACGGAACAGAGGAAGTATATAATCATATTAGCATTACATTCTTTACAAAATGTTGATTTAAATCTAGATTTCAATCTAGACTATACAAAATGTTGCTTTTAATCTACAACATACAAAATGGGGCATATAATCCTTTACAAAATGTTGATTTTAATCTACAACATACAAAATGTGGCATATAATCCTTTACAAAATGTAGCATATTTTCATCCTTTACAAAATGTTTATCCTATGACTAATTAATTTCAATGTTCTTGAGGAAGAACATTGAGATTAATTAACCCGCGACGTAAATATTCATTTGTTGAATCTATTAGCTCAGTAGCAACTTCAAGTTGCCTTGGCAATTAACCTAGCCTGTCTAATCTATTCTTTCCCATATGTGGTTGCTTGTAATTGTTACCACCCCTAACTTTAAGTACTTCAATCATGCATAATTGATATTGAATCCATGAGTAATTCAATAGTTTTGGATTGAATGTTTCATATGCATCATTGACTGCCTTAACTAAAGCTTCTAAATCCCTTGGAAATTCTTTAAATTGAATTGATTGAAGCGCATTAAATATACCTAGATCCAATATGTTCATGTCTGGACTAGATGCTGGTTGACAGACAAGCCTAATATTGAACCCATCTTGTGTAGCAGCTTCATTGAATTCTTGATCATTTATTAATATGTGTGGTCTTGCATTGTCTTGCTGTATCCATATATCCCTGACTCCATTTGCTGGCCATTTTGATCTGATTGCCGGTAAAACTTCGGCAATTAACTTTTGCCTTATGACATCTCGTGTAACTCTTGTAATTGCTTTTAACTCGGGTGTACCCGCTGGCCTATTGCTTGAACTCCTTACTGCCCTTTGTGTTTCTGTAAAAGGGAAGATGCCTATCTTTCCATCCCATAATATGTCTCCATTGTTGTTGATTATAGGTCTAGCAACAGCAGCTATATCACTAGTACAAAAATGACTTTAGGTAACACATATTGGTAACACATTTTGATATCCAACTTTTTAAAAACATTTGGTAACACCTTTGTAACACTTTATCTTTAAGTAACACAATCATGTAACACTTTTAATATTAGTAACACTTATATGTAACACTTTCAAATTTTGGTAACACTTATATGTAACACTTTAAAATTGGTAACACTTGTAAGTAACACTTTCAAATTTGGTAGCACTTATATGTAACACTTTAAAATTGATAACACTTGTATGTAACACATTAATAATTGGTAACACTACATGTAACACTTTAAAATTGGTAACACTAGTATGTACTCCCACTTTAATAAGTAATAACGACACTTAACATCTTAGGAATTGGTAACACTAATATATAACACTTTATAAATTAGACACTAATAGGTATATTTTATATTAGTAATAGTATTAAGTAACACTTTTAATATTAGTAAACCGTTTGTAATTTATTTAATTTTTTTAAATTTTAAAATTAAAATTGAAAAAATTATTATTATTGGGAATTTTTGTTAGTTTAATCCTTTTTCTTAAAAATAATTAAAATTAATAGAGAGGGAAAATAATTTTATTGAAAAAAATAATTAAACCTAATAATTAAATATGGGAAAAAAAACTTATTAGGAGTGTTAGAGCAAAACAGTACGAAAACTCATCTCCTAATAAAAAAAACCGCATTTTCAACCCACTCCCTCGTCTTCCCTTTCAACCCATTTTCAGAAAAACGCATCTCCCTCGTCTTCCTTTTCAACCCAGAACGAAACTGCATCCGTCTTCTTCCCTTGCACCGGCCATAATTCGTCCCGCCGTCTGCGTCTCCTCCCGCTGCTGCTTGTTCTTATTATTATTAAAAGTGTTACATAATCATAAAGTGTTACATTAGCTCAACTGATTAAATGAAAAAGTGCTACCTAATATGAAAAAACATGTTACTTAATCCTCAACAAAGTGTTACATAAAGTAGTTCAAAGTGATACATTATTAAAAAGTGTTACATTAGCTTAATTGATGAGACTAAAAAGTGTTACCTAATGATACAAAAGTGTTACATAAAATATAATAAGTAACACTATAAAAGTGATACATATGCAAAAAAGTGTTACCTAAAATTATTTAAAGTAACACTTGTAAAAGTGTTACCATAGGCATGTAAAAGTGTTACCTAAGAGCATAGGTAACACAGGCAGATGTAGCACCCCAAAAAGTGTTACCTTAGGTCTATAGTAACACTTTAAGTACTTTATGTAATACTTTTTGGGTGTTACCTAAAGCCAATTATGTAGTAGTGTATATGAACATGACTTTACCTATAAATTTCTTGTTTTGAACACACCTATATGGCTCTTCTTCTTCCCATGTGAATAAGTAAAATCTTTGTGTCTCTCTACTCATATAAAACCACTTCTCGTCTATGTGTACCATGTTGTACATCAAACTAAACTTGGGCAGTGTGTTCACTGTTGCTGGTATAATTTGAGATAAAATAAAATTAAGTCGATTAACTTTGTGCTCATTTGACAACTTTGGTTTGATTGAATCAGTGTGGGATCTAAGGTCTCCAGCTTTTAACATTCTATACACTTGTGAATGACCCATTTTCATCTCACTAGCAATTGCTCTAGTTGTTGTTCTTTTCTCAATTGGAATTGCATTAAGTGTGTCCATGTTAAAAACATTTTTTTTCCTTCCAACCCTTCCCCTCTTCTTATTTCTAACATCAATAACACCTCCATTGGCCATGGAATTTTTGGCACTTTCCCATAGCCTCCAAACAATCCAACGTGATACATTATGTGCAAGAGTTGTTGCCTTTATACTTCCTTTAGGCAAGATAATACTCGGTGGTTGACAAAGGCAAGTTAATTGTTGAACAATTAACTTTCTTTTTTCAATCGTGAGTTCCCTACTTATTGTTGCTGTTTGGTTATGAGCTGGATGGTTGGGTTCTGATCTATTGTTGTTTGGTTCTGCTGTATTGTTGCTGTTTGGTTGATTTTGATCTTGTTGTGCTGATGGTTGGGAATTATTTAAACACAAGTCTAAACT